>CM021788.1:446989-618579 GCA_011076525.1 Nettapus auritus | reverse complement strand
ACCTGGGTTCAATGCTCACGCTTGCCAAGCTGTCTTGCCTAATAATTAGCAGAGCGGCAGGAGTCAAGGTGCACAGGTTCGTATCCTGCATACGTCAAGCCTGCTTTCTTTGGAAACTCAGCGCCTCTGAGGTGGCGGTGACCTTGGGCCACGTGGCTGCTTCTGGTCCCTGAGACACTTTCTCCATCCCTCCTGCAGGGCTGCTATAGGAGACCAACACTCCAGGATGCTGCCTTTGTCTCGAAGCAGGGTGAGGATGGGGTGGCAACACTTGCTTTCCTCTTCCTACCCAGACCTCATGGTAGGAGTGCAGGTGGCCACCAGGGTGAAAGCCACCATCGCCCTGCAATCCTGCGTTTAGACCCTTGCTCGGCCCTTTTTCCCTTAAAGAAAGCCACCAGTGCAGCACCTTGCTGCCGGAGCAGGCGGCCCTGTTCCCTCCGCTGGGTCCCAGTGACAGCTGCTGCAAGCATGTTCCTGCAGCCAGCCGCCGGACCTGACAAGATGTGTTAATTAGGATGTGATGTACCACGATATGACACATCTAAAGCACGGCCGAATTGGCACCGTCAGTCACAGCAGGGGGAGGGGGGGCACTCCCACAGCTTTTAATTAGAGGGAAGCGTGTGCTGACAGCACTAGGCCCCACTCGCCCCTGCAAGCGTCTGGCATGTTCGAGGTCTATGGCTGTTGTTCCCGGGCTGCTCCAGAGGGATCTCCCCTGCCTGCAAGCTAATCCAGAGCCCAGGCTCTGCCGGTTGTCCTCCCTGAAGGAAAAGCCAGGCCCACACACCGCCCTATGGGGTGGCTGTCACCTGGATGTGGGTGTCTTGTTGGGGCTGAGCATCCCCAGGGGTGGGAGGCTTGGCTTTCCTCCCAGTGTCGCTCACCTCCTCTGCCTTGGCCCAGGCAGCGCTTTCGGCCATCCCTCTACCAGCTGCCTTGGTGTGAACCTGTGCTGAGGGCTGTTTGTGCCATTGACACAGCCCACGAGTGCCCTATGGGGCACGGGAAGCTGTGAGACCTGCGAGGGCCACTTGCTGCTCCCTGCTACGTGGTCTGGGGGGGAGTTGTGTTGTTCCTCACAATTGCAGCACCACTAATGGGACCTGCAGAGCTGTTAGGATGACTTAAGTAACATCTTCAGTGCTTTACCTTTGGGGAAAAATCCTGCCTCAGCCCCAGACATCGGGCTCCTTTGCTTTAAGACCAGAAACATCTTTGTCTTTGGTGTGACTGCACCCAAGTAAATCAGGGAAAAATCTGGAAATTCCCTGGGTCTGGTCCTGACACAGCATTTGTCTCCGTGACTCCTGCTGGCAATGTGCTTCTGAATCAATGGAAGTTATTTCCCAGTTCGTCTTGGACTGTACACATGGGCCCTTTTAGACAGGTGAATGGTACAGCTTGCATGTTGTTGTTGTACAGTAATTGTCATTGCTCTGCAAGGAGTTTTGGATGTATCTCAAGTGGAAATAATATCCCTATTTTACAGGAATGTAGAAATACATACCCAAGCCTACTTCCGCACAAGGGTACAGCTGCCATCCCCAGCTCCCATGTACGTGATTGCTTTTTCCAGCTTCAAGGGAGCTTCTCTTGAAGAAATGTTCCCATTTCTGCACAAAGTACATAGGCTTCAAGAAAAAAAAAAAAAAAAAAAAAGCCAGTGAAAGGCCCAGATTGTCATGGGTGATCAGTGAAGCTTCTCCAGGAGAAAATCCCTCCAAAGTGTAATACTTGGCATGGCCTCGTGTTTCATGCTGGCTCTCCAGAGCCACAATTCGCCCCTGGAAGCATACAAGAGAGGAGCACCTAGCTGTTGGTATCAACCCTTTTCATACATAAATAAAGACCCCAAAACAGACAACCACCATGCTTTGGGTCAGATGCGGTGCTCATGCACATGCAAATACAGACTCACTCTCACAGACCTAGTGGTCTGTATGGAAAGGCTGTCTCCAGCAGTCTGGAGATGCTTTGGGCCCTCCTGGACCTCACTGAGTTGCTTACAGCTTCTGGTGCTCATGCAAGCTTGAGCCCATCACAGTTGAAATATTTATCAGCCGGATTTATCGGCCGGCTCTCACCTCCCTCCCACTTCTCACCTCATCCTTTGACCAACCACAGCCTCCCCCACCTCCCCCAAATGTCCCTGCTCCAAGCTTTCCCCCCCCCCCGGGGTTCAGGGGGGAAAATCTTCCATCAAACAGAAATGGATGGTGGTGGGAGGCTGGGCTTCCTTCTTTCATTGCAAAAGGATTTGAAAATAAAAAAATAAAAGACCCCTGTGATTTGGGCTAGGGAATAAAATGTTGCAGGGGGAGAGGAAAAGTATTTCTCAACATAATGAAAACACAAATGGACAAGATAATTATCTTCATAAGGGCTTGGATCCATGACAATACATCTCATTTTATAAAGCCCATTAGAGTTGGAATTTTATGCAAAACGCTAAAAGAAATCTAAAAATATAAGGCAATAGAGTCAAAGCAATGGGGTTTATTAAAGGGGGTGTGTGTTATATTGGAGGCAATAAACCCTGGAAGAACCAGGAAAACAATGTTCTAGTAAAACCATCATAAATTACTGTGGTTTAATCACTTGGTAAATAACTAAGATACTTCTGCAGGTTTTATCATGTCGCTAAAAAAAAAATGTATCCTAAACCCTTGTACATTAAGGATTCAGCCAGGATGATTTTTGTGGAGACTGAATTGCAGAAGAGTGTCATTCTAGCAATTTACTTTTTTAAATAATAGTATATTATTTTCTGCATGGATCCACTTTTTCAACCTCTCCCATGCTTTTAAGATATCATTTAGCACTAGTTCGTGGGTTTTTTTTGCCTTTCCCCACTCAGCTTACTCTTGAGTCTTTGAACACACAAAATTATATTATTCTAAGCAATCTTCCCCACCACAGCAAAAAGCAAACACTTATGGAAACTCCTGGAGGGTCTCAGTTCTAAAAACGATCTTCCATGTACTTGGACCCTAATTGCAAGATATTATATGGGTGGTTCAGAAAATATAAGCATATTTTGCATGACTTTTTCTTTACCTATTAAGTAGGTGGAATCAAAAGAGTGGCTGCTCTCCCCCAGGTTATGATGCATTATATTAAAACGGAACTCCTTAATTTAATATACTTTCTCTGAATTGCTCCTGTGCAGCTGAATGGAACCCAGCTCTCGGTGCAGGTTCTGAGGAGCAGGTTAAGTAGGGTAAGTGCAAGGAGGTGCTGCCTGCCCCTTCACCAGCATCCTGGGGCCAGGCCATAACTGCCAGCTCTTGCCAGCAAACGCCTTGTTTGTGGTCTCACGTGCCTTTATCCAGTCCTCAAAGCCACTTGCCAAAGGTGGAGACCTGATGTAAAGCCCAGCCTGGCACAGACAACCTCTGCACTCTGTGATGACATGTCCTGCCCAGTGCCCCTGCGTGAGCCACCGCAGGGCTTTTGCCTTTGAGCATCTCATTTCCCATCCCACAGGGCTGACCTCTTACGAAGCTAACCTTCACGCTGGAGTCTCTTTAATTCCCCTGTAATATTTCCTCAGCTGTCGGCACTCCAGCCTGTGCAAGGAAAGCTGTGATCAAAAGCCCCCCACTGCATTTTTTAAACAACCAATTAATGCACTAAAGCAGTGATGGGGCATTGCTGTAAGAAACTGAAAGCTGTGTTCATCTGGAAAACCAACCACGCATTTTACTCCCTCTTACCATTTAGCATCTTGCAGCAAGCAGCCCTTGCACCCTGCATGGTTGGAATCCACCAGGCAGTGTCAAGATGTGCACAGCAGCTCCTGCAGGGTGAAGGGGAGTTGCAGTGGGGGAGCTTGCGAGGGGAAATCAGCAAGCAGAGTGGTTATTTGGTGTAAACCAGGCAGCTTTTTGTTGCAAACGTCTCTTCTTACTTACCATGGAGCACAGAGCTGAATGTACCCGTTTACTTAGACATATGCAGCTGCTGTGCTGTGCTGACGAGCACTGGGATGAGGCTCTGGTGAGACTGGTGCCAGGGGAGGCTGAATGTGTGCGTCAGACCTGAGTGGCAGTGCTCCTATGCATCCCCAGGGAAATGTGCATCAGTCTAGAGGTGTAATTGCAAAAGCATGGAGTGTGGCCGTGCCTAAACCCCTCCCTTGCATTCAGTTTAGCCAGAGGACCCCTCACCCTTTTCTGCTGTTGCTCTGTGCCTTGCTGTGCCCCTCCGTCTTGCCCCAGAGCTGGCTGTGCTGGCATGGTGCTCAAGCAACACAACAGCCGCTCTGCAAAGAGGGCTTTAGCCCATTTGCCACGGAGCTTCAGCTTGTGAGTATCTGTGCGATGAAAAAGAGCCTGTTTGCCTGGAACTGGCACAATAGAGTTAGATTTATGAATACCCCAGGTCTTGTGGTTTTGGCATCCTCCTGAAATATTAATTCCTTGCGGGCAGCTGTTAATCTTGTGGGGTGCTGGGACCCGGGGTGACTTTGTGGTCAGGAGCAGGCGCAGAGGCAGCAGTGGGGCAGGCACTCGCTGGGCTTCTTCATCCCCTCCATGCCCCTGCTTCTGCCCGCCCTGCATTTAGGCTGTCCCCAAGGGACACCAGGTCCACATCCCAGGAGCCTAGGGGGACCCGCACTTCCCGCTGCAGTTGCAGAGGAAAGGCTATAAAATATGACCACTTAAAAGCTCAAAGCTTGGAAGGGAGACAAACAGAAAGCACTAAAATTTACTTTTTTTAAAAGTGCTCGTGATTTTTTATTTATTTGTTTTAAGCCAGTCCCACGAGGTGGGGGCATAAATCACATTTTATTTGAGCACTTGGATTGGGAAATCCATCTCTTCCCTTCTCTTTGGAGCCAGAGAGCAATGGATGCTTAAGGCTTGTAAAGCCCCTTAAAATGTACTTCTCCATCTAACACAGTGCTGCTCAGAGAGCCCAGGTCTGAGCAGCCCTGGCAGGAGTCCAGCCGCCACCTAAATGCCCAGAGTTTTTTCTTTTCCTCTGAGCAGCTCACCCTCCCACCCCACCCCGGTGTCAGCCCCTCCATTTCCAGCAGAAGGACACGCTCTGTTTCCTGCGCGCATCTTATTCTGCAAAAAAAGGCTCTCTGCCGTAAATCAAAAGCTGAAAGCAATTCGTAAAGTTGAAATTAAAGTCCCAAACACAGGGCTTTAAAAAAGAAAAAGCAAACCCACTAGGTTTAGTCCCTGGCTGGCAGGGAAGGGAAATAAATAAATAAAAGCTTGAATTAAAATTCTGGGGAAGTCATCCAAAATAAATATGCAATATTTTCCTGCAAAAGACCATCATATTATTTTTATTTTTTTCACTCCCCAAATGATCAGACTACTTTACATTTTAATAAATGCATAGTTTTGAAGGGAAAAATAGTATTGCTTTGATATGGCGAAGATTATTTGATCAAATAGCGTATTAGAACTTTTCAGGACTGCATTATGGAGGGAAAATGTTTGTTTCTTTGCAGTATTCGTCTATCTAATAGGCAATGATTGCAAACAAATAATTATACGCTGGAACAAATGGGGAAAAATTAAGGTTATCTGGCATGGAACAGCAGAGGAACATCAAGTAAGATAACAATAACGGAGTAATGTATAGCTAAGTGTTGTGCGGATAATTGCATATCAATTGGCTGATTGCAGAGCGGGTTGAAAAATGAAGACAGCTGATTGCGTGGCAGAGGGGGTCTCCATCCTTCAGCTCATATGGTGAAGCATCGCCCGGTGCATCCTGCCAGCATCTTCTCCTCCAAAATCAGCAGGGGCTGGCCTGGAGGGACATGGAGGAGCTCCTGATTGCAGCGGTGGCATCTTCGTGCATAATTGTCCCCAAGCGTGCCACCCTCCACTCAGGAGCTGGGGGGTAATGGTGCAGAGAAGACAGAATTTTTGTGTTTTGTGTATTTTGTGTCTTCCTCTAGCAGTTGTGTTCCCAGGGATGATCAGCATCTCGATTTGATTATCAGATAAGGAGCAGAAAGTAGCCAAAGCCATGGTGAGCTTTCCTTGGAGACACCTTGGCTGAACTCTTTGGTCACTGCTTGGGATTTGGTGGTCATGGTACATACAGACTGCAGTCCTTACTGTATATTATGCATAGTGAGTCATCTGAGCTGCTTTAGTAAGGAATGGAAGAAACAAATAGTTATTGCAATTGTTTTTCGCCTGCTTTTCCAAAGCATGCTGAGCCTGTTATGAGCACGGGGCTCAGTGTGAACCCAGCTCTTGTGAGTAGGTGGTGAAACTGCCAGGTTTACAGCTGCTCAAGGGCAGCCAGGGAAGAGGAAAGGGCCAGGACTGAATCCCAAAATCATTAAAACCACACTCACTGCAAAATACAGAGGCAAGCTCCAGATTTCATTGCTTCATACCCCTGGTCACATCACTAAAGGCTGGAGGACAGGGGATGGGACAGCTTCATTTTGCTGCTGTGTTTGTCCATGCACTGAGCACAGAGGAAGCATTGCAAGCACCACGGACAACCCAACACCTCCATTTTTCATTGCCGTGTGTCTGTGTGTGCGATCAAGCCTCCCGCCAGCTGGGAGAAGGAGGAAAAGCAGGCACTTGGCATGTGCCTGGCCTGCTCATTGCCACAGCGAGGTGCAAAGAGCAGCACAAAGACAAAGACAGGAGCACTGCTTTTAATGAGCTCACCTGTGGGTTGATGGCCACGGGCCAGCAGTAAGACGTGCCTATACTTTGGAGGGAGGGAGTGAAATCCCTGTGTCCTTCCAGCGTTCGGATTCCCCCCCTTTCTGCTGGGACTGGATGACAATCCATCAGGTGTCCTCCCAGGGTGCCGTGGAATTGACATCGGCCATTTTGGCCACACTGACTTTAGACTCTCTTCAGCAAACCCAGTGCATCCTCATGGACCTTGCTGCCAGGCTGAGCTGCATCACACACAGCTCATTCCATCGGGGGCTGCAGGCAGGATTCTTTGCCCGGCAGAGGTCTGTGTTGAGCAGAAAGAGCTGAGACAACCCAGAGCGTCTTAGCCAGCTTTTCAGCATCCAAAATAATGTGGGTGAAGTCCATCACCAGCGTGTGTCTGGCCACCCAATGCTTATCTTCCCACCATCCACCCCCTCTCCCACGCCGTGCAAGAGCAGCTTTGTCCTGTGCAGCATGGAATAATTCTCACTTTCCCTTTGCAGCCTGCCTTCGCTAATCCACTTAGAATTTGCAGCTTTTTTCTTTATTATAAGCCTCCCTTTAAACTCTTGATGTAGCTCTTTTTCCATCTGTTTCTGTCTATGCATCTTTTCTGCTCTCTGCCTAATGACTTACTCTCACTAGGAAGATACTGTATATTAATATTATCATTATAATTCTTCTTTCCACCACTTCAGATCTTGTGAGGAATGTAATTGCTAAAGCAGATTTCAAGTTACATCGTGATATCCGAGGAAGTTACGGGGGAGTTTCAACTATTGCTTTGCTCAGTAGTTTCAATTTCCCTTTGGTGTTGCTTTCCTAAGGACCCCAATCGCAGAGTGAGGGCAGATCCCACGCTACTGAATCCATTATTAACACTGCTGTTCCTGACATTATTAAGTTAGCGCCTGGCAGTCCCAATTACGGGCTGCGGTCCCGTTGTGCAAGGTGACTTGTTTCCCACATCGCTCCTCTCCAGCAGTTGCAGGCCCTTTATCTTCAGCTCATTCTGCACCCCAGATGTTCTCTCTCACTTCAGCCCTCGTGTTCCTAGGGAGAGTATTTTCCTCTGCCTCTTGCTTTTTCCCCAGAGGACTAGGGGATGAGGTTCCCATGCAGATAATAATGCCCCGAGATATTTACTCCAATCCATTGCAGTGGAGTTAATTGTCTCTATGGGTTTAATACCTGCCTGAAATTAATCTTCATTTTGTGCAAGGAAAATGGCTTCGCTTTCACCCTCAGAGCAGGTTCCTGCAGGCTTGGAAGTTAATGGGACGTGAGCACGGCAGCCCACCTGCTGCAGGGCTTTGCATGAGCCCAGCCTTCAGCACCAGCTTCTCCCATCTTCCTGGGGGGAGGCTCGTAAGTAATACAGGTAATCACACTGCCAGCAGACTGGGTGATCTGTAGAAGCTGGGGTTAATTTGGAGAGGTACAGGAGGGAAGGATGCCCTCCTCTGCCCAGCTCCGAGGCTGCCTGCAGCCTGCCGATGCCTCTGCCCCTCGCTGCCACCTCGCTAACGAGCTTCTGCGATGCCGACGGGGTCAGCGCAGCCGGAGATCCCAGGCTGCCCGGCGCTGCCTGCTGAAAAACCCCGCGCCAGGCAGATTGATGGCTGGGAAGTGCGTTGTACTTACTAAGTGGAACAGACTATTTTCATTAAGGGATGCTGACATTATTAAGGCCAGTTAAATGTCTCCCGGAGATGGTGTGCCCAGCGTGTGCTCGGCACAGCGTGTTCTCCAGCTTGGCTGGGACACCCGAAATTCATCCATCAGCCCTCGACTCATTTGTGCCCGTTCTCCCTCAGCTGCTGAGTTTCATTTGGACAGGTCTCCTCTCTTCCTCATCTAATGCAGTTCCAGGGACTCAGGTGGATTGAGAGCCGAGGCCTGAGAGGCTTTCATTATTCACATTGTGTGCACCTGAAAATTGCATTGCCTGCTGGCTTCCAAATTGAGTACATTAAATACAATGCATTAAACCTCCAAAATATGGAAATACTGAGGGAGGGCCTCAGATTTAAGACATTACTCGGTGGAGTCCCAATTTTAGAGAGTAGTGGGTTCAGTTAATGGCCAGGCGCATTGCTGGTGCAAAGCCAGGGAGGAGGCGAGCCAGATGGGGACCGGTCAGTGAGGAGATGCTGCGTGGGATCCTGGCAGAGAAGAAGAGTTGGGCTGGATTAAAATGCAGTAAAAACCAGGCTTCATCCCCTGCCCAGCCATATGTTCTTCCTGCTTCTGTGTTGGGTATCACCTGTGATTTTAGACATCACGTACGTATAGAGCACATCACAATGGGGTGGGGGCTGAGCCACGTGAGGTCCTCGGATAATGCTGCACTGCAAGGTTGGCAATGAAAGGCCAGGCTGGGCGTCCAGGTCTGCTTTCTGTCTCCTGTTCTGCTCAGGCACTGCATTATGTTCACCTGTTCCGTACTCACCCCTTGTGTGAAGTGGAGCCAGCACTCACACGCTGCATGTGACGGGGTTTCTCCAGCTAAGGAGCACTCACGGAGTGCTAAACTTCATCCCTTTGGTCCTACTCATTGCCTATGAAAGGCTGAGCTGAGTAATTAAGTGGTGGGAAGGAGTGCTGTTGTGTAAGTGAGGAAACTGAGGCAGAGCAGGGACAGCGACTCCTCATCCAGAGTCAAGAGCCTCAGTTGCAGAGCCCAGAGCAAAGCCCAGGTGTCTTGTGTTCCCGTATGGAAATCAAGTTGGTCCTTTTGGCTTTACACCCACCACTCGTCTGACCCAGTTATCTCAGCATTATTCACTCTGTTACTTTTAATGACATGCCAGTATCTCCCTGAAACACATATTTTTTCATTAAAGACGGCAAAAATGAAGCAGGAGCACTGCCGTTCAGATAAGATGCTCAAACCGCCCTTGGATTTATGTTGCCCATTTCGCCTCACTTGAATCTCTCAGTGCCTAATGAGCTTCATGAGCAGATTTCGGACCCCCCCTTTTGGTTGCAGGTGCAGGGAGCCCTGTGCAGCCACTGGCCCCAACACCCTGCCCATGTCCTGCGCTGCAGCTTCCTCTGGCCCCCGTGCACCACAGCATGGTTGTACAGCCGTGCAGGTCAGGAAATGAATGAGGCGAAAATATTGAGTGTTGACTGGGAATTTAATTAGCTGGGATTTGATTTAGATACTGAATTTCCACTTCTGTGATTAGAAAAGCACTTACGGGGTCTTCGGTGACCAAGAGCGATCAAGACTTTGATTTAAAGCTTTTTGCCTTTATAATTTAGTATCCTTTAGCAAGGGGCTTCTGTGGCTCAGAAGAGGACAGCAGGTTCCAGCAGCACTGAAACAGGTTCTCATCAAAAAAATAATGGCTAACCTCCTTCTTGCTGACAAAACCTGGCAACTTCTTCACTTGACCTGCACCACAGAACCCCCAAACACAGCAGGGAGGGGCCTCTGCTTCTAAATAGACCCCTTTTTGCTAAGGAAAAGCCTATTTCCCCAGCTCCTTGCTCTGGTTTACAGCAGCCAGACCTGAATCCAGATTTTCTGCTTGTCTCCAGATTGCTCCATTCTCAGGTTTTGCTCTCGCTCCATCTGTGGCTGAGCTGCCAAGTCTGAACTCGGTGAGGAGCCAGCGCTCAGTGGGTGCCCCCTCCCCGGCTTCGAGAGCATCGCCCCCACGCCGCCCTGGGCTCCCGCATTAATTGAATGCTGTATTTTAACCGCAGCCCCAGCCACCCACTCAAAGTGACAGTAAACAGGGAGAAAACATAAAAGGAGAGACTGCAAACATAACATACTGTGGCTCAATACTAACAGTTAGAGGGGGACACGGGTGTGTTTGGGAGCGAAGTCGCCTGCCGCCTCTCCCTGGAGGCTCTGCTGTGCTTGCTCCCTGGGCAGCGGCAGCAGCATCCCCCTCGCTGCCTGCCCAGCCATGGGGATGCCCAGGGCAGCGCAGGTGGCTTTGGACAGCAGCACCTGGCCGGGAGGGAGGGTAAGCCCCGCGCGGCGGCGGCTGGGAGCTTGGCAGGAGGAGGCGAGCGGCAGCAGATGCCGCCTGTCAGACAGAGCAGATGCCTCATTAGCCACAGCGCCGTGCGGCAGCGGCCCAGCTACAGCCCAGCTGTGCCAAGGGGGCAGCCTGCCTTGGAGAAATGAAGTTGTTCCTTGCTTTTCCCCTTAGCCACCTCCTCCCTTCCTTGTGCCGTGCAAGAGCTCCCTGTGCCCTTCCTCCACACCCCCGTCATATCCCCACTGCAGCCAACCCAGCTTGGTACCCGAGGATCGCTACACAGAGGGGGATACACAGGGAGAAAAGAGACATCAGTTCCTGCTGGCACCTGGCAGTGGGGCCCCCCCAGCTTTTTGGGAGGCCAGGGGGTTGGCACTGAGCGTGTTGTCTCTGACCTTATTTTACCACGAGCTGGATACTCGAGTCAGAGCCATCGCTCATCGGCTTAAACAAAGTGTAGTACAAGACAATTCAATTAACGGCGAGCAGAGTCAATAGCGCGGCTCAGCTTGTGCGGTGCTTCCCGAGCCCGGGGAAGTCAAACTGCGGTACCAGCACCTGCCAGCCAAGGTCCTGGTGTGGGAGAGAGGGATGCTGGAGAGGAAAACATCACCCGGAGCAGGTGTGCCCACAGAGGGATGCTAGACGTGGGGTTTTCCATATCTGTCTGCACCCCAGGCCAACCAGTGGGATAAAAGGAAGGAAAAGGCAAGATCTGAATGAGGTTAATGGAGAGCCACATGGAGGGGCAGAAATACACTTGTGATGAGGATGAGTAAGAGGGACCATGGCAGAGGATTTGCGGGAGCAGCAGCTCCTCAGTGCTGGACAGCAGGCCTGGGGCAGGTCCTGTCTGAGCTGGAATTGCCATCAGGACCTGGTGGCTGACACTCTTAGTGAGAGAGGGACAGAGAGCTGTGTGTTGGGATGAGTTGGGAAAGCACAAAGGGATGTGCTGCTTTTGCTGTCTCCCAAGCCAAGGCAGTTGGCTGGGCATGCTGAAGACAGCTCTCCATTCCTGCCCACTCCTGTCAGCAACCCCACTGGGGCTCTCACGCTTTGTCCCCCTCGCCTGTGAGAAGTCTGCCTCTCTATCACCCTGTTCTCTCCAGTTCTCTTGCCAAACCACAGGAAAGACTCAAAGATCCTCCCATGCCACCTCACTGTCCTGTGCCCATGCAATGTTCTCTCCTAGCACATCGCTTCTCCCCCGAGCTTTGCCAACACCCTCCCTCCCCCCCGATGTACTTGTAATGCTCTTCCCATGTTTCCTGGAGTTTGCTTGTGTTTGACGAAAAGACCTCATCATTCCAGATTTGTCTTGCGTGAGCTATCACAGGATTAGTGAACTGGAAATCTCTCAGAGTTTTCTTTCAGAAGCCAGTCCCTTGGGAGCACTGCTTTAGTAAGTGATTTTTCTGTTCTAGCCCAAGGAATTGGATCCGCATCCGGTAGCCAAATTGAATTCATTCGGGCAAGGTTAAGAGCCATTTGATACAGTTTTAGATTAGGTGAAGGCAGCCATATATATTTCATATTCTGCACAAACTGCTGCACAGTTAGCAGGGATGGGCCAGCGTAGTGCTTATTGACTGCTCCCCAGTGATCCCGCTGTTACAAATGAATGTTACTAAACAAGGGAATGGATCCTAAATCTCTCCCTGCTGAAAGGCAGTGGAAATAAGAGCAAGCAATGGGCAAAGGGAATGGCTTTGGTTCCTAATGAAAGGCCAGGGTGGCTGGTGAGGTGGTCGTGGGCTGCCTGCGGGAGTAGTCCCCATAGGGGTTTGGTGGTACTGCAGAGCTGGGCAGGACTGCACAGGACCCCTGTAGAAAAGCATGGCCTGAGTCACCAGCACGGTGCCTGGCAGTAATAGGGTGATATTTGGGATCCTCCCTGCAGCGTGCTCACCTTCAGGCTTGCAAAGAGCCGATATGGGTTTGTGCATGCTGATGAGGGAAGGCTGATTTGTGTCAGCTGGGAGAACAGACACGGGTTTGACTAGGACGACAAATGGGTTTCTCTGTTTTCTTAAGGTGAGCCCATCCATAATCGCAGTGATGTCTGAAATGCTCATGTGCAGTCGCCATCTGCTCCCTGCTGGAAAGATCCCAAGAGCTGCATCCCCTGGGGTTGGAGCCCTTCTTCGGTGCACTTGGCCCACTGCAGGAGAAAGGGAACAGGAACAGCTCTGAGGCATGCAGAGAGCTGTGGCTGTGAGCCCCGCACAAAGACACATGGGTCTGGTCATCGCTGGGTGTCCATTTACAGCCACAGAAAGCAGTGGGACAGATCTCCAGATCTGCCCCGTCCGTGCAGGAGGGCGTATTTACAGCAGTGCCCTGTGCTCAGGCCTTAGCACAAGCCAAGCTGAGCCTGCCTGATGACAAAGTATATTTAGGATAACAAGAATTCCCCTTTGAAGGATCCTAAGAAAAATGGAGCTCAAGGCCCATAAAGTTCTGTACTTATTCACAAATCTTTCCAATACTCAAGAGCATCAGTCCCATGACACTTATTGCTTTTCTAAAGGCCCCAGCTCCTGGAGTCATGACATGAAGCGAGGAGCTCTGCTTTCTTTCCTATTGACTATTTGGTCCTTAATGTGGCAGAAAAAATTTGGAAAACATAACCTTTGCGTTCTGAAGAGCCACGGAGCAAATAGAAAGGACATACAAGCAGTTTGCTATTTATTTCTGTTTCTAAAAAAAAAAAAAAAAAAAAAAAAAAAAAAAAAAAAAAATTACACCTGAGCTTCTCTCTTCTGTTTTTTTTAACTGCTTGTAGTGGCAGTGTGTAAATAATAACAGGATTTAGGCCTTTTCGTACATCCTCTGATCTGCCCCTTAAAATGGTTGGCTGGAGGCATAGGAGAAGTAGGGAATAAAAAAGACACTGAGAGATCTGGCGGAGGATGAGACCAGCCGGAGTCCTTTCCAAGGAGTGAAGGGACAGGTGGGAAGTGAGGGTGCTTGACCCAAACCCGTGCATCACGCCGAGAGCTCTTCAAAGTGTGAGATGCTGGAGGAGCACTCTTGGGCTTTGTGACAGGGTGAGATTTGCAGGGTGTCGCAGCAGGGACACTGGCCACAGCCATCAGTGGCTGTAGATCACTTACACGCAATGTTTAGGCAGCCCTTCACCCGTCCTTTGTCAGTGCAATGCAGAAGCCTTCCTCCTCCTCCATCCATCTTTGTCACCCAAAGTGCCATTAGGCAATGGGTTCTGGTTTTCAATGCTTTCTCTATGAGCAGCAGCACCCTACAGGCTCTGCTGTGCCTCCCCTTTCCTGTGCTAATTCTGTGATGCTTCCTCCCAGGGGACACTCATGTCTCATTTTCCTGGACAAAAACCTGGTTCTCCCCACTTTCCCTATGTATTTACCCTCGTGTTAAGATGGCAATAGTACTGGTAGGGAAAATGGACGGTCTTCATCTGGTTTGAACTGGAGAAAAAGCATTCTCCCTATGCAGAATCCATCCTTTAAAAAAATAGAAAAATAAAACAAATTTTTTAAAAATCCTTTGTCATCATTTGGTTTGATTTTTTTAATCAAACAGTTCAAAACTATGAGTTTTTTATTTCATTTAGAGTCCAATCCAGGTAGAAATGTTTGCACTTGGGGGATTTTCCAACCTAAAAAGAAAGAAGAGAAAACAGATAAGGAATCATGCAGGAAACAAAGCTCGAGTAACACAATGCTGTGAATCCCACTGAACTGGGAATTAAACATCGCTCCTTCTCAATTGTTTCCTCAGAGAGGACCAGCCACTGTGAACAGTTATGACAAATGTGTTTATATTGTTTGATGGAAATCTTCCAGTCAGTACTAAAATATAATATTGTGGGGCAGGATGGGGAGGGGAAGCTGCACATTCATCTGTCCTGCAAGCAAATAGGACACATTAGGATTTACATGGATACGGGCATATTAGGACTTATTGGACAGTAGCTGTGGGTTATTAATTTAGGATAGTTGACAGCTGTGTATCCTGCGGCGTAAATGCAAGGCAGAGCACTCCCCTGTCAGCATCTGCGGAGACCGCAGCGATAAATCCGAGATGAAGCATGGCACTCATGGCTGCAATACCCTGAAGGGACGGCCGGCACGGGGTCGAGCGCGACGTCTCCACAGGCAGGGCTGTGAGCTCCTCGCCACAGCCAACACACAGCATTAGCTGGGCTTCCTCCTGGCACCCCCCGAGACTCAGAGAACCCCCTTTCTGCTTCTCTGCAGAACTCGTCTCTTTTGCAGGATCCCACTTTCACATTGGGAGGAGGAGGAGGCATGCTTCGGTGCCAGCTCCGAATGTCTCCCCGGGCCAGCTTCAGAGGCGGCTGTGTCATCTCCAACCTTTCAAGGAACCCACAAGGGCTTAATTAAAAACTAAACTTGGGCACCGTTATTCAGATGAGACTGGCGGCTCCTCTGCTGACGGCAGCTCAAACTTGTCACTTTGCTCGTGCTGCAGATCTGCACCGCAAGGTAGGAGATTTCAGCCGAGCGACAAGCCTCGGGCTGGCGTGGGCTGAACCCTGCTGCCATAATCCTCAGGCTGGCAAGAGCGGGCTGGGGTGACAGCAACATCACCACGAGGGCAGGGAGCAATCAATCAATGAGACTTCTGCAAAAGAAGCATTGAAGGCAGTTGCTTGACAGAGCCAGTCTGCGGAGGTGACACGAACCTGACTCCAATCACTGCTACTTCAGGGAGAAGGAAATCTGCATTTCCTAATCACGTTGCTTTGGTCAGAAGTCACCGGTTTTCAGGTCCGTTGTGGGCATTTGCATGTTTGGAAGGAAAAACGTGATATTAAGCATTGCTTCCCATCACTGAGTGGTGACACAAAAAGGAGAAACTACAGAGAGAGATGGGGCTTGGGGGTGTGTAAGACAGCCACAGGAAAGTGAAGCCAGAGAACAGCTTAAAAGCAATATAGAAAATACAGTGTGATAATGCAATAAGAGCTTGTGATTCCCAGAAAAGGCAGAAACCAGGGACTGAACAAGGGGCATGTCCACAAAATACATTTATTCCTGTATTCATGGCTGCATGCCATGTAAGCAGTGCATGTCTGACTATAGGTACACGCTTCATGGAAGTGGCAGTAGGTATTGCCCATAGAGACAGTGTCACGTATGTGCAGCCAGGAGCATGTGCCGGACATATTCCCCCGTGTGTGCCTGCATCCAGGCACAGCGACGTGGTTGTGTCGGTGCTGTCCTCTGCAGGCATCCCTGGCATGGGCACGGGGTGTGTCTGCGTACTGCATGCAGAGGGCACGGCTGTTTGCACAGCAGGATGCTGGAGGATGTGAAGTTATGGGGCTGTGGTAATGGTAGCTTGGAGACCATGGGGAGGTTGGTCCCTCTCTCAGCCCTATAAGAGCCCCAGGTCTCTGTTTTGCAGAAGGGTGCTTGCTCCCAGAAGTGTGTAAGCAGCACTGTCTGCACTGGCAAGGCTTTTATTTGCAAACTCTGGAACCTGTAGAGCTGTGGGCAAACGACACTGAGCTAAGTGTAAAGTGACAGCTAAATTTAGACACTCTGGGGGAGGAAATAGGAGAAAAAAAAAATAGGCAAAAACCCTTCTGAAAAAAAATTGCCATCCTTAAAAAATAGTGAGTGAAAGAAGAAAGACCAAGACAAGATGAAACAGCTAGGGTGGAGAAAAATTAGAGTTTTATTTACTCCCTCAAAGAGCAGAGACCTGCTGGAGGAGATCTGGGGTAACTGATCTCAACTTTGCCCATCGTGCAGCCACTCAAACCTGTGCTCACAGCCGTAGCGGTGCTATGCTGGGCTGGGGCACCCATTGACAATGCCATGAGAGCTGCTGGTGTGCATCCACAGGGCTGGCACAGACACCAATGTTGGCCAGGGACAAAGGGTTCTGTGAAAGGGTGCTCAGACACATGGGCACATTGGCTCCAGAATTCGGACCAGGAAGGTGGATGCAGTGACAGGTTGCAGAGTTGTCAGTGGGAATCCCCTGTACGTGCAGGACAGAAGCATGGTGAGGGACTACCATTTGTGCCTGGCATCCTCAGAAAACCCTGTGGGAGCTGGCCCCATCAAGAGGGCACCAGCACTCCCGGTGTCCCTTAGATTTCCAGTATTGGAAATACACAGCCCCATGTTTTAGAAATCCCACAGCCACTTGCACAGAGCAGTATTCCTTGCTCAAATGGCCAAAACTGGGTTGGACCACGCTCATCCGTTACCTGCGGAAGGATGAGAAAGACCACTGCCATATCCAGCACCACGTCATGGTAACAGGCTGGGTAAGATGGACACAAAGAACAGGAAAATTAGCAATCATCTGGTCCTGCCCAGGGTGATGCTGTGCATACACGCACACACACATATCCTCACCCCTCCAGCCTGCTGTTAATGAATCTCTCTCCAAGGAGATCCCAGCTGCTCTCAGTGCTCCATCTGCAGCCTTCAAACAATTGCTGCAGGAGGGGGAAAAAATAAAAAATTGAAGGGGGGGGGGGGGGCCGAAAACAGCTCTTCGGGCATTCCATAAATCTCAATTTATCTGTCCCTTTATTTTTATACAAGTGGAAAGGGGAGGGAAGCCTCCTTGGAAGCAAACGTGTCTCTGCTGCGTGGGGCAGTGTGTCATCCCAGATTCCGGATTTAGGGAAATCTCTCCTGGGGCCATGGGTATCGTCCCCAGGGCTGCCCCAGCTCCGTTTAACATTTCCAGCAGATGATGGGGTGCAGGGGGTGTTTGGGTGCACGGGAATGGCACAAGGACACAGTGCCCCTGGGCAGATGGTGCTGCATCCCCAAATGATGCAAGGGGGTGGAAGGTTCTGGTAGGATGCAAGGAGGTGCTCGTTAGACCCAAGTGCTGGCACTCAGCTAATGAGGGCCCACAAGCAGCTCCTCCTTCCTGCTCCTCCTGCAGTGTCCTGGTGCTGGAGACACTGGGGCTGTTGTTTGGGGCAATATTTTGGTGCTGTGAGGTGCAGAGATGGGATGAGAGCCCAAGGTCTGTGTTGCAGGATGGTCCCACACCAGAGGGTAAGTATTCCTTGACAACCTCTTCTCTGCAGGGTTATTCAGTGTATCTGTGGTTATTTTGGTGTGTTCATGAGCAACCAGAGTGGAAGCAGCTTCTCCAGCTAGGCTCTTCTCTTTGTGGCTCATGCTGATGGTGCCTGCTCAGTAATTTAGGTTTTTGTGGCCTGGTATAGGCATGTGCTGAGAGCTGGCCCATGGGGCACTAAAGGGCAATGCCAGCAGGAGCTGCTCAAGCAGCATTTTTTCTGCTGGAGGTTCCTGGACCTCTTTTTGCTGCTTGGAGGAAGTGGCTTAGGTTTTCCTGAGCTTGGAGGATCGCTTAGGAGTTTACACTGTGCACTGGGATGGAGGTGGGAACTAGGCTTTGGCTGAGTTTTGCTCGAGCTTTTTTAGTTGACCAGGGAGGGGCTGGCAATGGGTTTGGGGGGGTTTCAGAGTGGGGCCCAGCTGCGTGCCCCCTGTGCTTACATCCTGTGGGATCAGTATTACAGGGGGTTTTCTGGGCTGAGGCGTGGAACAAAGCAGCGAGGAGTTGAGCAGGCTGAGGGATGAGGCTGTGGAAGATGTGAGGTGCGCTGCTGGCAGGCTTGCACCAGCACAGGTGAGAGCAGGCTGTGGATGCTGGTGCCTGTAACCAAGAGGACCCCAGCAGCCAGGTGCTGTGTGCCCCCTCCAGCATCTCCCATGCATGGGTTGCTGGAGGCAGGAGGGTAACCCTTCCTTTCCCTTCCCTCTGTGGACGGGGAGCTGTCAAGGGCAGTCCCACACCCCTCTTTCCCTCTCTTCCTCCTTCCTACGGTGCTTCTACCTAGTCTTTGGTTTCCTGGGCTAGGACATTTGCAACTTGTGAGCAGTAGTACAGCAGTAATTACACTCTCCATCACTTTCCTATCAAGAAATAAATGGAACAAAATCACACCCCGAAGTACCAGTGCCGACCTTCATTTCAGCAGGTTAGTCGCAGTCAGCCAGGCTATAATCTTGCCCTAAATTTGCTCAGGACCTTGCTGTTCCCTCGGGGTTAGCATAGCTGCAATGTGGGGCAGCTGCCAGCACTTGAAAGTCTGATCGGTACAGGCGTCCAAAGCCCCCATGTTCCCCTCCATGGGGGGAGGTTTTGGGTGGCTCTATGGGGATGTGGAGTTAGCACGTGATGACTCTCCTTTTCCTTTCTTTTGTCAGTGGATCAGAGAGCAGGGAGGTGCTAGGGTCATGCATAAAAAGTTCAGACATAAAAGCTAGCTGGGAAAACCGACTTTAAGGATGTCGGCTTTAGGATGCCATGGTGTAGCATCCTGCAGCCCAGGGCAGGTCTCCTCCAGCCTGGTACGATGCGGGATTGCAGCACCCAGAGTTTCTGGATGTTTGCTGGGGAAGCTTCCAGCTGTTAGGAACCACCTGCCTCCTCCTTCCCTAAACGGTTCTTGTGCTGGAACGCCCAGGAGGGCAGTAGGGTCTGCAGGTACCCCCTTGCTGCAGAAATGGGGCTTCTCTGGGAAGATGCTAAGGAATGTTTAGGTGAAAGATGCTGCTTTGATGCTAATTAAATGCTTTTCCTGTTTGGTGTTCCTGGGCCTTGGATGCTCTCACACAAAATGCAGGGTAAGAGCAGGATCCTGGTGTCTTTGTCCTACCTCTAGACTTGCTCTGCACTTGCTGTCTTGTGTTTGGAAGAGAGTGGGGAGAGGAAATAGATGGCAATAAGAATTGTGTTCAGCTATTTTATTTAAGTCATAATCATTCCTAATCTAAATGTGCAGGAACTGTATTACACAGCCTAATCAGTCACATATATTGTACTGTGCTTTCAGTTTAGTGAAAAGTAAAAGCTATCTAGAAGGCAGAAATATGTTAAATGAGCACCTCTGAGGCTGTATGCCTCTTTAAATGGGTGGAATGGCCCCGTTTGGTGGCTTATGCAAACTGATGGCGCTGGGTAGGGAAGTGTCTCTGCGACGTGAGTGATGGGAGGAATGACAGGTAATGGAGCAATGAGGTGCCTCGCGTCTAGATGGAGGTGTTCTGCCTTCTGTCCTTGCAGCAGGTGACAGCAGAGTCCCCCAGGGGACACCTGCAGCTGGAGAAGGCTCCTCAGGCAACAAGCATGTCTTGGACAGCCGTATTTTATCTTAGCAGATTGCAGTGGGGGTGCACAGCCAGAGGGCTACTCCTCTCTGTGTGCTTGTTGCGCTTTGGTGCAGATCTCCTCCCACCCCAGGAGGGCTGAATTGCCTTCCCAAGGGGATTTGCCTTGCTGAAAAATGGCACAGGGGGTGATGGGTGGCCTGATTTGCCGCAGGACTCATCCATGGAAAGCCCTAGAGCTGGCAGAGGGGAGGAGGGCTATTAGGGAAGCTGGAGCCTCTCCGTCTTTTCCAATCGTATTGTGGTTGTTCCCTGTGTGTTTGCCAGAAGCACCCTTATTTATTTCATCAACTAAATGCCAAAAACCACATGCCTGACTTCCATCAAGGCATTTAATGATGATCATTGCTTCCTCTAATGCAGCCCCTTCTAGCAAGGGGCAATGCCAAAGCAGCACGCAGCTGTTGACCAATGGGTGCCGGTCTGTTTTCTACAGTATTTAGGTATTTATCTATTTTTGTGCAAGGGCTCCATTTTTGCTGAGTTGCAGAATTCCTGAGGTGGAACGTGGCAGCTGTTTCTCAGTGCACAGGAGCCCAGCAGTTCTTTCGGGATGCCTCGTGCATGCTAAAACCTGAGGAATGCTGCAGCTGCTCTTTCCCAGCTAGGCCATGAGTAAATAACCACGCATGAGGCTGCAAGAGGAGTTTTTGACAGAGTTGGGAGGAATGATGTTTGGCTTGGAGGATTATTTATGGTGTGGAGGCATGTGCTTCCCTCCACTGAAATGGAAATACCAAGCTGAGCTTGAGTGGATTCTTAGGAGAGGCACGGGCATTGGGCGTACTGGGATAACCTGCACACAGCGGCTGCTCGCACCTTGCAAGTCTGCACCTGAAGGTTTCTGTGACCAAGAACGATGTCTTGGATGAGCCAAGCAGCTGCATTTTGGCTGGTGGCTTCAGCTGGAAGGTGGGAGCAGTGTCACCCCTTCCCCTCCCCCAGGTGTCCCAGGATGAGCATGCTGCGGGCTGGCGTCGAGTTGGGTGAAGGCACCAGGGCGGTGCTGCTGGGACGGGGCCGTGAGACCTTCAGGCCTGGGGGCTGCTAGGTGCAACCATGGTGCTGCTTTCCTCTGGGAAGCTCTGCAGAGCTTCTGGAGGTGGGTGTTTTCAGATCCCGCTATGAACGTCTTGCTTTAGAATTTTGGTGTTGCTTTGATATTTGTCAAACAAAATGTTGACACAAAACACTAGGCTACTTGGGTTTGTTTTAGCTTGCAATTTAGACTTCAAAAAAAAAAAAGTATGAAATGAATTAGCAAATTATCTTGATTGCTCTGCTCATTTTTCCAGCAAGAAAGCTATCCACCTGGAAAATAGTGACTGGCTGCAGGCAGCAGCAGAATTTATTTCTTCAGATAAATGGATTTGGGATAAAAGACTTCTTTATTATTTTTTTTTCATTTTAACTGCAAAGGGTGATATGTGTCTGTTCTGTTCCTCTGTGCTGAAGATAAAACAGGAAGGAACTTTGCATAGGTGTGCCAATGCCTTTCAAGGAAAAGTTTCTTCCCCCACCCAAACCTCTTCCTCCTAGAAGTATCACCTCGGACTTGAGATCAGAGCGTTGTTTAATGTTCCCTTCACAACAATGCTGGCATGACTCTGAAGCCCAGCACTGGCTTTCTTGCTATGTTTTCTGTTCCACACACATGCTATGTCTTTGATCTCTCTACTTTGTCCTTGTTTTATTTCATTTTTTTCGTTCTTTCCCCATTTCACTCACGAAGGTGGCTTTGTCAGGGAAGCATCGTTTCATTTTCCCGAAGGTCCTGAGAGGGTGGCTGGCAGATCTCACGCACTGGTGTCAGCTGCGTTAAACGCACACATGCAAATCACTGTAAATCCATATTTACACATAATAAACACGAAGACACAAACCAGGAAATAATACATTATTGATCACAATGGTGGCGCGTGGTGTCCTTTGGAAGGCAGGTGGTGCGTGCCCATCCGTTGGCGCAGGCGCTCGACACAGGGGACCAGGGGCTGCCCCACCTGTGGGAAAGAGCGAGTTACAGCCTGGTGTCATGCTCTGCCTCTGGCCCAGTAGGATATATAGGATATTCTTCTGCCTGACCCCAAGTCTAACCTGTTGAGCACGTTTGGATTTTCTGTGCTCAAGAGAAGATTTTCCTACAAGTGGAGCCAGAGGACTCAAATCGTGTCAACTTACCCTCTCAGCACAGGTGAATCTCTTGCTTTCTGCTTGGACCGCACCAAAAAGAGTGTTTTGTATGCAGGACCCCCTCGTTGTATGTGGGAGCAGAACTAAAAAGTGGTGCCAGAGGCGAGCACAGCATGTGCAGGGTGCACAAGCACACAAAACAGCTTGCTGACTCTGTAGAGAGCTGGATCTGTAGGGATCGAGGAAGGTTTCGGTGATTTAGGGCTTACAACCCGTAAAAATAATCTTCTAGCTCTAAATACTCTGCACTCCAAAACAAAGTGTGCTTTTTAACAGTGATCCAAACTGTTTGCCATCTGAGGTCCCTTATTGGCATTGCTGGTGTTGTACTTGTGTTGCATTGATGAAGAACGGTGCTTTGATGGTTGCTGCCCTTGTAGCTGATGATTTCTTCCTTTTCTCAACATCTGACACCATCCCTAATCTCCCGTGCAATACAAGAAACTCATTCCCTTGTTTTATCTCAGGCTGAGGTTGGAGGGAAGTGAGGTTCTTGAGGCTTGACAGGCAGTTTGCAATAGGTTTTGTTTGGTTTAAATGAGTTGAGAGTTCAAATCTAGGCAGGTAATGGAGCAGTTCTCCTCCCCTTGTTCGCTCTGAGGGGATTGCAGACATCGCTGCTCCTGGCAGGCCAGCTGCTGGGTCAGAAGAATTTCCAGGTGCCACTGTGCTGACAGAAAGAGCATCTCTTTGAAAACTGGATTTCTCAAATCGGCGAGTGGGGAAAGCTGTCCCCAGCAAGCTGCCTCTGACCTCAGATCTGAGCTGTTCACTCACTCGTATGAGCTCTGCAGTGAAAGCATATTAAAGTTCCTTTTTCCTGTGGCTTTTTTCCTCCAGGTATTTAATCTTAGTTTACAGATGAAATGTGCAGTGGAGAAAAAGATGCTAATCACACAGTTACTGCACTCCGCTTCAACCACTGAAAAATTTATTACCATCTGTCCTGGATTGGACAGGGCTGTGAGCATCAAGACGTTAACATCTTTGAAGCAGCAGCTGATAGCCTCAGCGATGCAACAGGGCACGGCCTCAAATCCACAGAGGCCGTGCCAGGAGCTCGTGCGGGTTTGGTACAGCAGAGATGCACTTCGGAGTCTTCCCTTTGGTGAGGTCAGAGGCAAGAAAAAAGCCATGTCATGCTCAAAACTTCTGCCACCTTGCTAGAAATGTCACCTCAGCAGCTTCCTGGTGTCTAACACTGGAGGAAGCTTTCTGTTGACCACCAAATTGGTCAGTTCCTCCCAGATTTTTCTAGGTATAGAGGTGGCTGTTGTTATGTCAGTGCCCGGATGGATGGATGGGTATCTAATGGGTCCTGTCCACAGGTGAGAAGCAAGCACAGGGCTTTGTGTGGTCAGGTTCTGCCAGGCTGTAATGAAAGCGGAGCAGAAGGCAAGGTCAAAAATGGGACCACAAATGGGTTTTCTCAGGCTCCCCTGGTGTTTTGCCGTGTGGCTTTTCTGAGCATGTTGCAATATCCAACTGTCTTGGAAGCTTTGATTTTTGTCCTGTCTCTGCCCTCAGCATGTTATTGGACTTACAGTTCAGAACTAAACTACAGCTCCCGTGATGCATCTTAAATATACGATTTGCACTTGGCTTTTTGCATGAGCTGTGTTTCTCCCCAGCCAGCTTTTCCTGGAAATGTACTTTCCCTCTAGCAGCAGCAGCAGGACCAGCTGAATCTTGGAGCACATAACCATTGCATAAAGTGCCTCTCCCGTGGCTGTGCTTGCATATGTTTCTCTCTTCATCTTTTAAAAGAACTTAGGGTATTTCTGTAAAACCTCACACCTTGCAAGTCATCCCCTTAAAACCAAAAATCGCTGAGCAAGGAAATAATTGCCAGCGGTGCAAGTCATACTCCTGTGTCTCCTGCAGCAATTAACAAACCTAAGCGGGGACTTGGCTCTCTTTCCAGTTAAACTCTGGCAAGCTGGAATACACGACGTGATAATGAAGCAGAGTTTTGGAGCCACTCTGCTTGCTATTTTGAGGATACAGGAGCTTTAGGCTGTCTGGCTGAAACCAAGCCATTGAAAGTAATGGGCTGGACAATCTCACCCCATTACTTTTAATGGGATGGAGAGAGTGTGCACTCGGGAGCAGCATGCTGACACGGGGGGAAGCAGGGGAGTTGTTCTCACATATCATTCACCTTATGACCAACACGAGGAAAATGCCCCCCTGGCAGTGGAAACCAAACTGCTCACAATAAGTTAACGGGCTTGGCAGTGGGTACGAGGTGTAGTAGCAGGGAGGAAGGTGTGTGAAGGCATAAAGGGCATCAGCTGTGAGCTTGGGCTTGATTCAGGCAAGGCATGCAGCGAAGGGGAGACTGCAGTGTATGAGATCCCTGACGCCCATGCGTGCTTCGTGATGCATAAGGGCACGAGCAGGGTGCTAATCCCTCCCCTACCGATTTCCTCTGGCTTACCTTCCTGCCTCTTCTTGCCTGTAATAATCACCCCTGCAGGAGCAGAGGAAGTTTTTAATGTTCTGTGAACTCCCAGCCTTTTTGCTGAAGCTGGTGAGTGCCACTAGCAATGTGTCTGCAGTGTAAAGCATGGCAACTGGAGGGATGCAGCCGGTAGGGCCAGCTGCAGAAATGGTGAGCTTTCAGGTCAATTACCAGTTTCCCTGATAATGCTCTAAAAGGGGAGCTGGGATGGTCTTGAGAGAAAGTAAATGTTGCAGGCTTAAAAGATTTTAGCTGGATGCTCCAGCTGGAGATGCGGATGCTCAGTGTCTTCCCTGGGTCCAGGCGAGGTGGCTGGTGCAGACGGCAGCAGGAGCAGCGCTGTCTACAGCCGCGGTTGTAGCAGAACGTCCACGTGGCCTGGCAGTCTTGGTGATGGATTTGTTTCTCCCAACGTGTCCGAATCTGCTACTGCTGGGCTATTGAAGGAATGTGGTCAAGACAGGGCAGCAATCAGCCTCCCACAGCCCAAAATTTGCCCGCTTGTTTTCTTTCTCCTCCTGCTGAATGTGACCAAAGCCCTCCCCGCCAGCACACTGCAGAGCCTCAATACCCCAATCAAAGCAGCTGTCCGCAGGAAGGGATGGAGGTGCAGTGATTAGCTGATCCCTTCGGTCTTGCAATTTCCTCCCCTGCCCTGTAATTGGTGTCTTGTTTTTTGTCAGTGGGTAGGGACCTGTTTTCCTGCTGCCTGTTGCAGCTTAGCACCACGCACTCTTTCAGCAAGTTTTAGCAGAATGCAAAGAGCAGGAGCGGGAATTGCAGTGAGGTGCTGCCAGCTGATGCAGTGCTCCCTGCAGATGCACCCCCAGCTGGGATTCCTCTCTCCATCTCCTGTTCCCTTGGCCAAGTTACTCCTCTGCAACAGTTCAGTTACACCACCATCAGTGAGGTTCTCCAAGATATTTAGTTGCTTCGACCTCAAAGTGATTTAAATGGGAGCTTAAGTAACTTGAGGGGTTCACCTGTGTGTGCAGGTCTGACCCAGGGTGGCTTGTTCACATCACTGGTATCCTTCGACTCGACCACCCCACTGGTGGTGGGAGCACGGGGGTAACTGGGGCCACACGATAGCTCTTGTGTATCTGGGTGGCCCAAGAGGGGGTGGCTTAGTGCAGACCAGTGCTGCACAGCATGCCTCCTACCCGCCTTCTCACCTCACAAGCGGGAGGCAGGTTAAGGAGTTTTCTGAAATTGCTGAGGCTTGGCAAGGAGGGGAAAATAAAATAGAAGCTGAAGATCAAAAAAAAAAAAAAAAAAAAAGCCTTGGATGCACAAGAATTGCAGACATGCTGTGAGGTAACCGGCAAATACAATTTAATTATAAGATACACGGGAGTAATGGCATTTGCGAGGTTGGAGCATGATTTCCCAGTAATAGAAGGACTGCAGGGTTCCCTGGCTCTGTTGTCTCATCCTCAAATAAGAGCACAACTACACTTCAGTGCTTTCCCTGCCTTCAGAGGGGTTTAAAGGGCCACAGTACTTGGTCTTGGAGGAGCCGGTGTGGTTGTCCAGGGTGTCAGGCGGTTGCATGTCAAGGATTTGGAGATGTGAGGCAGGTCTGGTGGATCCAGGGCAGGTGGGTTTGATGATGGTTTTCTAGGTCGGGCAGAGGATAGTTCTGTTTGCTGGATGTTCCCAAGGTTTGTGCTTTCCTATACTCTCCTCTGTCTTTCTAGACTTCTAAAATGGATGGCTCAGCCAGAAATGTCTTCAAGGTGGGATGTGCAAGGAACCCTTGCTGATCCAGAGCGCTATAATAGATGTGACCTTTACAGTGCTGTGATTTTATTTTTATTATTTTTTGCTCCGGTGTGCCCACAACCTGTTAGACCCACGTGGGAACTTAAGGGTTCATTGCAAAGGGTTTCCAGAGCCAAGCTTCCTTGTAGCTGAGCAGAAATGTTACGAGATGATCTGGGTGGGCTGTAAGGCTAGAGTACCTCCTGCTTTATGCAGGTCTCTAGGCCTGCGTGTAAACGAAGCTCTCTGTGTGCCAGGAGAGCACTGGTGTGTTGTTTATTTCAGTACGAGATCTTCTCAGCAAACTTCAGGATGATGTTGTGCTGTGTGTGTACCTAATGTTCCTTGGATTGCCATGGGATGTGCAGGGGTCCTGGAGCAGAGGCAAGGAACAGTGCAGTGTATTTTGATGAAATGAGAAACCAGAGTGCTTGGGGATGAAATCAGGTCTTTAGAGAAAGCACTCTGTTCCCAAGGAACCAAAATACCCTGGTTTTGCATCTTTCTTCCTGTCTGTTTTGTTTTGAGCTTTTTCATTCGAATTTCAAACTGACTTAGAGATTATGAGAGCCCTCCTGGAGAACAGGAGCACATCCAGGAGCCAGTGCAACTGCTGGAGGCAGAATAAGAAGGGTGTTTGGATTCCCTGGGGAGCCTCTTTCATCAAGTGCAATGGGGGAGGCATTGCAGGAAGGTGTTCTGATGGCTCTGACAGGTTTCAGATCTGTCCTCCCTCCTTTCCTGCTTGGTAGGGCAGTTGTTGTCCCCCCTCTGGGGAGCTGGATGTGCAGTTCCTGGCTTCGTGGGGGGCACAAGGGGAAGATGGCTGTAATGCTGCGTCGGTTCTACTGCCGGCGCCGTCAGATGTGTCCCAAGGTGACTGCCAGCTCAGGTCTTTGCTGCCAAGTGGAGCGTGGGGGCTGGTGACAGACAGCCTGGGGCCATCCGTGCCCTGGGCTTGCAAGAGGAGATGCCTGGGGGAGGTAGAGCAGACAGACAGCAAGGAACGAGGCTCAAACTCTCTGTTTTCCTCTTCTGCCCTCCCTGTTCGTGCCCCAGTGGATGTGAGGTCTGTACGGTACGTGTCTCCTGGTGCAGGAGACCAGGACAGATGTCCCCATCAGCTGGCTGTCCTCCAGTGGCCTTGGTGGCCCCAAAAGAGGCAGAGTCTCACTGGGGTCAGCAAACATGGTCTGCACATCTCCTCCTGGAAGGATGATATGGATGGGAGGTGTCATGGTTTTGGGGGCTGCTCTGGGGAAGACTGAGGAATGTGTGGGGAGGTGTTTGCATTGCCCAGACTTCTCCAGAAGTCTTGTTTCTGACCTTACTGCGACAAGCTGCTGCCTGAAAGCACAAGCTGCTACTTGTGGCTTGAAAAGAGCAGCAGACACCATGGACTTTGGTCAAAAGCAGATTTAAGCCCCCAGGAAGCTCTTAAATACAGACTTGGTCTGTCATAAAGATGAGTTGGCCTAGCCCCACTGAAGAACAGATGTATTTCTAGGGGGCTGGGTCCTGGGTGTGCAGCAAGCAGAGGAGCCTCAGAGCAGGCGAGTCAAGAAGGCTGGGGGAGGCAGGGCTTGGGATTGCTCTTATAAAATACAGCATGAGACAAGGAGATTGGGAGGAACCATCTGAACTATGCCTGTTTGACGGTAGAATGCAGCATGGGGTGGGGACATTGCTGTGCCCGTGGTGGTATTCTGCAGATAGCAAGTGGCAAGCTCAAGGTGCAGGTTATGGTTTCTGGCCCGTACTGCCGGAGGGTTTGTGACTGTGGGCAACCCCACGAGCCTCGTGCAAAGCCCATGTGCGATGTTGGCAGGGTGACGTGGCTGCACTGTTTTTTCTGGCCAGCGGTGCTCTTGGAAGAGCAAAGAGAAGGTGAACTGATGTTACTGGTAAAGAGAACAGCCTCTGTTCTAACAGAACCTTTTATTTGTTTCTTCTGAATAAAATAAACACTGTATGAATGTTATGATTTTGACAAGGGGAAACGCAGTACTTTTCCTGCATGCTAGGTGTAGTTAAGGTGTGAGATTTGCTGTCATAAGACCTCATCAAAGCAAGGCATTTAAGAGGATTTGACTATAGCAAATGCATACCTGAGAGTACAAAGGTATGAAAGCCTGTTTATGCAAGAAAGTTCAGGTACTAAAGGCTTTCTTACTCTGGGGTAAACTTTCTTTCCTGTAGCAGCTCCTCCTTCAGACTTCTTCATTTCAGAGAGGAAAACCAAAATCTTAAGAATCACTGGATTCAAGGTTTGTGAGTATCTTTTTTTCACTTGCTTGGTACCCCCTCACGTACAGTAGGTTTGTAAGAGGTTCAGAAAAGGGGCATCAACCATGGGGGACCTGCGGGGAGAGTGGGGGATACAAACCAATTCAGCTTACTGAACTTTGAGTTACCAAAAGCTCCACGTCGCCACTAGAGAGAAAAACCTCTTCAAAACACTTCAACGCTGAGTTGCAACCTGGAGCTGCCTTTCTTCCCTTCGTTAGCCAGGGAACAGAGGGAATTAAGTCTCTTTGCCTAGCAGCATGAATCCCTCTTTATTCTTTTCCCTTCTGCCAGTTGTATCCTGTTAAGAAGTAATTTTTAATTGCCTGATACCAGGGCAGAGCTCCTGGTGATCCTTCTTGGAGATCACACTGCATAAGTGGTTTCTTACTTGGAAACTGTTATTTTGTGAGTCTTCCTCTTGGTTTTGGGGTCTTCCAGGGCATCTTGGGTAGCTGGGTGCCAGTGTACTGTGTTGTGTCAGGTGTGTGCCTGTCCAAAACTTTTGTCCCAGAGAAGCTTCTGGGTTGGGGGTGGCTCTGTTTCTTCAATGGGTTGAAATATGCTCAGTTAAAATAAGTGTACCCACCCGTATCCTGTCGTTTTCTATTATGTTTTTTTAACCCAAAAGCATGGTTAGTAGAAGCCTTAGAGGGCCTTCAAGAATTACACTTGCCAGAAATTCCCTTTGTGTAAAACAGCACTAGGGCTGGCTTGTTTTGGTGTTCCTGTGTATCCTTGATGCAGATAACATGCCTCTCTCTTCGTTTGAAGGAAGCATAGGTCTTCATAGAAAGATCTCACAGTTTTCAGTCTTGAGGAATTTCCTTGGCTGTGCAAAGTCAAACCATCCTCCCCAAGGTGGTCTTTACCCCCGTGTGGTGGCGAGAGAGGAGATTTTGCTGTTCTAAAACTTTGGCCAGCCCTGACTCCTGAGCAGGGCCATGGTTTCTGCAAGCTCTGCTGTATGTGCTTTTCCTCATTAATACAGGCAGGACTTGCAGGTCTGGGGCCCATTAGAGGATAGCCCTTCTGCACAGTTGCGTTTTACGTCTCGGAGCAATGAGCTGGCAAACACCTCTGCTCCATCTGTTTTCCTTCATTGATGGATCCTTTTAAAGTCAGATTGTGGTCCCACGGGGACACACTCAACTAATCCTCTGCTTTTAAGATTTTATTTGTGCAATAAATGGATGACAAGGTGGTTTGCAAGTACATAACACAATAAATGGGTTTATAAATGCAACTTTTCTGCAGAGCACTATAGAATAAAATACAATATCACCACAGCATTTAACACTGATCTCTACTTCATTCATATTTCAAACAGTAATGTGCCCATTTTCTCATCTGGGAAGCCTCTTAGTTTTTTTAATACATTTTTATAAATTAACCAGGCACAGATTTAATAACAACTTGCATTTGTATAGCTTTTTCATCTCTGAGGACCTTGGATTGCTCTGTAGACTTAATGGTATAACATGCAAATTGGATGCCGGAGGATCCATTTGCTTTCTGCTGAAACGAGGCAGCGGCTAGGATTGCTTAGCAGTGCTTGTGGACGCAAAGGACAGTGAGGGAAGAAGCTTGAAGACAATCCTTCTGGCAGAAAGAGAGCTTGGAGTGGAAGGATGCAGCTCACCTCGGTGGTGCCCAGAGCAAAGACCACTTAAGAAGAGGTCATGGGCACGCCTAAGAAATCTAAACCATGAGCAAAGCAGGATGGCTACTGAAACTGGAGGGCAGTGTGCTGGAAAGTAAAGAAGAAAATTCTCCTTCACACACTTCTTCTAGCTGCTGGGATGAATCATTTTTACCGTGGTGAAGCCAAGAATGTTAGAAGACTTAGGGCTTTCCAGAAAAGACCAGGGAAAGAATTCGCGTTTTTTGTCTGTTTGTAATGAGTTTTTTTGTTTGTGTGGTTTTTTTGTTGTTGTTGGTTTTTAAGCAAGGAATTCAATAGCAGATGACTTGACATGTCAGGAGAGCATACTTCTAAGCAGGAGCACATGGTTTCTTAAAATGTTTTTAAAAGTAATATAGAACTCTTGGATTTGGTGATAGGATCTTCTCCTGCCACCCTTGGTAGCTGGATTAGGGACCACCAGGAAGGTATGGAGCTTCATTTCTCCAGGACTTTCATGCTCTTTCAGGAGCTCACACCCAAGTTCTTGACTTCTTAGATCCCCAGGTGAGAGGGGGCTCTTCCAGCCCTCTGCCTTTCCCATCCCAGTGTCAGCCACTCCCAAGCATGGTGGCCGTCTGCCATGGAGGTTGCCCTTTCCCATCCTGGAAAGGAAAAGGTCAGAACGAAGCTCATACATATAACATGAGATAGGAAAAAATATTTACAGATAGCAAATTGCCATCTCTGCAGAAGGAAAACATGAGAAAATAGAAACGTGATATTTATTTTAATACAATGTTTTTAAATTTTAATTTAAGAGACCAGCTGTTTCTGCTTCTCTTATAAGAGCTTAATTGGTATATAATAGCATAGTTAATTAAATACAAATCAATAGTTTAAAACAGCTAATTGATATTTAATATGTATGGGAAAATATAACTTAGTTGTAATATAATTAACTCAATATTAAATAAGCAATGGAATTGCAATTATGCCTTTACAGTGATTATAAAGTTTATAGTTCTTTAATAAACTTGCAATTAGACAGGATAAGCTGAAAAATTATTAAACAGGTATTATTGAGCTATTAAACATTTATTACCATTCCTGGTGGAATACAGCTACACAATAGTACACATTATAATTGTGTTAATAAACCTTTATTACTTCTTTGCAGCGTTAGCCTTTAACGCACTGGTTGATCAGAAACTTCGATCCCTTTCTGAATTGTCACTGGGAGAATTGCCTTAAGAGTAAGGAAATCCCAAATGATGTGGGGAAATACAGAAAAAGCAGGATTCCATAATTTGGGACAAGGAAAAGATATCTCTCTCCCAAAGCCAGCTTGACCTCCTCTGTTGCCTAAGATGTACATATAGGTCACTTCCTAGAAGTCATAAGCTTGATTCATCCTCTGAACTTGTTTCTTTGCATTGAATTTTGCTTCTTTGTCACTTGTTGCCCCTAATGCTGATAACGCATGGCTTGGACTTGCTTTTCCTTTGTCTAAGTGCTCTTCTACAGATTTTTGCGGTGAATCAATGCTGATACTTCTTCGAGTCAAAATGTGCTTCTGCTGTATATTTTCCAAACATGATACTTAAACTCCCACTTTTTCTAAGTGGCCAGGGTGACAAACCTCAGCTGTAAACCTCTACTATGCTAGGGGAAGAAAAAAAAAAACAAAACAGTTGTCATTGCAAGGATTGGGATTTGTTTCAGGAGGTAGGTGCCACACACCCGTGGGTTAAAATGTTCTTTTTTTAGTGGTAGCTCAACAGCCCCCTAAAGCCAGAACACTTAAAATGCTGGGGTATCTGCTTCACTATTTAAGCTTTTAGATAGCCATTAAAAGCTCTGAAGTGGTGAGACATCCTTAGGCATCAGAGTCATCTTCAGTATTTTACCTTTTAAAGGCACTCTCAAGTATTTAAAGGTGCCTTTAGCTATAAAGATTTTTGCATGTTCTCACAAATTTATGGTATGAATTATTATAATGTAGTGCTCCTGTATAGCTCCTTTCATCATGGGATATCAAAGTGTTTTATAAGCATTAATTATAGCACCCTTCAGGGAGGCAAACGGCCAATCGACACCCATACCACTGGGGGCTCATCCAGGTTCTGGATGGGTGACAACCCCGATCTCACGAATCCATCCCTCCCTCCTGCAAGGGTGAAGTTGTGCTTGGGGCAGTGGGTACCATGGCCCTTGTCTTCAGTCGTAGCCCCTTGCCATCACCTCTAAAGCTCAGGCTCTTTCTGGGGAGCATTTCTCTCCCTGCAAGTGGAAGGTAAGCTGGACATCTGAATTTGGGCATTGTTGACATTCACCCCCTCCCCCCAAGTAAGCTGCACCTTTTGCTGCTCCTGTCCCAGCTCCATTCCCCTCTGTTTTGGTTCAGGATGCTCTTGCAGCTGTTTGTTGGCTGCAGAGAGTATGGCAGCTTTTGCCATGCCAGGGCTCCAAGTCTGGGGGGGGGGGGGGGAAAACAGTTGTGCATGTGCAGGGCTGTACGATGCACGACGAAATTAGCAAGACAGCAATGCTGGCTTGCTCAGCCCCGCTGTGGACTGTGCTGCCTTGTGTGACGCTAATCTAATTGTGTTGTTTTAATTGCACTTTGATAGCTTGGTGCTCGTTGAAAGCTCAATAGGAATCAATGCCATTTGTCTTTTCCATCAATAAAGGCATAAATGCGTTGCAGGCTCTGTGTCAACAGCCCTGTAGGCTGGGGAGGTTATCGTCAGCCTGCAGCTGATGCACGCAGGGTGTTTGTCCTCACGGCGTTGTGCAGTCCTCTATGGAAACCCACCTGAAGTACAGCAAGGTTTTATCGATTCTAGCTGTCGGCCAGCCCTAACTGAGGCAGCTCGTGCTGAGTGTCCTTCACCTAAAACCAGCAGGTTTAACAGTAACGGGGAGTATTGAACACACAACACCCTGCAAGCTGACACCTTTCTGGGTGTGTTTGCGGTTGTAGAGCAGGCTGTGCCGGGTGACATGGATCACGTCCTCCCCAGGCTGAGGAGTAGGAGGGCTGTCTGCCACCTCTGCATCAGCCAGGATGAGGTTGCTGTTTGCCTTGTGCTGATGGTAAGGACTCTGACTCAAGCAACTGCTGAGAATGTGGGTGATCAGTTCACCTGTCTTGAATGGTCTAATCTTTAAGCATCTACACCTGAGTTGGTGGCCACCTTTTATAGTTAGTGACGGAATTATGGGCACTTCCAAAGTCATCCCGATAGATGAAGTGTGTTGCTGCCCATGGATGCCCATTTCCCTCTGGGGTCTGACTTCAAGTGGCAGTGTGAATTTTAGGGACAACTAAATTTTGGCTTACTTTTAAACATCTTGATAGACATTTTGTATGACCATTTCCTTTAGTGGGACAGAACATACCATTTATTTGGCTAGATGCTGATGACCTCTGTCATGGGAGCCTTAGGATCAGGAGCTGTTTGTCCTTAAGCTCTTGCAAGATCGATCCCAGTTAAAGTTAGATCAACTTTTTTAACTTGTCTTGCTTGTACCCTGAGCACCGTGGGGGTCACAAGTCATCTATGTCTTCTGGATTTGAGCTCCAGTTCTGCCCCAAGATCCTGTACGCAAGAGGAGGAGGATGACTCTTCTGCCAGAATGCCACAGTAGCTAGCAGCCCTAGGGAGGAGTATTGCTGTGTGACTCCAGGCATCTTCCCTGCACATCGCACAGTGGTGAGCAACCTTCCTGCTCCAACACAGCCCAGCTGTGCAGCGCAAACCCTAGCTTGTGGCATGAAGCCCGAAGCCCAACCTGCATGGTGCTGCCTGGCTCGAGCTGAGGCTGCCGGCAGCCCTTGCTGTGCTCCTGCTCGGCTTCCTTCCCCTCCTGCTTGCGGCTCCGTGACGCTCCCAAGTGCCCCGTCCTCGGATAGCGGGATCTGAGGAGACCACAGCCGCATTAAGTAAACATCAAAGGGGCTTTGATCAGCGGGGCCCTGCGGAGCACGGCAGCCCCCGAGGAGCACGGCAGGTCCTCAGGCAGGAAGCGGCAGGGACGTGGTACCGTAATTTTCTGCGCTGTGACACAGAATGTGTTTGAAGAAGGGGAGATTTTTGCCGCTCTGAGATGCGCGTGGGGAGAGCATGCGTGCACACAGCCTACTTCTGGAGAAGCCACGCTCAGATCTTTCTCTGTTGGTTGTTGATAGTCAGAAAACCCATTAAGGAATCAAGGCATCAAAGGCATAGGCCTCCTTGGACTCGGGCACTTTGCCGCTTGTAGGGTCACCCGCTTGTTTCCAAAGAGCAAGGTGCCTCAAGCCAGCTTTGTCTTCCCTTTAGAGGGCCACATCCCATCTGCTGCCCTTCCTGCCAAGGGAGACCAGCATTAAAGAGCCCGTGTTGTTGCAGCACACTGGTGCATAGGAAGATGCAGTTTGTTCCCTATGCACAATAGAAAGGAGTGCTTGAGAAACAGGGAGGGGATGGTGACCCTCCTGCCTCTAGCTGCGTGTGGCTGAGCAGAGCAGTCAGCTGGATGTGGTTAGGTTGGGACCAGCAGCTTGCACATTACTGGTGCTTCCCCTGAGCAAAGTAGCTGGCAGAACTCCTTCCCTGCAGCATCCCCATTTTGCTCTTGTCCCCAGCCTCCTAACATGGCTCTCTCTTCTCTTGCAGAACTGGGGCTCCCAGGAAGAGGATGCTGCCTAGTACTGGGGTTCATGTACAAGGAGAAGTACCGCAGGATGACTGAAGGTGAGCGGTTTCCCCCACCTTCTCTTCATCCTTCCTCCTTAGCAGTCTCATCACAAGGATTCACTATCGCTAGGAATACGCTAGCTTCTTGTTCGCCCCGAGGGGAAAACCCTGCTTCCTCTTTGATTTCTGAAACATCTTGTTGGGCAAGCAGATGGGGGAAGCCCCTGCATGAAGCAGCAAGAGAAGAGCAGGAGCTTATTGCTTCCATTCATCCTAAATCCACTGTCTTTTCCCGTGAAAGGGATTTGTCACAGAAGAAGCTCTTTCAGCAATAGTTACTTCTCATCCTTTTATTCTGCTTGGGTGGTGGTGCCTTGCCAGGACACCTTCAAAGCACTTGTCTTCAGCTGGTGCATCTGGCCCCACTGGAAGGGAGTGGGGATATGCTCAGGTTACCTTCACCTCTAATATCTCTAAAGCTGCAACACCCCGGAGCTTACATGGACTTCCTTGCCGAACAAATATCTGGCTAATTGGTGGCAGAGGTACAAAAGTCAATTAGAGTCAGGCTTAGCCTTGCTGTGTTCAAAAGCTGTCAGCGTTTGCTTGGATAAATCTCTCACCTGAGATCAGGGCTGCTGTGCCTTCTCAAAAGCATAGTTGCTTTGCTTGTGAAATCCCTGTGCTGAGGCAGAGATCTTGCTAAAGTTTCCCTGTTTTATATTCTAGTCATCCCCCAGGTATTTTATGAGCATTGATTAATCCATAGAAATACCATAAATAATTATGAAGTGTAATAACTAAACAAAAACTATTTATGCTTGGAAGGAACAGCATCCTTGCTTCTCGTAGCTTCGTTGCTTGGCTGCTTTTTTCTGAAGCAGACCCTGGTGCAGCCCCACCTCTGGGTAATGCTGGATCTGAGGAGGGTGCAAGTCCCGGGACTGGGCCAGTCAGAAGGTGCATGCTGAGGATGTGTTCGAGAGTGGGGCTGCTGCTGCGGATGGCGAGCTCAACCCAAAAAGGTCTGAGCTGGGCTCAGTCCTTATTTTCAGGGTTGGTTGGGCAGCAGGTGGGCTGACTTGCCCACTGTGCTTTCTTTTGCATGTGTAGGACAGCGTAATGCCCAGCGACTGGCCGTAGGGGTCTTTGCTCCTGCAGAAAGCCTTGCCTTCATGAGAGCAAAAGGTGCATTAGCTTGCATGGGGTGAAGCTCCAGTGGAGGCAAGCTTATGGCTTGAATATCAGTTAGAAGATCAAAGGTTCCCTGGGTTCCCCAGGAGTCCTGAGACCGAGCTGATAACATGGAGAAAGCACTTCACAAGCTTTCACCTCATGTTTGTTAATTATCCTGTGCTTTTTAAACATTGATTAGAATATTTTTAATAGGAAGGAGCCGCCCCTTGGGAAAAAGGACGGCACAGCCTCATCCGAGTGCTGTGGGAAGGTGCAATCTCTTGCTGCTTTCGTGTTCCTCGAGCCTCTCCAAGGCTGCCTGGCCTTGCCCCTGGGATGCTCACAGGTGCTGTGCGTGGGCATCCCAGCCCATCCTTTGGGATTCAAAGCCTGCATCCACCTACGGAGCAAGCCCCCTTTTCAGCCCTGACATGGCTTTGTGGAGAGAGAACAAAGACACATGAAAGGCCAAAAGTAAAGCCTTTGTGTGGGGAAGGGAACAAAGCGTGCCTGCCTCGAGATGAGTTTCTGGCCCCCGCAGGCTGTAGGGCCATTATGTTTAAAGGTACAATCTGCCAAAAAAAAAAATGGAACAGAAAGTCGGGGGATTTCCACGGCCACAAAGACCGCCTGGGACTCGTGTTTTCGCTGGAGATGGTTCTGGATGACAATTGCAGACCTCGTGTCTTCTGGGTTTGAGATTTCATCACAGATCCAAGCTGTAAAACATGGGCTGAGCACTGGTGGGAGCAGAGGGGGGTTTCAGATGTCTGGTCATCCCAGAGGTATTCCCTGCCAAAAGTACATGAGCCAGGTTCTTTGGGCCAGTTACCTTGCAGAGATAAGGAGTGAGACAGCTTCCCCTTCATGTTTCTGCGAAGTGAGAGTTTTTCCTCTTTTATTGCGTTATGGTGCTAATGAATAGCCCTATTAATAATGACAGGGCAGCTGAAGGAGCTGAAAGCAGAGGTAGGCAGTGGGGCAATCGGATAATTACGAGGTGTGGGGTCTCCATCGTAGCAGAAATGGGTAATTACAGGGATCATTAGAACCTTGCTGTCACTTAATGGAGACATCTACAGAATGGGCTCCTAGGTAGAGAAGCACAAGAGGACTTAGAGGTCTTGTCAGTGTGGAGGAGCTGCGCCACGCTGTACGGCTGCAGACCTGGTACGGAGCCATCCTGGGCTGCATCTACTAGGAACTGGAGGGGAGCGGCTGCTCCTTCTGGTGGGCAAACACTTCTCTTGGCTGTCCCCATGGACAAGATCCAGGCTGGGCACTTGCAGACCACTGTGGCAACCTCTCCCAGCAGGCTAAAATAAATATTGTGTCTTATGGCCATGTCTCTGTGGCCATGCCCAGCGAGGGGCTTTGCTAGCATTATGTTGTCTGCATCCCAGCTGGCAAGCATTGCACATCCATTGACATGATTGCAGGTGCAGGCTCTTCTGGCTGAGCTGTCTTCTAGGGTGAGAAGCAAAAATAAATGTCCAAGAACTCACCTCCATTAGTGTTAGTTAACGCACATCAGCTCTTCATATTGCCATATATCAACCTGGGTCCCGAAAAAAACAGCTCTGGAGGAGGTGCCAGGATCTCTCGCAGCCGCAAAGCAATAGCACAGCCTTGGATGCTGCTGGTGGTGATGTGCAAAGCAAAATTGATTTGAGCAGTTCCCCCCACAGCTGGTGTTGCTGCACTGCATCGGCTGCAATTGCCTCATGCTGTATCGCTGCTGCAAAGCATGAGCCGGGACAGCAGGCTGGATTTGGGGGCAGGTGTAGGAAGGTGTTGCTCCAGTGTGGCTGCAATGTGCCCATCCCTCTGCTGTGACTGATGGTTCCTCGCCAGCGTGCTGGGACTGCTGCTTGGTGCCGGCTGTGAGTTGTAGGGTGGAATTAAACTGGTGACAGTTGTAGACAGAGGGAGAGAGGTAGAGCTGTCTGCAGTGACGGCCTTGCAATAAAGACGCTTTAGAGTTAATCCTCCGCCATCTGTCTTCATTCTGCTAATAACCCACTCAATCAGATGCTGCTGCCTGTTTGTTAACATTCAGAAACAGATACATAATCGGCAGGAGCATGCTGTTTGTGCACGCGGGGCTGGATTCCAACCCCTGGCCATAGTGGTGGGTTAGTGGGAGCCGTAGCTTGGGCAGGACGTCCCAAAGCACGAAGCAGAAAACAGAGGTCCTGCTGAAGCTGGTGGCAAGTTGAGCTGCCCTGCCTTCCCCAGGGTTTGGTGATTTCCCCTGGTTCATGGTGACTTTTGAAGCAGAAAGGTGGCAATGCTGTAGTCCCCCAAGAAAAGAAGCATGTCTGACTAACCTGAAAATTGAGACTTTTTTTTTATTTTATTCCTTGTTCCCCACCTCATTCAGCCATTTTCCCTTCCCAAAGCTGGAGATGGAGGCAAGGGCTGTGCTGCAAATCCCTCCTTGCTCTCCCATCACGCTTACTCCCTGGTGTCCATCGCTGCAGACTCCAAGCTGGTCCCTCTGCTCTCTTCTGGGGTGGCCAAAGGCAGATGCTCACATGTTGATCCTGCTCCTGCTATTTTTCTTCCTCTCTCATGCCTTTGACTTCTCGCCAGATCTAACACGAGTCATTAGCAAGCGTTGCTGCAGCAATTATGGCACTTTTTGGCTGCCATTCATAAAGCTACTAACGGGAACGATTAAGTGCTTGGAGGTGTCAGCCTACTCCTTCGCCACCTGTTCCCACCAGCCGTCGGCTGCTGGAGGTGCCTGCAGCCTCTCCCCACCTCTCACCTCCATTTCTGGGCACAGTGTTGGCTTTGTGGTCCTCCTGTGAATCTCTGTGGGGTGTCCCCACACTCAGATTTGTCACTGCATGGAGGGAAGGACATGCTTCATCCTTGTCTGAGGCTGTGAAAGCGGTCATGGCTGGAAAAGGAGACAGAAAAGGGCTTGGCACAGCAGCATCCTCCTGCTCTGGATAATGGTCTGTGTGCAAGGAAGGACAAAGCCACCTCTTCACCTCCCTGCTTGGCTGATGTCCCTACTTTCTGCCTTGCTTGCATCCCTGCCATCAATCAGGGATGGGCATGAGGCTGAAATCTGTACCTTAACCTGCAGACGTCTTCCCTGGGCTCAGCCACTGTGGTTGGGAGCACTGGCTGCTGTGCAAGGAGAGGGCTCGGTGCTGGAGCCATCACTGGCAGCAGCACCCCTCTGCATCGTGGCCAGGAGCAGAACCAGGTCTCAGAAGCTTTCTGCGTTCAAGGTGTATGCGTGTGCTTTGCAGAGCACTGGCATGCCAGCAGCCGTTGCTGCAGGGCTGCAGCTCTGCATGGCAGCGAGAGCCTGTCTGTGTTTAACTGGGAAAGGGTGCTGCTTAGCAAATTATGTTCATGGGGTAATGGCTCCGGAAATCTGCTCAGCTAGGGGCTGTCTGAATCCGCAGCCAGAGATTTTTCTCTAAGGATGACATAGGTGTTGTGGGGCTGATGGTTAGTGTAAGAGAAAACTCAAGTTTTGGGGAATTACAAAGGGCTTAAAAGTTTTGGATTCCACACTGCGAGCTTCCCCTCAACCCCCTTGTTGAAGAGGTTTGGGGTCTTAGTTAAGGGTGCTGGGACTAAGCAAAGCTCTGTCTGATGTCTCTTGCTGGGGAGGTGGCGGAGAGAGAAAGAGGTCCCAAGAGGTGGCACTCATCCCCATAGCTCAGATGCAAGTTCAGGATGCAAGTCAGGGTTGGCCCAGCAAGGCAGTGACGATGATGCTTGGAGGAAGGAGTGCCACCCCTGTGCTCCATTACTTGTGGCAGCTCATCCCTCCATGCAGCCCGCTTCTGCTGCCTTACCAGCTGTGCCTTTGTGCTTGGGAGCATCCAGCAGTGTCCCTGGATGGGGCTTATGGTCTCCATCTCCTGCCTACCTTCATTCTGCAGTTAGGTCTCAGTTCTGCTAGGCGCAAGGAGTGGATTGTGTATGCATATGAAAGCTGTTTTTTATGGCTTATAATTATCTCATACCCATCCTTAGAATAACTGTAGCTCCTCCATTATTAATAAGTGGAATTCCAGTCCTCGTCATAGATCACAAAATGGAGAGGAAGCTCAGCCCAGGGTTTGCATAATGTACCTTGGTCTAAATTGAATAATTGTTAAAATGGTGAAAATCGTTAGTTTTTCCCCATTCCTTGGTGCTGGAATTAGTGAGATATTAGTGCAATTAGCCACTGCTTCCATTTGAGGCTGCAATCATTTGGTTTGTAATTTAGAATAAATGTAAAAGCCCACTTGTGCTGCTGAACAGATTATTTGTCCTGTTTAAAAGTATCTAATGGGGTGGCTGTCATCTAAGCAAGATACATTTGACCCATTTCAATTTGTTTCCCTTTTAATCTGCTATCTGTTTTCCTGGATCTTTTTTTAATAAAAACATAAAGAAGAAGTGGGCGAGAGAGACCAAAGAGGAAGAGAATAGAAGCGCTATAGATCTGGAGTTTATCATAAGCCAAAGTAACTTGAAATCAAGGCTGTTAAACTGCAGAAAGCAATAAAAAGAAAACACTATTTGGAGATCGTTTAAAGGGCCGAGTGACTTGTCAATGAAAGGTTGCTCTATTCGACTGCTTCTTAATAGCTTCTCAGAGGGAATCTGCAGCTCTTGCAAGAATGAAGGCTGCGGGTACTTCTGTAGCAGCCGTGTGCTGGGGGGGGGCATTTGGGTTGGCAGGGTGCTGGGACGGGAGATGGGGAGAGTCCAACACCAAGAAAGATAGAGAGCAGAGGAGGAAAGAAAGTGGTTTTAAACCCAAAATAGGGTTTAGGCTTTAAAATGTGTCCTAGATATTGAAGCCTGGCGCATACTGGTAGGTACAGAGGATGGAAGCGTCGTTCTCACTTGGGTGCGGGTCTGTGGCCCGCTCAGTCCCACCCTGCTCCAGCGGTAGCACTGTGCCCCCCTTCAGGGGAGAGCAGAGGAACTCTGTGCCTTTCTCTCCCAAAGGCTGAGCATCCTTTCAGTGCCAGTCTGATTCAAAGCTTTTCTCTGTCAGGCCCCATATTGCTGCCTGGAGAGAAACCAGCTGGGACTCTGGGATGGAGTCCCTGCTGTTCTGGGAAAAAATGGCTTGTTCAGAGAAGCTGCTGTGTCTCTGCTCCAAATGTCTCTGCTTGAACACCACTTCTGCTGCCTGCAGTAGTTCAAAGAGGGTTCAGTGAATGTTTCCTGCCAGGAAAACGTGCTATTAGAGTAGCACTGACATGCAATGACGTATTCATGCCACCCATTATCAGCCCAGCAAGGCAGTTGCTGCCTCAGAATTGCTTGGATTTATGGGGACACATAGTCTGAAGTGGGATCTTGCAAGTGACTTTACACCCACAGCAGCACAGGCTGAGCACAAATCCTTCTCAGTCTCGAGGATAAATCAGAACCAACCCCCATTACCCCTGTTAAATAAATAAATAGAAAGATTTTGGCTCAGCCTGCTGTTGCACACAGTGGGGCTCAGCAGCCCCTAAACAACTTGAGGGTCCCAGCATCTCCTCCCACTTCGCCCTGTGAGGCTTGGGCGATGAGCAGGACCTCTTGGCATTAGTCTGCAGCCTGGAAACAGGACATCCCCTAATATTTTGCTAAAAGCCACGGGATCCATGGCATATAATCTACTGGAACCCACTGCAGCTGATCTCCAAAGCTCCTCGTGGAGCCTGGTGCACATTTTGCACTGCTAACTCTGCTGTCATTGCCAATAAAGGTGCTGTCTCCTGCAGGGCTTGGCAGCTCTGTGATAGGAAAGCTCGCCTTACCCTGAGCGTTGTCACTCGTGTCTGCCCGTGAAGACACACTCACAATTGATTAGGGAAGGCTTCTTCCCATATAAGCTGCATTGAGCCTTTTGTTCTTTATCTGACAAAGGCATTTGAGAAGGAAGAGGTGAGTGGATGGAGCAAGCTCCGGAGAAGTTGTTAAAGATGCATTGTTATCAGCAGAGGTCTCATTGACATCTCTCTGGTGCTTTGTGTGTCTGTTAGCTAAACAAGGCAGGGATGTAAGTTAAACCTGAGGAAAAAAACAACAAACAAGCTGTCTCTGTCTGGTGTCAAGGGAGGCTTTGCCTTGGTCGGGCCAGCTGGAGAAATGTGTAAAATGCAGGACCTCAGCACTGCTCTGAGCCAAATCCTCTCTGGTAAGATCCATCGTACACATGTACAGGGATGCTCCATGGGAGGGATCCATGTGCCCTGCATGGCTCTGCTCAGACAGGGTAAGAAACTCCTGCCTTCAGGTTCCTCCACGTGCTGCTGCAATGCTCTCGTGTTGGAGAGGAGCTGGGTACCACCCTCAGATGCCTACGCAGCTGAGAGCCCCGCTGGTTATAGATCTGGCACCATGCTTGTGAGTTGTATGGTAACGGTGGGGTTGTAGTAGTTAATGGACTAAGTGTGTAATTTTATCTATTGATTCGAGTAGCAGTCCCCTGTGGAAAGCTATTGCTGTGCGATCTTAAATAAATGAACACAGCCCTTCCTCGCACCCCACGTGCTGCCGTAAGGAATTCCGTAGCTGATTCCCATCCCGTAGAGCCTGTGGGCTGTACGGGAGAGCTGGGCACCGCATGGAGGCTGAGCGCTGTCCTGCAGAGATGGAGGTGTTCCAGGGATCTTAGCTGTTAGTGAGCTTAGAATGATACCAAAGGAGGGGTGAAGAATATCGCAGTGTCCTTGTGCTGCTCTGCCAGTCTTTAATGGGAAAAGTCTCGTCTAGTAAGATTCACACGGAAAAGGGCAGGGATAAGTTTGTGCTTTACTTTACCCCGTGAAGTCTGGCCATCTGTGTTGCTTGCTGTCTTTGTTGGCTTTGGAGTGGTTTATTTTTAAAGTGTCGATGGGACAGAGGGAGCATGAATTAAAGGAGATGCAAGGCAGCGCTCTGAAGGCAGTGACTCCGGCTTTCTCATCTCTGCGCTGCCTCCAGGCTACCCACAGAGTTTACCTTTGAGCATGTGTATTTGTTGATAATTTCTCCCTTTCTGCAGAGCTGTTGCTGCAGCCCGGGGGTCTGTTATTTAGCTTTCCTTCCTTGCTGTCTGTGGGGACCCTGCCAGAAAGGTTGCTGGCAGGCAGTATTTCATAAGCAGTACAGGTCAAATCACTGACATGGTGTCCACCAGACCTGAACCTGGACATGCGGGCCTGGCTATACCATTAAGTAAAGTTCTGATGATGCCATAAATCCTCCTGTAAGCTCTCCTGGCATTGACACAACGGCATGATGAGGGCAGGAGGGTGTCAGTACATCCCTACCCAAGCCTAGAGAAAGGAAGAGCTTGCTTCTGCCTCTCGTAGGAGTCCTCCTTGGCACAGGCACTGCAATGCAGTACTGCTCTCTGCAAGGCACTGAGAGGCTACCCAGCACTGCAGGGAAACGTGGGGTTCATCCCTGTCTGCCTTGTCTGGATCCTCAACCGTCCTCTCCTGGAGGCAGGTCCTGTGTGCTTCTGCAGGCTCAGCTGGGGCTGGAGATTCACACGATGGAGCAACAAAGCACTACCAAGTTACTGTAGCTTAGAATATCAATTAAAACTGTTGCAGCCTTGTAAGTCCCTCTCTGAGACACGTGCTCTGTATTGATAAACAGCTAGGCTTGCCACTAAAATAGCTCTCAAGCCAGCAGAAGTAAATCTACCGTGGAGTTATGGACAGAAACTTGCTCTGGCCATGGCCAAGGTGCTTCCAGCCAAAGCCAGGCTGCAGGGTGGGAGCTCAGTGAGGTTGATGAGGAGATGAAACCCCTCTGGTGTTGCAGGCACAAGAGTGTGATGCTTTGGCATGCTATGAAAAGACTCAGAGAACTAGTTGTGACAAAACTGATCACACCCACTGGTTTCCCAGTGTGTCGCTAGGTCCCGTAGCATCACCTCTGCTCGGCAGTCTGAGCTGCCAGGTAGCGCTCCTGGATCAGAGCAACACAGCTATATTTCACTCTGTAGTGATGAATTTGGGGGAAACTGTGGGTTTCAGGCCAACACGCAATGAACCTGTTCCCATTTCACAGTGAAGTGGGACTTGGTTGGCATTGACTGAAAGGCACTGCAAAACTCCCAACAAAGTACCTCGTGTTGTTGGGGTTGGCTTTTCTTTTAAGCCCTTCTAAAAATCCATCCTTATCATAAGGAAATAGTGAAATATTGCTGTAAAGCATTGAACTGAATGTTGCAAGTCCTGTTTTTTCACCCCGAGCTATTTGCTGTATCTAGCCAAACCCTGCCATCTGTATTCAGTAAATAAAACTGAAGTCCATCAGCAGCCTTCAGGGTGAGGTTGATGAAGACAGAAGGAACAGGCATGGTCAAAAAAACCTGCAGGAGAGGTAGAGAGCATGAGTGAAGTGAGGGAATGAGAAAAATTCCCCTTGGCCAGGCAGCCAGCACGATGGTTATTTAGCACCCGGGGCTGTTACTGTGATCCTTCACAAAGAAATGAGCTTAAACCACAACCTTAACAATTACCTCCAGTGCAGTAGCAATCTCAGGGCCTGTATGTACATATCCTTTTATGCCCAGTATTTGCTCCCATAGGTATTTACCCAATCTATAAATGTATTAATGGGTCTAATCTTAACACGCATCCAGAGATATAATGTGCGATGGGCCTTTTTTTTTTCCCTTTAACAAAGATGAAGGTTTTATATAGACGGAGAAAAGAGAAGGGAAGTGAAATGTTCAGTGACTAATGATCCTCATCAATATTCATGAGAGACGGTACGCATTTCGAGATTTAAAATAAAGGAAGGAAGAAAGGGAGAATGGAATTGACTTCTTTAGAAGCTAAATGAAATATTTAGGTTGACCTGGAGATAAATATGCCAGGTCTTTGTTGCCATCAGCTTAGACCAGCATTGAATTGAGGAGTTTTCAAAGAGAAGCAGGGGGAGTGGAGCAGCCAGTGGAGGTTTCTGAAGATGGTGAAGACAGCATTGTGCTCAGTGCTGTGCAAACGGGGAGGCAGCCCTAGGAAATCTGTGCTTCGAGCCAACTACAGAGGGGGGATGGAAGAGCAGCAATGGGGCTTGTCCCCAGCACACCAGCACCGAGGCTGGGAACAGACCTGGGGTGTCCCGAGTCCTTTCATGCACCATCCTCAGAAGAGCTCCTATCTTCTCAGTGTACTGGGTCTGGCTGGGATGTTAACTTTCTTGCTGTTCATTCCTTGCTGTAAGGCTGTCCTCTTGGGAAGGGGCCCTCCTAAAGCAGTGGCTCAGAGGATGCGGTGGACAGTGACAGAGCCAAAGGTGCTGCAGGACAGATCTGGCTGGCAAGGACTGGCTCTAGCACAAACGAATGGCTCCTTCTGCAAGTGTTCATCGATGGGTTCCTCCCTGCTGTATCTGGGCTGGCTCTAGCTGGGTCACACCTAGGAATACCTGTCATACTTCTGTGGAAAATACTTCTCTGTACTATTCTGTTTTCCTCCTTCCTCTCCCTTCCTGTCTGTGGTTCCCTCCCTGTCCTTCCTAAAGCAGAAAATCACCCCAAATATACCAGACTTGAAGTAGAAATTTTAAACTTCCCCCAACACTTGAAAATAGACGGGGGAAACTTGATCCTTCCCCACTTCGTTATGTGGACAGCTGTGGTGGGCAGAAGGAAAGCCTCTGCAGAGAAACCACCAGAAATGTGGGTTTGTTAGAAGGATGTTGCTCCACATTTGCAGCAGCGTTGGTGGAGGACAAGATCACTGGGATCCTAATAACCTGAGTTAATTGCTGAAAGAGCATAGCAGGCCTGGAAGAAAGGCTTTCCCCCAGCCTTCTGTATTTTTCCTCTTCTAAATCTTTCTGCAGGTTGCCCTTGTCTACTCTCCAGCAGCAGCTTCCAGAGCTGCTCCTTCTCATTTCCGTGCCATCCCTTTCCCCGAGTGACAGCTGTCCCACCCCCGCCAAGGTCGCTTGCCCTTGAGACCATCTTTGATCTGTGCCCTGATAGAAGGGCCGAGTATTGACTTTGGCTTCAGCTTCATTAAGAAGCAGCCTCATTTGTCAACTTGTTTGTTTCGATAGCTGCTCAGGAGCCGCGAGGCCCGCAGCCCCCCCGTGCCGAGCCGTGGCATTATTCCAGAGCCAGCTCCGTTTGCGAGGGTGTGCAGGCAAGGTCGTTGCAGGTGGCCTTGCACCATCCTCCCCTCCGCATTAATCGATGTCACGGAGCTCCTGAAAAAGGTTACATCCAGCCTGCCTGCGGCTGGGAGGCCTCTGGAAGGAGTCTGGGTGCTGCAAGGAGCCATGTGCGGGTGCGTGCATCTGCAGTGCTCCCACTGGAAAGGCTGGGGGGGCACCAGGGTCCTCTCTGCTCCTGCTGAGCTCAGAGGTGAGGTCTCAAGTGAGCTGTCGTGGTGACATCCTTCTAGAAGTGCTGTACAGCTGGTCGCATAAGGAGTGTGAGTAATGAAGACTAATTTCTCTTGTCAGTTGTCATCAGGTAACACATCTGCCAATAATACCTTCTGGTTTTAATCCAGATGGTCAAACGAGGTTAATCAAATAAGTTACCCAGGCTTTTTTTTTTCTTTCCTGTTGGTGGTTGAATAATGCATTGACAGGCATTGGGATGCAGTGCCTGACCTCTCTGGGAATCACCTCCCAGTGCTGCAAGCCCCCTGCAGCACCTGCCGGAGCAGGGTGGGACCTGAGTTGGTGGCAGGGTGCACAGGTGGCATAGGCACTGTCTGCCATTGCTCCAAAAGAGTATTTTGGTGGCAACAGTCTTTCCCTGGAACCATGTGAGATGACTGAAGCTCTCAGTCATCCCGCAGCTGTTTTGGAATGGGTTGCACGACAGCTTTGAGATGCAGAGAGGACCATGGCGGTGCAGGAGAAACATCTCTCAGCTTAGCTTCGGAGCAGAAGGAAGGGGCTGTGCTGCTGAGGACAGATGGCTGCAGCACAGCATGATTCCAGACCTATCTGACCTTGTGTAGGAGAAGCAGGCGAATACAAAAAGCCAGACTTCACTGAACCAGCAGCTGAGGTGCAGTTTCCCTGAAAGCCCACTCTCCCCTGCCTTGCTGTCCTTGCGGAGACAGCTCACAATGCTGCATTGCTCTGGAGCAGGGAAACAGAAGGTGCTGAGCCTCTGCTGGCCAGATGCAGAAGCATCAGCCCTCAGTGCCCACTTGGTGGGAAGCAGCTCATAAACCTCATGCTCTGGAGCTGGGTTGTGCTGCAGGGGTTAAAGCTCCTTTTGGTGCTAGCTGTCCTGGGCACCGTGGCATTTCTGACAGCAAGAGGGAGATGAGGGAGAGATGTTCGCAGCTGTTGCCACAGGCATTTTGCTTCAGCAGATCCCGAGGTAATAAGGCATTGGTAATTGCAGCCCCACGTGGGCTGCGGTGTGACCAGCACCAGTCTCTGCAGCCCGGGGAGCAACGCTGGGGAGGATGCTGATGGTGGCAGCAGGAGTGGCCCAGGGACCAGAGAGCAAGGGGAGAGGCTGGGGGAGGTGAATTTATATAGTCTAGAGGAAGCTCGAGGGGAGACACGACCAGAGTCTATAAATACACACAGCACTAGAAACAAAGGGAGGAAATTATTCATGGCCTCAGAAGGAGGGAGGACAGGGAGCTGTGCCTCAAGCAGAGGCAAGAAAAGTTTATTCTGGGTCTTTCATGGAAGGAGAAAGGCATTCATGGCCAGCCAGCCAGTGGGGATGGGGTGTCACCGCTGCTGTGCTCCGCTTCCCTCGGAGCTTCCCAGATCCAGCTTCCCCTGCCCAGCTCAGCTGTGTGGCGGCAGCAGCACCTCGCCCCCTCCCCACCAGCCATTTGTGTGGGCATCTGACCGCAAGCTGTGCTGGGGAAGGTTTGCTCAGACCAATGGAGACGCGGTTGGGCTTACGGCTCAGCAGCATGCTCCCCTTGGACAGGGGCGCTCGCCTCTGCTGGGTGACAGTGATGGAAGCCCGTAGCCCTCGGCGCCGTGGCTCATTGCTAGTCATCTCTCCAATGAATAATACACCAGCCTGAATATCTGTCTGCATGCATCTTCCTTTCCTATAGGGTAATTTAATGTTATCTTTGGGCCTCCTGCTCCTGAGATGAAGAGATTACTTGAAACCTGCAGCCCACATCCACAGCCATTGGTTTCAAACGTCATTAAGTTTCATTATAACAAATAAACACTGCAATGACATTTATAAGTTACCGGAGAGCACAGAAACACAAATATGAAGCAGATAAACTGCATTTGATCCAAATAATTACTGCAGGCAATATCGAGCTTGGGCTGAGCTGGCAGCCGGGTGCCGAGTAATTTATAGGAGTCCGTAAGGCGCTGTGTTGCACATTGCTTCTTAAAAATTATTATGATGGTTATGTGTCTGCCTCTGAGGCCTTAACCAGGTTACGTCCCTGCCTCGTCGAAGGCAGGAAGCTTTCCCTCAAGTCAGAAAGGGAGGCGGCACTGGCTAACCATGCGGCTGTTACCCGTCTGGGGACTTTCCTGTGCCTGTTCCTTGGGATTTCAGCCCGAGGAGGGACCTGTGTTGGGGTTTTGCTGTGGATGGATGCGCAGAAGAGGCTTTCTTATTATTTTTTCCTGGAGGTTTCTATCCCTAGCTGTGGACTCGTGAGGTTTCAAGAGGGGGGATTCTTGGAAAGAATTTTCCATTGTAAGGGAGCGTAATATTACACTAATCAATTTCCCTTCTTTTCGACTCCCAGCTTTACACTACCTGCTCTCAACTCCAGGCAGGGAATCCTCTAGCAGTAAACCAGATGGAAAAACATCTCCCTCCAAGAAAATCCCTGACTGAAAAACAGTTCTGTTGTCGTGCTGGTTGTGTGAGCTCTCGCCAAGCTTTGCCTCGCTGTGTACAGGAGGGGGTTTGTCTGCTGTAGGGCGGCTGGGGAGAGAGCACAGCATCAGCTGAGCGAGCCACGTGGAGCTTGGCAGGGGATGGAGAGCTTCGTCTGTCCTGCAGGCATGGCGCTCAACCCAGGAGGGGGTTCAGAAGCAGCTGGGTTTATTGATGAGCATCTCTCATTACCTGCTAATTAACACAGCACGCCAGAATGTGCTCTTCTTCTCTTGGACTGGGGTTCTGCACAAGCAAGCCATTGACTCTGCAGTGGGGACCATTGAAAAGGAGCCACTAAAAAACAAACAGCGAAGCTTTGTGTATAAATACATTTGAGGCCCCTTCTGACGTGGTCACGGCACCTGCGGCAGCAAAGCAGAGCAGTCACGGTGACAGCAGTGCTCAGTGCCACGTCCCCCTGCCACTGCCAAGGGTGCACACGATGGAGCAGTTGCAGGGCTATAAATATTGACTGAGTTCATGTTTCTGCTCTCTTTCTGTGGAGCTTGGTTGCATTGGGTAAATCCCAGTCAAAATCAGGACTTGGCTGTTGTAGGCATTGGTGCCGGTCACCGCCCTCCTCCGTAACACCGGGTTTTCCCCTGAAAATGCCATTTGTCCTTCCCAGCTGGGGGATAAGTTCACTCTTTAGGCATTCCCTGGTTCTAGGGGTACTGTGGCAGCAATGGTTTTCAGGGAAGGAAACAATTTTTCTTAGGCCTTCGTGTATAGATAGAAAAGCGCATGAGTTTTAAGCACCTTCCTTGGGTAACAAGGATAGCCACATGCACAAAACATTTCCTGCGCAACTGATGCTCTGCTCAAATCTGTTCATCATAGCATCTCCTATCTTCTCTTTTCCCCAGCACTTTTTTTGTGTATTGCATGTGCTTAATTTTAGAGTTGAAACAAATTATTCTAACGAACAGCCTGAATATGAATGTTGCATTTAAAAAAAAAAAAAAAAAGAAGAAGAAGAAGAAGAAGAAAGTGCACATATTTACAATCATTTCCGCTCGGAAAAATCCAAACAAACAATAATTACAGCAGAAACCTGCTAATTCTCACTCCACTTCATCGTTAGACTTGCTAATTCACGCAGCACAACCTGAAGCAATCTCGCCCTGCTTCTCAGCTCAGCTGAACAGCAGGGAGCTGGAGAGAGTCCTCGATGCCTTTGTAATATCACAGGGCGGGGCTGACCAGGAGCCCCCAGAAGCAACACACTTGAAGTTTCTCGTAGAGTTGCCTCTCAACATTTCATTGTGAGGCTTGCAGTTTAGAGTAGAAGGTGTAACGTGGGAGGAGAATCTTGCATAGTTTTGGTATTAAATGTCTGCATTTTCTGTCCTGAAGTAATTCTTCATTTCATATTTCTCTCTGCTACTCAAAGCATTTGATAACTGATTGTGAAAGGCAAGGATGGAAGCGGAACATCATGCGACCCAGGGCAAGCTCTTAGGTCTGATTTTCCGCCCTGTAGACTGCAAAACTTCCCGCTCTTTGTGGGAGCTGAGCCAGGCTTTGAAATCTCCAAATCATTTGTGAAATGGATTATACATCCTTCTGGTTGTCCTACGGAAAAGTGTCCTGCATGCCCTCTAACTAGAGGATGAGACAAGATTTATGGGGCTGTATTTCAAGAGAGCAGCCCCAACCTGGGAGCAGAGGGTAGGCTAAGGTATAGTTAAACCCGCCTTGACTGGATGTAATCCAGGGCCATGAGACGTATCAGGTCACATGGGATAAAAACCTAAAGTTTTTTTTATAAAATCCTAAAGGATTTTATCAGGAAGATTTGGGGAGAGCAGACACTTTGGGCGTTAGCTGTTATTTCAGATGGAAAACTCCCTTTTTCTCTTCTGTGCGTTAAAGTGGTGCTTGCCCGAAGCTCGCTCTGTATCTGTGCAAGGCTCCTGCAGCTGAGCATCTGCTGACCCCTCAGCAAGCCCTGATGGTCAGCTGCACGTGGTGAGCATCAGGAAAGCATCTTTAGGTACCAGGAGAAAGCTGGCTTGGCAGGGGGTACCAAGACGTCACCTCTTCTTCTAACGGCTCCCTCCTTCGTGTGTTGGTACGGCTGCTGTGGAGCTGTGCCAGGACAGCTACACCTTGACAGAAGAGCAAATGGTAATTTATTATTCCCCTCAGGAGCGCTGATAACTAAACACTTCGTGGAGTCGCTGGCAATTTTCAGCCGGAGCTGGAGCCTCCAGGTGGATCAATGGGAGGAAATCTCTTCCTCTCTGCTAACAAGAGCAAGACAGGGCGCTTTGCACTGCGTACACACTTCTCCTTTCTGCTGGTAGCTTTGGTAATGCAGTGAGCTCTGCCCCTTGCAAAGCCTCCCTGCATCCCCTGCTGCAGGAGCAAACCAGCTCCGAGGCAGCCACAACAAGGGCCCTGCAGTGTGCTGGCCCCAGTGGCAAAACGCCACCTAATTCAGTTTGCTGCTTCTATCTCCAACCCAGCAAAAGTCCTTCGTGCCCCAAAACTCATCTCTTTCTTTTTTTCCCAACTCCATCAGCTTGTCTAACAGAAGATAACGGTTCTTCCTACAGGCCCTGCTTTATCTGGGCAGCAGGTATTTGCCAGGTTGGTGGAGCAGAAGGGCCAGGAGCCGCATGTCCTGTGCCTGAATATTCAGTGCAATCTAGTCCCTAAGGTCACCTGAACATTGCTTTTTGGGAACAGCTTATTTTTCCTTCCTCGATGCAGCCCATTAGTTTGTTTTCTATCAGCGCAGCTACCAAGAACAGGCATTTAATCTCACAAGAGGTAATTCTCAGAGCTGGTGCTGGGAGGAGGTTGCCAATAAATATCCCTCGGTAAGTATACTCTTACACCTTTCCCAATTGGTAGCTAATAACAGAGCAGACGATGACATTTAAGCCCTTTCTGCATGGCTGATCAAACTACTCACAGTGACTTTGAAAGCAGTACTGGGATTTCGTGTGGGTATCAAAGCAAGTGCAATACTCGATAGTTCAGATCTCTCGCCTGTGTGACTAATAGACAAAAAGATTTCTAAAAGGTCTAATATCTTATTCAGAATTTCTTTGTCTCCTGTTTGAAGCTGCTTAGTGGACACAGTGGGATGCTGATGTTTCTTTTCTAAGCAGCATTAGGGAAATATCTGACAGCGCTGCAGGATGAGCTCAGGCTGGCTTGGTACTGGGAGGCAAAGGGTTACGCAGAGGCAAAGCTGATGAGATGAACATTGCCCTCAAACTCCACGATGGCATCCTCACCCGGCATGGGTTTGGTTTGGCTTTGTAGCCCCTTCGTTGCTGTGCTCACTCCAAGGGGAAGATGGGTGCCACCTCTCTGGTGTGTGAGTAGGGACCAAGCCCAGCTCCCTTCCTTGCACCCGTGGCCACGGGAGAGGGGAAACAAATAGCACCAGGTCCTGGCTGGCCTACAAGAAGTAGGCTGCTGCTTGCCTTTCTGCACAGCTGATTCATTCCTTCACTGGGGGGTGGGTATTTTCCTTCAAGTTGAATAATTCAGCAACATTAGGAGTACTGAAGCCACGTGAGCTGGACTGGCGTAGTCAAACTAAAAAAGGCCAAACTGACATTTTTGGTCCAGCAGATTCCCCTTCCCCCTCCTGCCCCCCCTGCCCAGGGAAACAAAATAAAATAACGGAAAGAGTTATGCAAGTGAGGAGCTCAAGCTACAGTTGTTTTCCTCCCAGGAAGCAGCAGGGAAGTGCAAGACATGGCTCTGGCCATCACCAGCATGTGGCCCTCTGTTGGGGGGCTGCTCCAGGTCTCCTTGGCCCAGATTGCATCCACAGCTTCACTGGTGGGATTCAGCTGCTCCTGCCTGGGGAGCTCCTCTGGAGGTGTGAGGAGAGCTTGTCTTGGTCCCTGGCTGGGGAAATCCTTGCTGTGCCCCAGAGCATCCTTGGGGATGCTTTCCATGGGCACTGCGCTGGGGGGACCTGGAGACAGGTGGTAAGGTGGTGATGAGGGACCGTGGCGTCCGCGCAGCTCTCCCTGCTCATGCTGTGCTTCCCTGTGACTGACGACTCCTGAGATCACTGTAAATAATGTACTGCTTTTGTCTGCTTGCCTTTCCTAGCCATCTAAAAATCAATACAGGCGTGTGTTTTAAAGTGTGATGGGCCTGATGCAGGGAGCCTGTTGTCCTTGGCTCCCAGAGGAGGACCCATCTGCGTGAGCAGAACCGGCCCATCTGTCCTGGGATCGATACCAGGAGCTGTGTGGGGCAGGTGTGGAGACAGTCCCCAGTCAGCCATTCTGCCTTCCCAGCCCTGCTCCAGAGAGAGCTCCAGCTCCAGGCGTCATGTCGTTGTCCCGGAGCAACCAACCCTGCGATGGGCCAAAATGCCATGACTTCCAGGCAGGTGTTTGGTGGTGTGTTGCCCTGACATCCCAAAGAGGGGCCTCCTGGTGTGGTGCTTGGCCTTCAGCTCCCCTGCACCGGGGCAGGCCATCCCCGTGCGCACCCTCCAGCCACACGTCCTGCAGCTCCACACCAAGGGCAGGATCATCTCCCAGCCCGGTGGGACAAGGGCAACGTCCCTCATTCACCCCCAATCATTTCTAAACAGTTATATCTTTACCAGGCGCTTCAGAGGCCTCCTTCACCTCTTCCATCCCCTCCTCAACAAAAAGAGCTAATTCTTTTCAAAACACAATGGAAATTCAAAGCTCCGTTTACATAAAAGGAGCCATGGTGTCTCTGTTTCTAATGAGTCATTGTTCCCGCTCTAAATCCCTTGCTTCTTATTACAATACTCACTTCTCTTGGGTAATGAAAATTTAACTATCTGCTGTTCCCACTTGCCTCCTTTCTTCTTGCAGCACGTTGTCTGCAGGCAGGCCGGTTTTTACACAGGAGGCTGCAAGTTGAAATAATTCAGGCAAGAACTCGTGCAAACAGACTGCAGTCTTTAGAGGGCTTAGAAAGCTGGTCACTGCTCTGGGCCTTGGTGCTGAAGGAGTTTCAAGGTCCTGCTCTGTCATGGACAGCCTTGGCGGTGTCCTCATGCAGGTGCCTCCCTGAATCATCGGGGTTGTAAGATGGGATTTGAGTCCTTCTCACCATGCGAGGCACTGGGACTCCTCTGGAAATGCTGCATCAGTGGTGGCGTGATTTCCCTTGGAAGTCACAAACATAACGGCCTCAGCTTTTGTTTGAAAGAACAAGGCAACATTAGAGAGAAACACTGAAAAGCAGGAGCCACAGGTGCAAAATCCATTAAGGAAATATAAAGAGTTCTAAAGTGGTTCTCTTTTCTCTCTCTCTCTCTTTCTTACACTTTTATGACATGCTTGTGACTTCATAAGGCCCCGCTTGTGATTTTTGAAAGCAGGGTTAGCATTACTGCCTGCTCGCTGTTCACAGTAGGTCCTTTATTCTCCGTTTTGTTCCTGGCGTTTAGGATTACAATAGCTGCAGAAGTGCCCCCTGCTTTTGTTTTAGAGAGATTTCCTCCAGGAAGGCAGGAGGAGACCGCAGGGCCAGCCAAAGCAGCTCATGCTGTGGGCTGGGGCTGTAAACAGCTCCTCAGGGTGCAAAGCAAAGCCAGCAGGCAGGAGGAGATGAGACTCAGGGATCAAGTCCCCTGCACCTTCTCTGGCACCAACGCCCCCCCAGCAGCAGACTGCCCCACTGCTGACAACCCGCCCCAGCCGGCTCCGGCTTTGCCGTCACACTGGAACATGGCCAGGAGGCATAGTTAGCATCTCATTTGCATATCTGTTCACTTTTTTTAAAGGGAAAAAAAAATATCAACAATGAATTCAAAATCCTAATATTTGCTTCTGCTCAGTGCATCTCCCCTGAAGAGCAGAAGACACATGCGTGGATGCTCCTTGGGGGCAGAATCGACGCAGTGTTTCTACCCGCGGTGCTTGTGGGAAGCTGAGCATCCATGGGCTTGTTTCCCGCTATGAAAGTCTGCCCGTCTTCTTGCAAAAAGGAAAACGAGGTGTAGAAATAAACCAGGGCTCTACGCTGGGCTAAGGTGGTGGAGATGTCTCCTGGAGGCTGGAAATGGAGAGCCGTGGGCATTGTGGAGGAGCAGGGTGCTTCCACTGACAGCATTGTTTGGTGGCTCGCCCACAAGTACTCTGGTCTTAAGTCCAGTCTCTGCAAGCATTTTAATTGGGATTTGGGTTATACTTAAAACTGTTTTGTTTGTTTGTTTGTTTGGATACTGCCCTATTTGATGTCCAGGAAGTGTATGGGAAACTTCTGGAAAATACATCTTCTTGTGGACCCATAGCATTGTGTGATGATGAAATGCTCATTTTGTTTTGTTTTGTCCTTGGAGTCACAGAACCCTGCTTTGAAGCCAAAGCGCCGACAAATCGAAGTGTGTCAGTGCTTCTTGTAGCTGAAACCACTCAACCTGCATTTGTAAATCATCCTTTCCCAATTTCCCCCTTCTCAGCTATTTTCTGTCAAGTGTCTTATCTCTCTTAAAACTTTTCTGCAAATTACTTGCTCCTTTGACATTAAGATATGACTGCTGAAAGCTGTAACCTGAACAGGTCTCTGATCTTCCAAACCCAGTTAAACCCAGTAATCAGACTTTAAGCTGATTTGAAAGTGAGTCAAGCTCTGCCTTTTGGTACTTTTTAGCTTTTTTATCTGTGATTTAGGGAGCAGTGATCCTGCTGTGGAGCAGGGACTGGGCCAGGTAATGCTCTTAATGTCTTTACCCCCTTCTCTCCTCTCCTGTGACCAAGGCTGAGCCTGTAACATTTGTAGCTGAGATGGAGCCATGGACTAAAAAGGGTTTCAAGTGACAATTTTCACACTGAACAAACAGGGAAGGAAAAGACAGGAGACATATGCCATGTTCTCGCTCTAATTTTCCATGGACATCAGCTGCTCTCTAAGACAGATCAAGAAAGGAAAAAGAAAATAAATAAATAAATAAATAAAAGGGCGGGGGGGGGGTTCATTTCCAACAGCAATTACCAAATGAAACCTCTGCTTAATGGACATTTTCAGAGGGCATGGACACCACTTTGTGTTTCTGCTTTCTCATTACAACTCTTGCAGCTCCCAGCTGACAACCTGATAATTCTCGCCGATAAAACAATCTTTTTTGGTTATTACTGTGTTCTGGCACTGTCCCTGCTTGCCCGGCTTGGCTTGAGAATTGTCAAGATTACGGAGTGAGCCATGAAAACATAGTTAGCAGAAGGAAAATAAAATAAAAAAAAATGAAAAAATGAAAAAATAAAGAAGGCAAAATGCTCACTTTTTTTTTGCTTCCTTTCCTGATTTTCTGTCTCCCATCCCTGCTTTTCCTATTATTTCGGTAGCACCTGTCCTTGTGAGTCTGAATAGAATATAGAGCTGATTAATATTTCCTATGAAGTTTCTAAATCCTAGTTCAGAAGAGCAAGCGTTTCTGCTAGTGTTGGAGGTCCACATGCCTTGCAACATGTGGCATCTCCTGAGGCTGCTGGTGTGGGGTACCACTATGCAGCAGACCCATCCTGTTGAGCATGCATGACCTTGACCTACTGGAGCATTGATGATGAAAATCAGACTTCTTTGCAAGTATGTGGGTGCTGGAGGGGATGGGGCTCCTGAAATCCCTGGGAATATGGTGCTCAACATGTGCCTGGATTTGCCAAGATATCCAGAGAGCTTTTTAACCAGTTGTATATACATGGGTAGAAGGCATCCAGAAAGGACGCCTGTGCTCCTCCCTGCACATCTTCAGCTGGCTAGGAACACGTTTAAGTTAAGCTGCAATAAATTAAATGAAATATAAGCATTCACATGGGGGCTTACATTGGTTTAACTGCACGAGTTAGAAAATGATTGAGCTTTGCAGTTTTGCCCTGTAGGCAATGCCTAACAACTCATTTGAAAACAAGTTTAGTTGCAAGAACTTGTGTCACACTTAACCTTGGTTTAGGATTAATCATCAGTCAATGATTAAATTGAGTTAATGTAAATTAGGATTGAATTGATTTAGGGTGGTTCGCGTGGAGACTGTCCTGGTTTTAACACATTGATTTTAAAGAGCAACTTTTTCTGCAGCCCGGCGCGACGCAGCGTATTGAGCTGCCGTTCAGCTGGCGGGTGTGGGCTTCTTGTTCTGTGCCTGTTCAGGGCGATAATTCACACGCAGCAAGGCTCCTGATCTTTAAAACCCCCAGGGCAATACAGCGAGTTGCAATCCAGTCAGTCCACTCTCTCCCAGCTTCTCCCTTTTCAGATCTCTCCATATCCAGAGAAAGAGCAGGATTTTAAGCACTGGCAAGGCAGCAGCACTTCTCAGATGCTCATCAAATAGCTAACACAAAGGAGACCCCAACGAGCAGATGTTGGATTGATATATACTGATAATTGAATACATACTGAATTGCCTTTGCATTTAAGGCCTTCCAGCATCAGACAGCAGCACCATATACATGTGCTAGCACTCAAGCTGTCTCTCTAAGATAGCCCACGTTTGGTTTAGGGATGCTTTGCCAGCATTTGTTCTTGCTTTTGCACCATTTTCTTTGCAAGACACGTGCCCCAGCCAGGGGTGGGCTGCATATGGGCACCTGGGTTTGCACCTCACCTGGTTGGAAAGTGGAGAGCTTGTTCTGGGAAAAAAATAAATAAATAAATAAATAAATAAATAAACAGAAGGACTTGACACTTGGAATGGTTTTCAGTCATGACAAAGCCAAGGAATTATGATGGATTTCAAAGAGAGAAAATAAAGCATAATGCCAGCACTTAGCACACCCTGATGTGAAATAGGTTACAGTGAATCAGCATGCTTTTTGTGGAAAATGAGAAGTTTCACCTCCTCTGGAGGTGTGAGACATCTCGGCCATGGCAGGAGATGTCCTCAGGGCTTCAAACTGTTACTGCCTCCGTCAGGGTGTGGAAGTGAGAGGAGAGCCGTGCTAAACCACTGCATTTGGGGGTTTTCATCCCTAAGAGCTCAGCTGCTTAGAGTTGTGTGTCTTGTGAGACTGAAGCTGAAACTTCAGCAAAAGGCAGCGCTGAAGCAGGGCTGCCGTGTCCTTTAATCCCCCGATGTGTGTGAAGCCCATGACACATACCAGGGGGTTGCACTCGGAGCCTGGGAGCAGAGGGGAGAAAAGCAGACAGATCTTCCAAGTCACAGGTTCTCAGCTGTGCATCCTGGTTTAAGGGAGTGTATGAAGGGGAAGAGGAGAGCAGAGGACCGGTGCCCCTTGTATCAGGTGTAATACAAAATATCACTGGTTCCTGAGAGCCTGCTGCGCTTCTGTCCTTAGATCATGACAGCTACAGTACACTAGTAGCTGTCCTGAATGAACGGTTAGAGGAAATGCCTGGCACCTCTTTGCCAGGGCTTTTTTTATCCCCTTTTTTTATTCATTGTAAATTTTTTGGAACCCACCCCTGATGAACTGACAGCCTCATCCCGCTCTCTCACCCCTCTCTCCAGGTCAAGCGTCTTCCTTCACGCAGCAGCCCCAGGACCAGGTGGTGATTGCCGGGCAGCCTGTGACACTGCTGTGTGCCATCCCCGAGTACAATGGCATCGTGCTGTGGATCAAAGACGGGCTCGCCCTTGGAGTCGGACGGGATCTCTCAAGTAAGTCGTGGCACTGCCCTCCTGAGGCAGCAAAAGCTGCCTGGGTAAAGCAGATCATTGCTACCTCTACCCCAAAGTAATAATTAAAAAACACTACAAGGGTAATAGACATTTTGGTTAAAGAACACCTCTTTTTAAGGAAAAAGAAAATAAATGCTTGGAGCAAGTGAAAACTGGCTTCAGTTTCTCTTTAACAGCTTCAGAACAAATATTTGTTTTTAGAATAATGAGTGTTTTCATTTGAACTGCAAAAGCCGCCAGCTAGCCCAAACACAAGTGTGAAAACTTGGAATAAACAAAAACTTTTATTCGGGCTCGAAGCTAAACAGTTGGTCTCCCACAGGTGTGACCTTTGGAAAGCTTTGCTTTGGTTTGGGTTGGCTTTTCGAAACAAATGTCCTGTTTCCAAAATGCAGTCTGAAATGCTTCATAAACATTGAAAGTGCCTGTTTTGACATTCTCAAAACAAAAGCCTTTGCTTTGGATAAATGTATTTATTGAGATCCAGTGGAGCCCACAAGCACTTGTGGCTTCCTTAAGCTGTACTTCTGGCAAATTACAGTTTGGTCACAAAATTCCCCAGACTTCTTGTTATTTAATCCCACGCGTGCATTGTGATGAATGGCTTTACTGCACCTGGAGAGGCCTGAAGCAAATGTGGAGAAGGGATCCAGTTTATTCTATATCTTTTGCTTTTTTGTTGTTGTTGTTGTTTTAAAATATTCCCCAAAACTAAGGGGAAATGGGCATTCGAGAGTCAGAAGCCTGCGAGGGCACCGAGCCCTTGCAGGGACTGTGCAGAGCCTGGGGAAGCAGCACCTCAAGCAGCAGCAGCCAGAAACCTGGGAGGAATCAGGTTTCTTAGTCTCCAGGGACCCTGCTCATCTCTCAAGTGCAATGCCTGCTTTTTTTTTTTATTTGCTCGTTTGTTTGTGGTGGTTGTGGTTTTTTTGTATGTATAATTACTCATTTCTCAGACTTGACTGAGTGAGCAGTCCCCTCTTCAAACGTTTTTCAAAGCTCAATGCCACAACTTTTCCATACATTAGAGAGCTGATCTCTCCCTACAAGACCTTGCAACACGGACGGGTGACAACAGCTCTGCTGAAGTACGTGGCTCATGTGAATGACTTCCACAATTAACAGAGCTGGGGCTGCTTTAGCAGGAGGAACTGCCAGCTTGCACGATACCAGCTCAGCCAGTCATCTAATTAGCTAAATACAAACAAACCCATCATTTGTATTTCTCGCGGTTCAGGAGAGCAAATCCTGCTGTTGATAGCTTGCGAAACAACAAAAACACGAGAGTGTGCCAGGCTGCCTGCGGTCCCCAGCGCATTAATCACCAGCAGGCGGAGGGATGCGCTGACGGCAGCATACTTCCCAGCCCCATCGGGTGTCTCGCTGACCCATGTGAAGAGAGACCCCTGTCCAACCTTTATACAGACCTAATAGTGGAAATATCTCAGGGTTTCTACCCAAGTATGTGCATAAAAACCTGGCGTAAGGAATTCGAGATATGCCATGGCATGGCTCACAGGAGCTGGAGGTGGTGGAAGGGCTGGCCCCGAAGCATGGGCTGTGCTTGCATCCCAGTGAGCAGCCCCAGTAGTGGGCTGATGTTCGCACATCGAGCTTTATCTGCCACATGGCTTTGCAAGGGTGGCCCAAGGCCAGGTCTGGTCCATCTCGGAGCCCAGCAGAAGCCTTGCTCCACCTGCAGCTGGGCACGTTGCCCCTCTGAAAATAGAGGCAAGCCCCGGACTATGCAAATCCCATCCTTTTGCTAGGGATTTCAGCTTAACGCTCATCATCGGTGCTTCCTTTCTGAACAACTAGGGCAAAACCTGCAGTCTCTTCCTGGGCTTTGGGAGGCCTCTCTGTCTGTTTGGGCTGGCTGCCACAGAGGGCACAAAGCTGCTGGTGTGACAGGAAGGCTAGGGCTCTACCCCCACACTGTCTGCCCTTCACTTTTGGGCTCCTCTGACCCATGCTTTGCTTCCAACAGGCTACCCACGCTATCTGGTCGTAGGAGACCATCTGTCTGGAGAGCATCACTTGAAAATCCTGAGAGCTGATCTCCAAGATGATGCCGTCTACGAATGTCAGGCCATCCAAGCAGCCATCCGATCCCGACCTGCCCGGCTGACTGTTCTCGGTAAGTCCAGGCTCACTGTCACTCGGAGTTTATTTGGGGGTTTTCCATCCTCACGGACGCGAAATGTTGTGTTGTTAAATCAAGATGACTGGAAAAGAGGCCATTGTGAGGGTAATGCTTCGTGATTTCAGGAGCGATAGCAAAGGGAGGTGTTCAGGGAGCAGAGCAGTGCCAGGACAGGCACAGTGTTTGGTACAGCTCCAAATCCAGGTGCCCCTTCAGGAAGGCACGTACACAAATTTAAGTTCATGAGGGGTGTCAGTGACATCTGCGTGTTATGCTGTGCCCTGGCTGTGGTGCTGTTGTGTGCAGGACCAGGAGGAAAAGCTGTTTTTCCTACTGAATCTTTTATCATTGTGCACTTGTTAGTGATTAATCTTTCCTATGAGCAGCACAGGGGGATGAAGCATGGGACTGCAAAGCAAACAGGAGGCTGCTCCCAGCATCTTACAAAGCCCCTTGTTAGGTGGGAGATGGAAAAGGGGCTTTGCTGATGGGTTGGAAAAGTGTGTTGGGTGCTTTTCAGGAGTGCTGGGAAAAGACAGGCTGGACCAGTGAAACTTCCCAGTATGGACGTGGCTTCAGAGAAATGAATGCAAATGTTGTTTTTCTTGAAAATCCTGAACATAAAACAGTGTTTTCTGTCTGTATTGCTTCCAGATATGTATCCTGATTATTGAAGTCTGAAGTGAAAGTATTGATGGTTTTTAGGTTTGTTAAAATTCAAGTTTGGATTTGTTTTGTTGGTGCTGTTTTCTTAGTTAATTTTCAGGGGAAGATATCGTAGGATGCAAACCAAGAGTTTTAGTGGCTTTAGTCAGCTCAACGCTAATTAGTGCTAAGCAGCCAAAGAAGCAAATTAAGGATGTGGTGCTGGATGCAGGCGTACCTCACAGGATTCTGTGCACCGCTGAGAAAATGAGCTGTAACTTAGGGTTGGTGGCATCCCCTCCGTTCAGTCTTCTCCCTGTGCCACCCTGCGCAGCTCCCTGTCCCCAAACTCCCCCAACCACTGCCTCCTGCCTCCCTGCCCCCACCGATGATGTCGATTTCTTCGATCCATCCTTCTGCTCCTTGAACTCTCCTCAGCAGCTCCGAGTTCTGACATGCATCCCTACGTGAGTGAAGCCTGGAAATAAATGGGAGAGTGGCACAGGGCTGCCGGTGAGGCTTCCTCGCAACCTCCTCAAGCTGTGCCGCCTTCCCTTCCCTCACCGGGGCTGCCTCCTTCTGCTGCGAAGTCGGAAGACGTTGCTGGAGCCAGACAAAAGAAATAATGTTATTTAATTAGAGCTAAAGATTTCAAAACTAATTTAGTCCCAGGGTGCACAGGCGTACGTCAGTGCTCTGAGCTGCTGTGGAGCATTGATTGAGCAGAGAGATGTTTTTGTGGATCAAAAGGAAATCGTTATTATCTTTGGGGTTATGGAATGTGTTGAATAGATGGTAGTTAATGTTTATGTGAATATACATGGTAGCAGCTAATTGGTACATTTACCTAAGATGTTCAGCAACTTATGTTTGCAGCATGCTCTCCTTTTAAGAAAATTAAAGTCACAGCACATTCAATTTAATCCCGATCAATGAGAAAATGGGGTTTGCAACCCACTGGTAGCCCATTTCTTGCTCCGGCTGCACTTGTGCAGATGTTCTGGGGAAGCTGGAGGCTGGCTGGGGAGGTGTGGAATGTGGCACGTCACGGGTGGATGCCTCCAGCACCCTGCCCAGATGCATGTTGTGGGTGGTCATGGCACCACAGCACCCCTTTCTCCAGTTTGGATCAGGGTGTGCAGGCTCAAGGAGCCGGTGGTGCTTGTGAGTGAAGCAGGTGCCTCCGGAGCGATGTGCATCTCCAGAGTTTTGGCTGCCTGGGAGGTGAGTGATGCAGCAGGCGACCTCATCTCTCTTGTTTGAAGAACTCACATGTGGGGTGTTCCTCGTCACTTCTGATTGTTTTCAGGGCTGATTTTTAAATCCAGAGGGACGGTTTTCCTTAGAATTGTAAAAGTCTTCTGCTCAAAACCCAACCCAACTCAAGCCTGTGCTCATGGAAGCCCCAGCACCCTGCTGTGCCTCTGGGGTGGGGAGCTGGGCTTGGGTTTCCAGCAGCTCCCATTTGGAGGATGCTGCTCACACCTCCAGCATCCTGACAGGTGGAGGGGATGGAGACCCCCCTCCTGGAATCTCTGTCGTTTCCAGAGGATCTGTGTGGAGGTGAAGCTTCATGGTTCTGCTGGCGAAGCAGCCGGCTGCTCCCCACACACGGTGCTGGACTGGCAATGATTTTGTAACCCCTGTGGTGGCACTGCTTTCTCTTTATTCACCTGGATTCTTGCAACATTTACAGAAGGAGGCGATGTGCTGCGGCTGTTACCAGGGTTATTATGCAATAAAGTAGTGTACGTGGCCACTGTAAAGCTACACCGCTGTGCAAATAATCGGCAGCTCTGTGTCCAAAGCTATGTACAGCTCTGCAAAAAGGAACAGGACCTCGGGCCAAGCCATGAGCCCTCCCAGCTCATTCTGCACTGCATCCTCCTGCACATGCCTGGGCTGTCCACACCGGGACTTCTCATGCTTCACCTTTGACGTGAAACAAAGCCCAAATTACTGCAACCTGCCCAGCTTCACCCAGAGTTGCTGGTGAAACCTTAGGCATTGCATGGGCAGGAGGGGATCCCCGAGACCTCCCCAGCATGAAAACCATGCACATCTCAACATGGCAAACAGTTTCCTTGAGAGCCTTTTGCAGAGCTGTGAGGTCCTCGTGGCTCAGAGCCCATAGTGTGCAGCTGGCTCAGGGCTCTCTGTGCTGGGCCATTTCACCCCATCCTCCTCTGTCACACCCAAGCCTTGTCCTCTGAAACATACCTTTGCTCACCTGTTTTTCTGCATGGGTTGGTGCTACCTTGTCTGTTCTTGCCAGCTTTTCCACTTCCTTGGTATCAAGAAATCCCCTATTGCCTCCAAATTCAGTTTCCAACTGCTGTCATTCATGTCTGACAACAGCTTTACGGGTCTGCTGCCTCCTACTCCCCTGCTCAGATGCAGAGCTACACCATATTTTAATTAAATATTAAAGATTTTGTCACATTGTTTTCAAATCTACATGGTTAAATGTAGTGGAACAGATCATTCCATAGCTTTGGAAGTCCAAACACTCAAGCAGATGAGCTATTAGTGTCATCAGCATTGGGAGAAGTCTTGTGTTTGTAGAGTTTCAGGCACAGATATTGCTGGGGTACCTGGCTAACCCATCATGAAGCAGAAGAAGCCCCTTTCTCAAGGTGCAAAGCCTCGCTCCCTGATTGTCCTCCATCCTCCCATTGCCTGCATTGCCCCAAGGATAGAGCCACTGCTCTCCATCCTGGGGACACTGGCCCTGGCGAGGAAGGCAACAGCTGGTAACAGGCGAGGATATGGGATCTGGGAGATGTGGAGGCATCCACGTGCCCCACAAAAAGACCAAGGGTCCTCTAGCAGGTCATCCAGTACCGCCAAGGCTGCTTGGCCAAGCCCCTTGGATGTCCTGTGAGTTTCAGGGAGACCCTGGACCCACAGCAGGACCACGTGCTGGGAGGGCAGGGGCAGTTTGGCTGTTTCCAGAAGCCACTGGAGGGCTCTCTGCTACCTGGCACATCTTTAATGGCAGGGCTTCTTAATTTATGATCTATTTAACCAAGCTGGGGTATTAATTAAATAAAGTAAGAGCCTGATTAGGACTTGGAGAAATTTGAAAATAAAATCAGACAGCAATCGAGCGAAATTGCAAAGCAAACACTTTGGCTGTAACCACCGGAGACTTCCCTCCGGTCTTCCATCAAAGCTGGGAGCAGGGAGGGCAAATACAAGAGATTATATAGCCAACAGATGTGTGTTGTTAAAATATGCATCTGCCAGCCGTGTAGCTGAAGGTGCCAGAGGGCTAGCTCATGGAGTCTTCTGCACTCGGGGGACCGTGAACGAATTGGAGGCCCTGCCAGCCGAGCTGGGATTTGCAGACACGTTAATTAGTGTTGAGTTCCCAGCTCTCAAACGCAACCAAGCGAGAAGCTTGGAAGGCAGTGTTGGAGGGAGGAAAAGAGGGGGAAGAGGTGAGCCCTGGCTCGCTGCACCCGTCTGGCAGTGCTGGGAAGCCAGGAAAAGACTTCAGGAACCAAAACTCAGGGGTTCTATGGCTCCACAGCCCAACGTGGGGAAAGGGTCGGTCCCAGAGGGATGCTGGTGGGAGCCTGGTGACGGTCAGGACAAAGGGACCACAGGGGTGTGAGGATGGAGACCGAGGAGTGAGTAACTGATGTGCAATTAACTCGTACATTCACCTTTCATAGTCTAATTCTCCCTCCCCCTTCACAGCCTCTTCCAATATTAACTCTGCCTTCACGTGTGTCCCATTAGAAATGAAGCTTTCTTAAATCAACATGAATTATTTAATGCTACAGATTAAGTTAATTTGAAGTGAGAGCTCCTGTCTTATAAGATGGCACAAGCCAGGGACAGGAGAAGAGTAAGGTCACCTGGGTGCCAAGTGCATTCCCATTCAATCACAAGCCTTTTCCTCTTTTTTTTTTTTTTTTTCCTTTTTATTTTATTCTAATGTCTCTTTCTAGCCTAGTCTTTCCAGCCCTCCCCTGCAGAGCAGAGTAAGCTGTTTCTATTACCAAAATGATCGTTGGCAGCTTGAGACATCTGCGTTTCCCAGCTTTCCTGCTCTTTAGCAGAGTTTGATCAGAAAATGAAGAGGTTATGGCCTTGGAAAGGCCATTTTTCAGTATCAGTTTGTAATGCCAAGCTGCAATGAGAAAATGTGGAATGGGGGATGTTTCAAAGCCAGAACCGGTCCAGCTTGGAACTATCTCAACTATTTTTCTGTACTTTTTAACAGAATTAAATTCTTTGAATGCAAAATTCAGCCTGAAACAGCATGCAGAGTCAAAATGTCAGTGTGGAACAAAAAAAAAAAAGTGATGAAAATGCAATCATTTTCTTCCAGATTGTCTCTTCGCCTTGAAACACTTTTGGTCTCCAAGAAGACCTTTTCTGCTGGGAATATTTTTAGTGGTGAAATAGTAAGCGGGTCTACTGAGAATGAGACAGCAACATCAAACAATCGAGTGCAAATCCCAAATAACTTAAATGTTTGATGCCGTGTCTAAGCAGCTTAAGTTTACAGCACTCAGCTGGCTCCTCTTGCTAGCGATGGGGGGACGGGTATTCTCACATGGGTGTCCGTGCAGTTTTTGGAGGTGCTCGGGTGCCGAGCACTCTGCCTGGAGCAGGAGGAAGATGGCAAGCATCTGCACCAGCTCTGCTCTCCTTGCTTGGAAGGGGATAAGCAAAACCTTCAGGGCTTCCATCCCTGGGAAGCTCATCTCATGGTGCTGGGTCAATGTGCCTCATGGGATATAGCCACTGGCCTCGGGCTCTGCTGCCTTCATTAGCACAGAATAGTATCTTACTAATTACGTGTGTGACACATACATGAAGGGCTTGGTTTCAAAACAATGGGACACCTGCCCGTCTGCTGTGTTTGTCATGCGGATGTAGAGCACAACGTACATGTTTGGGGGTTCCAGTCACCATGAAAATGTGAAAAGCCACTGCCATAAGGATGCTGGAGGGACCTTACCAGGAGCTGCCAGGAAATTTGGAGCTTTCACTAGTAGCCCATTTTGTGCACTGCTCTTGCCAGTACCATGGTGGGCATCAAGCCTGTGCCAGTCTGATGAACAGGCATGGGTAATCTACCACTGTGTGAGCAGGAACTGGAAAAAAAAAAAATCTAATCAATCAAATACATTTAAAATTATGGATATATTCCTTCCCAGCAGGACAGGACTGCATCTTAGCAGTGGCTAGTGTTTAATCACACCATTAAACTGTGAGTGAGGAGCCCAGCAATGAGCAGACGCTGCTGCCGCTCAATCAGCCCCAGGCTCAATGTGGTCAGTTCACGACGTTTTAGGGGTAGTCTTGCAAAATTTGGGCTTTCTCCCAGCCCTGAGCCCTGGGGTTAGTCGATGCTGTGGAAGCCATCATGGTCTACAGGTCTAGTCCTGGTTTCCACGGGGCTGGGCTTGGGTGAGAAAGGGAGATTTGTGTGCCTGGAAGCTCGTATGTTCTCCGAACTCCGTCCCTCGGCCGAGCAGCAATGCCATCCTGTCACCCTTCACCTCGCTTCTGTCCTCAGCGCTGCAACAGCATTCCTACCCGCATGCTGAAGAGAGAGCAACCAAAGAGTAAATCGGAGGAGAGGCATTTAGCTATGATTAATGTCAGGATTCTTGCACTGATCTGCGATTTCTTGTCTCGATGCAGGGAGGGCCTGACCCGTGCTTTTATCAAGCGCGAAGCGTTTGGCTTTGCTATGGTGAGTCTTGTGGTCTGTACTGAACTGATGGATGCAGAGCACACAGAGCTGATAAAAGCCCATCCTGAGTCTTTTTGGATGCCTTGGTGGCTATGAAGATGCCATGAAACTGGGGGGGGGGGGTAGCATCTAATGTCTCCCCCCTCTCTGCATGGAGTGCCAGGTCTGTCTGTACTCTCGGGAGCTGAGCATGACACCAGCCCATGTTGTGGGCATGGGGCTGCCTGTGGGACAGACATCTTTTGAGGTGTCCACAACTGGTGCTGGGGACCCGCTCACCTCACTGCTGTTCCGTTCTGGCCAGGCTTGCAGGTCTTTATGAGGCCCACAGACTTTTTGGACCCTCTGGGCCAGGTGAGGCTGCACAGCCTGCAGCACCAAGCAGCTGTAGCCCCAGGTGTGCACCTCAATGGGCAACAAACCTAAGTAAGGGCTCCAGCACCACCAATTTCACATCATTTTAACAGGGGGCTCTTGCTTGCTGTCAGGCTCAGAAAAGCAAGAGGCCAAAAAGCAGAGGCCTCCTGCTGCGTGTCAAAATCCCACCGTCCTGACATGCTGACCACGTGCACTGCTGCGCTATGCCTCCTCCTGCTCTCTGCGTCTCACCCAAAACCCTCCCCAGTCTGTAGCACTCCCTCTGCCACCCTCTTGGTGTCTCACAGCATCGCATGGCTCCTGCTCCATTCAGAGCCCAGGGCCTGGGGAGCTTCACAAGGGGCAGGGGAAGCCAACGGGGCTCCAGGCTGGGCACACAGCCTCTGGGCCTGGGCCTGAGTGCCACTGAGCAGAGCCTGGGTCCTCTTTGCACCCTCCCTCCAGGTACATGGAGTGTTATGCTCCCCCCTGACTATGCCCTGTTGGACCCCTGCTGCGCTGCGTGCTGCCTCACACAGACCAAGCATGTGCACGTGCAAAGCTGCCATTGCGTCGCACACCTACACACGTTCCTCCCTCTCCTGCCAATGAGCCGAAACTCCTCCGTCTGTATCCTGCACACACTGCCCTACACCTGCACCACGCATACACACACACCTCCTCCTGGGCCTCGGGTGTGCAGTCTGTCCCTCCCAACACGGCGCAGCCTGCAGTGCCACGTGTGGGGTTGCGGCCGTGGGTGGCCACTCGGGTGGGGACGTGTCCCTGCGGGGAGCCCGGAGGGCTGCCAGCAACCTGACACCAGCGCTGTCTCCCTCTCCCTTTGGCAGCTGGCAGAGAAGAATGAGGCCCTCGGAGCGTGACATCACCTGAGCGACAGCCCCCACTTTCCTATCGATCCCCTAGATGAAAAATGAGCCCAAGGCTCAGCAGGGGCAGGGACAGCCAGGAAAGCAGAGAGAGGGCTTTGGGAGACAGTGCAGGACAGCAGCAGCCCGGGTGTTCCTGCTGCCTGCCAGCCCCGAACCACTGCTTGCGGCTGGCCCAGGGGGGCGTGCGTACTGGTGCGGTACCAGCTTCCAGGTAACTGGGTTGTTGAACCAAGGGATGAATTTCTGTTCTTGTTACGGATCCACTGCATTGCTGTCCTGGCGCTCCTGAGTAGTGTTTGCTTCTTGAAGCCCCTGTCAGAGAGGCTGACAGATGTCCGAGGCTAGGACAGGGATTACTTCCCATCTGAGGCTAGGACAGGGAATGCTCTGGGGCTGTGGCATCCTTAGCAGCCTCTTTTAGCCAGACTTGGCCTTCAGAATTGGATAACCGTCTCTTAATGATTCATCTGTGGGTGTCCTTTTTAATTGATGAGCAAATAACCTCTCCCCCAGGATACTCACCTCATGCTGTAGTAGAGGTTGGACAAATGGCCCTCTGGAAGGGGCTTTTAGTCCTTCTTTGACATTAAAGGGTGCTCACTTTAGGAGCTGACTGTGCAGATACCTCAGGTTCATCCGGGATAGCAGCAACCTCCCCGCTGCTTCCCAAGAGTCTGCCTTTGCCTGGATGCTTCCTCACCAAGGTGAGCAAAGAATTTTGGCTCCAGGCTCCCCGCAGCCCCTGTCAAGGTGCTGAGCACTGCAGTGGGATGAGTGCTTTGGTAATTCGTTAGCAGATGGCTGAGGTTTGCCATGCGGGGCAAGGATGTGGGTGCTGAGCTGCAGCAGTGCAGAGGAGACGAGAGCTGTAGTAAGCGTGCGGTTTTGTGGCTGGCAGAGCCACGCTGCTGGGCTCCCATACCCCAGCCTCCGCAGGGTGAGACAAGGGATTGGCGGCAAATTGTGGATTTAACACCTATGATGAATCTCCATTGCAGCATGAAATGAGAAAGGAAAAGGTAGCTAAATGGAAGATCTCCCCTGGGCATCAGGAGGCTGCAACTTAGGAGCAGTGGGGAAAATAAATATATATATATAAGGAAAAGAAAAACAAGAACTAGGAAAAAACTTGTTTCCTTTAACTAAATATTGCAGAACTTTTGCAAGCTGCTGCTTGCAGGTTAACAGGGCTAAAGGCCGGGGCTCAAACCCATGACACATCAGAGCTTTCCAACTCCATCCCTCCTGCTTGTCATGATCAGGGACAATTAAATATTATGCATTGCTGGTCCTCAGGAGCTCAGGGGGCTTTGTCACAGCACCCAGTATAGCCTGGACCTGCACCAGCCATCTCCCTTTGGGACATGCCAGCAGAACATCCTTCCCTGGGGAGTGCCACGATGCCTGCAAGCTTCAGCTCAGCGTTTGTTCTCCCAAACACGTGGGCTCCCCACCATTTCAGCATCTGGCCCTTGCTGTCCAGCAGTTCAGCAGCTGTTTCTGTAGGGTTTGTCCCTCTCCTGGACATTGGTGCAGCTCTCTGGGAGTGGAAAGCAACCCAAGAAGTGGTTGGTTGAGCTCCTGTTGAGGTGGGCATGGGAAGCAGCAGTTGCCAGGAGCTGATGGCCAGGCACACAGATAGCTGGGCTGGAGATGCAGGAAGGACAATGGGCTTGGTGACAAAATACAGGCTCAGCACTTGTGGGAAAATACTATGTGCTGTCCTGGTGATGTGGGCAGAAAGGGAATCCAATGATTTATGGCCCAGATAGAAGCACACAAGTTCACTTCTGTGCTGCCAAGGCCTCCACGTGCAACCTTGAGCAAGTCCTTCAGGCTTGGATCCTACAGAAAGGAAGAAAGGTCTGGGGGGAAGCAGAACAGGAGACTCTGGGTTATAAACATGATCTGCCTTGTGCCCTGCGTTCATTGCACTTACGGCTGCAACATGGATGGCATCCAAGAGAAGGCTGTTTCGTGTGGTCAGTTATTTCTGGGGCTGGGCAGCAGCCAAGCAGAAATGCTGCCGAGTCATACTTTTGGACACGAAAGTCTCTGTTCTCCTTCCAGTCGTAAATCACACGGCAATCATGCACTGCTCCCTGAGGCCCAGCCTCGTGGGGAGGATGCTCTCGTGGCCCTCACCCCCCGGTGATGCTGCGGGATGCAGCTGGCGCTGGGTCCCAGTAGCACGGGAGCATCAGCGGAGCCGAGGCAGCTGCTTCTTATTCAGGTTGTTGCTAGGGGAGCCTGCACAGATTTCTCATAGTGGGCGAGAAGTGACTTTCAAATCAAGAGGCAGCATGAAAAATTGCAAAGGGAAAATAAAGTCTTTTATGATATCACATTTAATTGCTAACAAAGGAAAAAATCACCCCTCCTGTATTTGGTTCACTGGCTAAAGCCCAGACACCAGCTGCCCCATACGTATTTGATTCCAACTGGTAGGTTTAAAAGATGCAGAAGGTATTTAATGATAATGATAATGATTTACATTTATATAGTTCCTTGTATCCACTGGGATCACAAAGTGCTTTATATATCTATGGATAAAAATATACTGGATAACAAGCACTCCATCCATCACCAAATCACAGCCACTTCCTAGCAAGGCAGCAAGCTGTTCAGGAGAGGGTTGCTGCATCTCCAGCACTGCTCTCCCTCCCCACTGCTGTGGTACTTGGGGTGCTGTACGGTAATTTTGTAATAAAACCAGGTGATAAAAACACTTTAAAAACAACAATGTCATAAAAAGGAGAACCCTCGCTGTCATAAAGCTGCACACAGCAGAACAGGAGGGGAAGGCGGAAGGGAGAAGGTTATAAATAGGGATTGTCGCTGTCGTGAAAATCAGAGGAGAAATGTTTGATAGCTGCTCAGGTCTGGAGGCTGAAGAGCCTGCCCCAGTGACAGCCAGGCTGGTGGTGGCATCTACGGCAGGGCAGGCGCCACCAGGCTGTGGGTGCAGGGCAACCTCCCAAGCTTAGGTTGGAGGTGGCACCTGGCAGAACCTCTGAGGTTTGGGGATGCTCCTGCTTCCGTGCCACAGTGGTCCTGTCGAACACCAGGGTGCTGGGCACAATCCTGCCACTGTCGTCGCGTTGCTGGATGAGTGTCAGCATCTCATCATCATTTGTGGAGCCCGGAGTTGGGCTTGATGGTGTCTGTGGGTCCCTTCCAACTCAGGCTGTTCTCTTCCACGCTCCTTCCCACATCAAGCATCACTGGCCCCACACCTGGCCCTACAAGGAGCCGCTCCACCAAGCCCCTGGTCTCAGTGGGCTGGGTCCAGGAGGCAGAGGCAGGAAGGGGGAGAGAAATCAAGTCTCTGCACAAGGCTCTCCGAGACATTCATTCAAAATTCATAGGCACAAAATTGCAGTCTGCATGGATTTGTTTCCTTTTGGAAATTACAGGAAACTACAGGCACCAACAACTGTTATTCAAATAGCCACTTTAGATGATTAGGATGGCAGGAGGCTGTACTTACACATGCAGACCCAATATAATCAGGCGCCAGGCGGGGTGGGGAGGCATGGCCGGGCAGAGGGATGCTGGAGGAGCTTATCAGCATAAGCAGGCGGCAGGGCAGCTCTGTGGGGCTGAATCCAGCCCCAGTGCAGTGGTCTTAAGCGGGAGCATCCCATTAGCTCGAGATGATAAAGGAGAGCACTGGTAGAAATAAAGAAGAGAAGTTTCCACCCGCCTGGAATTTATTTAAAAAAAAAAAAAAAAGCTACACGCACACACAAAACCCTGAGCAAATATTGTTTTGAGGATTGGCCTGAGGGTCAGCAACAAAATGCAGGCAAAACATCCGAGCCACTGAAGGGTGAAAATTGTGTAATAAATATAGACTGTGCAGTGTGTGCGGGGAGAAGCAGAGACTCCCAGCTGCTCATTCAGTGAGCAGCATCCCTCCCAAAACCCAGGCTCATCCTCACACACCCGCAACAACCAGCCAGCCCCCCTTGGCCCCCGGCAGTAATTTGGGTGACCTTGAGTGGATTTTGGCCAGAGCTAGGTGCTTTCCAAGCCCTGCCTTCCATCTTGTTCCTTTTCAAGTGCTATTTTCCAGTAGTATTTTACAAAACTTCACAAGCTTTTAGTCCCGAGACTTTTGCGAAGAAGCTGTTGATAAATCTGGAGTAGACAGCAGGAAAGCTTTAGTGCTGTATTCTGTTTCTTTACATTGGAAAAGCGGCTTATCTGCTTCAGAGGGTACAGGTTCCTCCTCCTTATCCACGCCAAAATCTTATCTAAACTGGTTCAGGTGGCGGAGCTGAGAGAGGGAAATAATTAAGCAAGAGACAGGTGAAATGCTGACATTATTATTTCTTAAATGGCCCAAACCTTTTACCTCCTGATTTTTTTATTTTTTTTTTTTACTAGTGACACGTAACAAGGGAGAAACCGTTTTCTCCACATTATCTTACCCATACACACACAAAAAACCTGCCCTCCCCTCCTCCCCACCAAAATATAAATCTTTTTTAACTGGTCCTGTTGGCAAGACAGAGAAATAATTAAGGCGAAGGTGGCTGAAATGTTGATGTTATTACTGTAATGCAGCAGCCTGTTTAGTTTCTTTGCCAATGAAATGCAACCAGGGGAAAATCAGTTTTAAAGATTACCTCCCAGAGATGCAAATTGAGGAGCGGAAACCATGTAGTCAGGAAGAAATGGTCTCAAACTAGGAAACATTTCAAAGTCTGTGACAGTCTCTTAGGGGCTTTTAAGACCACAATTTACCTTTTGACTGCATTCTATTTTCTCTGAAATCCTTTATTTCCCCCTTATTTATTGACTGGAGAGACAGCACAAAAACGAGAAAGTGATTCTCCAGCCGCTGGTCTTAAAAATCCATAGAAGAAAATTATTCTCAAGGGGGCATTTTTTTGTTGTTGTTGTTGGGCTCTTTTGCTCTCTTTTTTATTATTATTTTTTTAGCACTCTCTGTGAACCAGGGCTTAATTGAATCACTTTGCCATAGAGCCTGGGCTGGGAAGCTATCAAGGTCGGTGCCGTCAGGGGGCGAGGAGTCCTGATTAGAGAGGTGGAAGCCACAGCAGCACCACGGCTCGCTGCCGGCCACGTGTGCCCTGAAACGTCGGGTCCCTTCGTCTGCACTTGTTGGGAGCCGGCGGCTGAGCTGCAGCGATGTGCTGCAGGGGGCTTGCAGTGCAGAGACAGCAATCTGGGTGAAGGAAAGAGGCATCTCTGCTGCTTGGGTCAGCATCTTGCTCTTAGGTTAGCATCCCTCTCTTAGGTTAGCATCCCCCTCTTGGATTAGCATTCACCATCTGGATTAGCATCCATCTCCTGGATTAACATCCATCTCCTGGATCAGCACCCTTCTCAACACAGCAGCATGAAGGGATGGATGAACCTCCACAACTTTTTTTTTTTCAGTTTGCACTGTGATTGCACACACCTTGCCGGGGCTCTCCACACCCTCGCCATACGAGCACACACATCCCCATCCTCACTCAACCCCTTCCCACCGGGCAGGCTCCAGCTGCAGAGCCCAGCTCCGCATCCCCCTGCCTGGTGACATCCCTGCCCCACCTCCCTCTCGCTCCTCGCTCAGTCGTCCCTCCTCAACACACACACATGTGACGCATGCATCTGTGCCTGTTCCCTGCCGGGAGTGATGCTGAGACGTGCAGGAACGATCCTGCCGACATCCCACAGAGCTGCCCTAGTTATCCCAGCCCCAGCTGTGAGTGAGCGCAGTGCCCTGGCGAGCCCCTGTCATGGCTCTGCTGGGGAGGAAATAACTAGATTCAGAAATAATGCAGCAGTTCAGGCTCCTATGGGCCAGAACGGGTGCAGCCCAGTAATTAAAGCCTAGATATCAGAGATGAAATCCTTTTGGGCCATCCAGGCAGTCTTTTGGCTGGCTGTGTTTAATTACTCTGCTGCTTGCAGCCCTGCCTTTCAGAAGTGCCTGCGCTGGGACATCTCCCAGGCCTCCACCGCTGACATGGGTAGGTGATGGTCCATCCTGGGAGGCAGGCAGTTTTCCTGGGTGCTCCTTTTAAATCCTCCCATGTCTTTCTTCTCCCTCATCTCATTCCTTGTTCCGAAACACTTTGGTTCATCCACGCCAGGTCTGCCCTCGCAGATGGACCAGCGGTGGAGTGGGAGGGAACCACTGCTCTGGGAGGACTGGAGAAGGTTCACAGCCTTGGGAATCCTCCCCTTAGATCCTCAGCGATGATTTCCCTGCACAGCCTCCTTGGATCAGGCTGTTCCATTTTCTTGCTGCAAGTTCCTCTGTGGCTTTCTCCCCAGGCAGGGCTTCCAGGTGCGTTGTGTCAAAGCGCTGCTCAGAGGTACCTTTGACTGGTGTAAAGGAAGCAAGAAGGCTGGAGGAACAAAACTGCAGAGGTTTGAAAAGTTTCCCTTTTGGAACCCAGGGTTTTGCTGCAGTTGAGCCAAAAGCAAGCTGATTTGGGCAAGGTTTCTACCAGAGTGAAACCTTTAATTTTCAGCCCACCTGCCTTGAAAATCGCTGCCCTGGGTGTGCAGGTCGACATTTGCCTCCATGGGCTGGGACATGTCCCGTGGCGTGCTGTGGGTGCCTCGGCCCCAGGCTCTCCTGCAGGCTCTGCTGCAGGCAGGGCGTGTGTTGCACCACAGGAGAGGTTTGGGGATTTTGTGTTAGCTGAGAAATTATATCAGCCATTAGCACCCGTCTCCCAGCTTTCTGGGTCACCTGTCTGCTATTCTTCCCTTCCTCTACATCTTTCCCAATTCCCATCAATGCTGCAGACTCTGGGAGAAAATATCCCTGAGGATGCGGCACCTCTGCGGGGTGCAGCTCCCCCCAGCCCCGGCAGCAGGGCCCCCACTCCTCTCCGTGCCTCCATCGCTGCGCTGAGAGCACCCTCTCCTGTCTCAGCTGCCTGCACTGCATTTTTCCAGCTTGCTTTCCTCGCTAGAAGCTGGTGCTGAGGCTCCCTGTCACGCACTAGGGTCCCAAACATGGGGTGAGGATGGGGGTCTGGAAGCCAACACCCACTCCTTGTGCTGCTGGCGGCGGCACTGGAGGCTGCGGGGAGAACCAGGGGCATATTTAACTAAAACCCATTTCTAGCAGAGGTTTGCTATAATTACTAATTAGATCTGGTTATAATTATCTCTCTCTGCAATCCCATACCTGCCGCAGAATAGCTCTGCTTCCTCCTAACAATTAGCAGAGAAAAGTCTTTTATGATGCACTGGGTGATTGCATTGCAATCGCAGCCTCCGTGGCAAACACTGACTTATTAAAGAAGGGCCGATATTTACAAAAGAACAAATTAGGCTAAAATTAACTGGAGTAAATTAAGAATACCAGTTTTTTCATCTGTTTCCCTTTCTTTTTCGCCTCTGGGTTCACTCCTAATGCTCCGTGTTAATTATGTCATTTGACGGACAAAACAATACTGAAAGTGGTGACAAACCATCCCCGGCTCTGGTCTGCCCTTGTATGAAACCAGCTCTCGCCTTTCCCTCCTGTGCTCCTCCCATCTCCCACTGCCCCACAGTGCTTCTGCTATGGGGCAGGGCCCACCCCACACCTTTGTCTGGGCACTGAAGCTCTGGCGTTTGCAGCCCCCTTTAATGACGGAGGCTCTGCCTGCACTCCTCTGCCGTGCAGCAAGCGGCCTCGGAGCGCCCATCACGGGCTTCCTGCTCGGGGCATAGGATTTCTCATCGCAATATCAAGGGGGGTGGATTTCCCCCAGCGATGCTAAACCCAGCACTTGCTACTACTTACGGCGCCTTAATAACTCCAAAGTGACTTACGAAGTGACAGCGCAACGAGGAGCGTGGTGGGTTTTTAATAGCACTGGGCCAAACAAAATAATCATCAGATGATGAGTTGGACTCAATGATCCTTGTGGGTCCCTTCCTATTCAGGATGTTGTCTAACTCTGTGATACGAGGCTATTTTTTTTTTCAGCCCAAACTGAACTCCTGGTGACCAAGCGTGATTTCTGGGAGCGTTGATGTTCTTTGTAGATATCCAGCCAGTGGGCGATGAGGAGAAGTGGCGGTCACATTTGCTTCTCCCACATAGGCAGCTGAATTCTCCTAATTCCTAATTATCCTAATCCAGAACCAGAGGAGAGCAAGTGCTTCCAATTCACATCACACCCGAACGTCTAGAAGAGCTGGGAATCAGCCAGCTACATCCATGGGCTGGGCCAGGATGTCTTTCCTGAGTGCTTCCTCATCCCTTCAGCAGCCTTCTTGCACTGAAGGGGAAAATTAACAATGCTCCTTGCTTCAGGGACAATGCCTCCTTGCAAATCATTTTCAGAATCTGGCAAGAATGATTTTTTGATTTTTTTTTAATTGAAAAAAGCATGCAAGGGGTTGTTGGGAAGAGGAAGCCATTTCAAACTGGGTTTCTAAACCGATTCAGATCATCCCAGGCTCCATGGAGGGTCTAAAAGAGGAGAAACCAACCCCATTCCAGGCATAACAGAAGCCAATTTTTCCTTGCCCCGTTTCTCAGCCTACCTTTGTATTCACATAGCTCAACACAGAGTTAATCAAATTGGTAGAAATAAGCCCAAGGCAGGAGCAGCAGCCTTTTTTTCCATTGTAATGAATCATATGTTGTCTTAACACACCCCTGCTCCTTTTGCTGCTGTCCTGACCTCTCTGCGATGCTGAACACCCTGTTCCTGGTTCGGATCTCCAGCCAGCCTTTGTAGTGCATTGTCAGCCCTAATTGCCTTCTGCTCAGGCCTGTAGCATGTACAGGTCAGCGAGGCTGCAAGAACAGAGCAAAGGAGGATGTAGGAATCGGTGTATCAGTCCCTGGCTTTTCAAGATGCTCGCGGCTCCGGGCACCCCACAGAGCTCAGTGCTGCACCTCTGCAATGCATGGGGATGGCTCTGGGATGGAGGGGATGGCGAGGAGTAGTCAGGCTGTGCCATCCCGCTCCATCTGGGGTGCAAGACCATGCTTTAGTTGCAAATAAATAGCTGGAGAAATAATTACAAGCTAATTACTGTCTGAGGTGGGGTGGGGGTGGTAAATGGGCTTGTGCGGGTCCTTGGGGCGTGACAGCAGGGTGACAGCAGGGTGACAACAAGGAGGCTGTGCTGTGCCCGTGCTGGACCACTCCTCGGTGGAGGCAATGCAGAACTTGGAAGGATGCTTTTGTGCTTTGAGGTCCCCCAAAGCCCCCAGGCCAGCAGGGAAGGAGAGAGGGGAGCCCATTCTCTTTGCAAGCTGGTCTCCACGCTGCAGGCTGTCACAGTGCTTGTTTTGACCCGGGAGGGCTGCCGTTTTGTGACCAATATCAGGGCTGAGGTGGCAGATGTCACTTGCCAGCCTCTCTCCCGCGCCTGGTGCCAGCACAGTCCACATGTGTAGGTGATCTGGGACTCAGCCAGCAATCCCTTTGTGTCCCTGCTCCAGCAGGACAGCTCTGCCAGCAGAACCTCTCTGAGCCTCCAGAACAGTCCTGCCCATGTCTCCATCAAGTGTCCATGCTCCCAAAAACCCAAAGGCAGTGTTCGTGGTAGCCCAAAGTTTCCTACACAGATCAGGTGTTTTCTCACTTGCAAGCCAGGTGAAATTGCCAGCACTCTGGCATGGGCCGTGGGGTGTTGCCCCGGGTAGGGTGCAGCAGAGGGGATGCGCCCTTGGTGAGCTAAGAGAGAGCACGTGCCCCAGACTAGAGCTGGGCAGCCCAAAAGAAAACCTCATCCGTGTTTTCTCCTCACAAACAATCCCCAAAGAGCCTCTGATGCACGTTTGTCTGTTTACAGATGCGTATAACCTTTTTTATTTGAGGCGAGGGTTTGTTTGTGAACCTGCTGCTCAGAGGCGTTGGGATGAATGCCATCATGGGGAGGCTTAGAAACGGCTGTGCTGCACAAGAGGCACTCCAGAGCCACATGTCAGGTCCCCAAAGCCTTGAGATGGTGTGAAGAAGTGAGGGAATTTCTAGCAAAAATAAAAATGCTTTGCTGCTCTTGGTGGAGTATCCCAGGGTCATGTTCTGAAGCTTTGCTGTGCTGCAGACTAGAAATGTGTTGCCTTTCCTTTGATGAAAGGCTCCGCTCCTCCGCTGTTCAAATGGATTTAGGAGCTGGGCTGAAAGAAAAGTGACAAATTATGTGACAGGCTCTGTGCAGCTGGTGCATGTTCGGTAGCACTCAGGCAGCCACAGATGTTCGCTGCCCATCCCTTCTGCCCAGCAGAAGCCGAGGAAGATGTGTCTTCTCCCGAAAGTGGTCAAAGCCCCCAAAAGCTCTCCTGGAGGGTGGATGGACCCTGTTCTGGGGAACGGAGGGGAGGAGCAGCCAGGTGGACATCTGTGCTCTCTCCCCCTTTCGGGAGTGATTGTTTCACCCAAACTGTAGTTTCTCCCCAGAAATGCCCTGCGCTTGCCAGGCGTCACCATCCTGGAAGCAGCACAGGGCTCACGCCCGCGGGCAGTGTGAGAGCAAGGCAGGCTGTGCTGCGTCCTGCCCCGGCCCCTTCCCGTCCCCCTGCTCTGGTGCAACATGCGCATATGAAACAGCAGCAGACGTTCCTTTGATTTCAATGTACTCAAGACTGGAACCCAATGCAAATGGCTTTTTTCATCCAGCTGTAGCGAGGCAGCCTGGGGGCAGACCCAGCATCTCCCTTTGTGGGTTTCCCACCTGCATCGCAGGGCTGGGTGCAGCTACCAAAATCAGCCAGGGGGCTTCCCCAGAGGGTTTCCCACCAGCTCCTGGGAGCAACCTTGCCCTGGCTGTACTGAAAGTCCCCTGGAGGCACCATTGTTGTCTGCAAGAGAGCATCACTTTGGCCTGGTGGGACTTTTTTTTTTTTTTTAAGTTTTTTGGAGGTTCTCACAAAATGGAGTAATAATTGAGAAGGAGAGCAGTCGATAGCGAGTAATTCATCTGCCAGATTTAGCTTCGCTTTCCCCTCTAGGATTGCAGCAAGCCAACTGCAATTTCCTGACCTTATCTCCTCTCTGAGTGGGTAAACAACAAACAAACTGTTTGTTGCTGCCTGGAGTGGGTTGAAGATATTCACAAGCCAAGCTGTTTTGTTTGTCGCCAGCTGGGTAAGACAGGACTTTCTCCTCTCCTGTGCATTTTGGCCACCTCAGCTCCTCCCCTCACAGACTCAGAGACCTTCAGGGCAGGAGCCCTGTGAATGGGGAAAGCATGGCTGTCCCTCCTACTTTTCACCGCTTTCCAGTCCCTTAGGCAAAGGTGGCCAACCTTTCTCCTGCGTTACATGGACCTGTGCCCTGGCGGACCCAAAACTGGCTTTTGTCTCTGCCTGGGTGACTTTTCACACCATTATTCTGTGCTGGGAAAAGAAATGGCACTCCAGGCTGGGAAACGTGCGTAACATGCACCTGCCACTCACGGAAACCCATGGTGCCCCATTCCCTGCCACTGGTGTCCTGCTGTGCCACTGCATCCCCCGGTGATGGCATGAGGATGGGCAGGACGAGCATCCCGCGGGGACAGCACGCCCTGTGTGCAAGCCCAGTGAGGGGTCTCCCCTCTGGCAGCAGGTAGGACTTGACTCCCACCATCCCAGCCCTCCCCAGCCCTCTCTCACCTACCTCTGAGCTGCCTTTCTGCTTCTGAACCTCATCAATTTTTCAGTTAATTATTAGACATCACTCCCTGCTGATTCCCACCTCGACATCACTTGGGTCCCTGTTTCCCCAGCTTTCTACAGCTTCTTGCTCACCCTCCATATCCTAGCCTGCTGTCCTCAGGCCAACCCATCCTGCCCATCTCACTGCCTCCAAATCCTCTGCTCGGGAGAGAGAGGCTATCCTCAAAATTGAGAGTTCATAATGTCACAGCTTTCCAGAACATCCATGGAGCTTAGTGACTTTTTTTCAATCACCGGTAAATTCACCTGGAGTAATTTGTTGTGCAAGTCAAAGTTGGCAAACAAAGCTTTGGCTGGAAGAGGACAGCAGAGGGATTTGCGTTCGAGGAGTTCACACATTTCATGTGAGCTTTCCTGAGATGAAAGGTTAGGCGTGGGAAATCCCAAAACATCTGTTTTGACATGTGCCAGCCATCCCCCTTTTGTTCTAAATCAGCACTTTTTTTGTTTATCAAAGTTGACCTAAATTCCTAAGTAGCTTGGAAATAACCAGAATGGAAAGCAAGACGCTTCCAGCCAGGTGCAAAGCTCTCCAACCTGCCCAAAGCACATCTTCCCCTTTCTTCTCCCAACAAAATCCTTCCTCATGTTCCCTTCCCATCCTGACACACCCTGAACTTCTCTTGGATGCTGAACATCAACAGGCACAAAACCATCGCGCCTGCACACCCATCCCACTGCATCCAGCTGCTGCCTCCAATACACGGACTTCACTCTTCCCCATCTCCTTTTCCCCTTTCTTTCTCCCCATCACCCGACCACAGCCACGGGTGAGTGGCCCGAGTGATTAAAACCGTAGGCAGCAGAAGTGGGACTGATGGATGCTTTTGGTAATGCCAGTAGCGTCTCTATCTGTGCACCCTGCCAGGGAAATCCATCTTCTGCTGCACCAGAGCTGTGGCAGTGTTAACAGGGGCTCCTGCAGCCCTCCGCACGTGTCCTGGGACACGCTGAGCATCTCAACACCTACGTCTGCCATTGTTGTCTTTGGCCTTATCAGGAAGGCATCCAAATCATCTCAGATGCTGGAGCATCCCACAAGCCTTGCCTCAGGGCTCCATTGCTTGTGTTGATTTTTTCCGTTGGCATTTATTGTTTTCACCAGCTTTTATTAATACCTCGGGGAGCCATTTGTGGGTCAAATTAAATGAGAGCTGTGCTCAGTCTGTTTGGAGAGTGGGAATGATGTGAAAGGTCTGATGGAAACCCTCAAAACAAGGGTCCCCCAGGGGATGGAGAGCTGGTACGCCGTCAACAAAAATAGCATCGCCTCGCAGCTTGTCCTGTGTCCTCTGAGACTGCTCTGCCATGGCTGACAGGGGTCGTTTTTGCTTGGACCTGTGACAAAACTGAGCTCGGGCTTGGTGAGCAGATAGCTTGTTTGTGGAGCGGAGACGTAGTTAGCGCTGAGCCTGGCAGTGGTCACGTCGGCGGTCTAAGGAGGAGAGCAGGCTTCGGGGACACGCTGCTTTCCAGCCCATGGCATTTCAGGGATGCTAGAGGGAGGAAAAATATCTAGAATTGAAGGGAAAAAAAAAAAAAAAAAAAAAAAAAAAATCTGAAGGAAATAATGCAGCTGTTTCCGCTCGGCCGCAGCAGCTCACAGGAGTTGTCACAGAGATCCCTTGCGCTCACTCCTCTTTCCTCGCCTCATTTCCCAGCTCAGGCCAAACCCGCGCCCATGCTCCGCCAGCCCCGCTCCCAAAGAGGAACAGGATCGTGAGAGTCCCTGCCACAGCGTGTCCCCTGCTGACAGGTTGTTGCCTTTTTGCTATTGAGTTCTTAATTAAGAAGGAATAAAATTCCACCAAAGCACACATTTTCCCTGAAACACTTCATCAGTCAAAAAAAGAGAAAAAATCAATATCCTATTTAGGAGGAAAAAAAAAAAAAAATCAAGAGAAGATTTTGGACCAGCCCTGGGTAGCGTGTTGGTGGGAGAGAGAGGGACAGGTCCCAAACCTCCTCCAAGCCTCCCCAGGGTAGTGGCAAGCAGAGGACACTCCTCATCCCACAGCAAGCGGAGAACTCCAGTACCTAATAAATTATATGTCCTCACCTCGGTGAGCCTCGGAGCACCTCACACATCTTGATATTTCACTATTAACTGTTGTCAAGCTGTAAACTGCTCATAAAGAGAGCATCCTCGAGGTTCAGTTTATCGGGGGGGTGGCAGGGAACCGTAACGTGTGCTTTTCTTCCGTGAGCATCGGGGTCCAGCTGGCGTGATGGGTTGGGAGGAGACTGCTGCAGGGAGGACGCAATTAGCTTGGCTCTGCTCTCTGCTGCAATTGCTTTGGCTCAACTGGCTTTGTTATCTCTTCCTTCACGCCATTTCCAATCCCTTTTGTCTTGGCTTTCTTCCTTTGTTTGCCCCACCGTTTCTGCTGCTGTTTTTGCTGGGCTGAAGCCAAGGGAAGCTCCCCCTTGCCTTGCCAGGTGCTGCCCAAATGCACCCCAGTCCCCCAGGAAGGGGACACCTGTATTTTTGTGCTCCTCTTCAGGAAAACACCAGGACGTAGCAAACTAGCAGTCAAAGCCATTATCCTCAGGGTTCTTCTGCTGTGTTTCTGAGCAAACACCAGTTCCTGCCCTTGCAACTCCATTTTTCTCCCCCCATGCAATTTGTTAGCTACCAGCACAAGCTGAATTAAGGGTGTTGGTGCCGTGGGGACACGCTCAAAGGAGGGAGCTGAGAACGAGCAGCAGCCGGGGGGAATGCCCTCCAAACAGAGGTTTGAATTGGGTAATTTATCTTAAAAAGGGGATCTGCTAGCGGTGTATGCAGGGCTGAATGATCTCAGGAAGGGATTCAGGGCAGGAGGGCAGACAAGGGCAGTTGAAATTTGCGGCTGGGAGACCGAATCTTTCCCAAACCACGTGCGACTGAGCTGTGCCACAGCTGATAACCAGCTTCTGAGGGGGTGAGACATGTGTCAGTGCTGGGAACATTGCGATTGATCGTGGAAGGGCTGTTCTGGTTTCTTTCAAAACATCTGGCCCCAGCCAGCATCAGAGATAAGGCACCGCCGTGCATTGATCAGCCCCATCTGATGCTTCCCAGCTTCATCCATAATGATTTGCTCTGCCCTTACTGCTCTTGTGACTGAAGGACAGAAGCAGAGCTGGAGCCAAACGAGTGTTGTGCTGGCGTGCAAGTATGGCTAATCCTTGGCAAAGCTGAAATCGGTCCCTGATGGGAGATTTTGGAGTAGATTCCAGATTGGAGCAGATTCCAGTAGATTCCACAGGGTTGGTAGATTCCAGCCCCGTGAGACCTCCAGCATCCCGGCAAATGCCTGAGCCCCACCAGCGACACGTTGTCCTTTCCAGGTGCTACCCTAAGACCACCACTAAGCCACAGATCTCCATCTCCTGGTGGTCTCCCTGCTGTGAGCTTGCCCTGGGTTCCTCCTGCACATCCCAACCACAGATCCGAGCGGGAACCGCCTATGCAAAGAGCATGAGGAAGAAGTGCAGCCCATCTCTACCTAGGAACAAGGTAGCTCCGAGGACTTCTGATTGCTGAACAGCCAACAGGCATATTGCCCTGAGCTGGGCTGGTAGCTGCTTGAAAAAAAAAAAAGGGATCAGACATGGCTCAACCTCATTTTCAACAGCCTCAAAAGGGGATGAGCTGCAGGCAGCACCCCGCACCCAGCTGCCACCAGCTTTGCAGCTGTCCTGGTCTGCTTGCAACCAGCCCAACTCCAGCATGTGCTTTAAGGTCACAGGCAGACACTCAATCTGTGCTGAAAACAGCTCGCTCAGTGCCTGGAAGCACATGTCTGTGCCCAGGCATGGCCCAGAGCACCCCTCATCCTCTTGTGGCTGCCCAGATCAAAGATGAGATCAGAGCTTGGCTGGTGGGTGCAGCCCAGCGTGGGGAGCATCCTAAAACCCTGCATGCCACCCTAAAACTCTGCACACCACCCTAAAACCATGCATGCCACCCTAAAACCCTGCACGCCACCTCATCCTGAAGTGAAGGGGGTTGAGTCATCTCCATCTTTCCCAGTGGCCAGATCCAGGCCTTTTGGCCCCTTCCCCAGTGTGGGGCTGCCGTGCAGGAAAGCAGTGGTAACCAGCTTCTTTGCAGGGCAGACGTGATTTGAGGGAGAGCGTGTGATAAAGCTGTGGCCTTTAGGAAAACAAGGAGAGGAAAAGACAAAGCAACCCTTCACCTTTAAATAATAATAATAATAATAATCCTCTCAGACCCAAAGCAAAAAAAAAAAAAAACCTCTTCAAATTGCAGCCTGGGCATAACAAGGCATGCCTGTGATTTCTCCATAAATGACAGAGTGGCTGGCATCTGCGGGAGCAGGCAGGGCTCCTCTCTGTCATCCTCGGCCAGCTGAACCCCAAGCTGTAAGTCCCAGCTGGGCCAGGCCAAGGAACAGCACCGGGTGAGGAGAAGGCAGAGCCCAAGAAACTATGTCAGCTGTGGGACTGCAAAAGGGGCAGCGGTGGTGAAAATCAGCAGGAGATATGGAAATACAGGTGCCTTTCCCTTCAGCCTTACTGCTTTGCAGGTTTGCAGGCCGGATAGTATCCTGATAATATCCCAGTAATTCCATGGCACCTCCTGGCTTTGCAGGAGCAGCATCACCCGGGTGCTGGGCTGAAGCTCAGGGCTTCAGGATTCCCCCTGCAAAACTGGCGGCTGGCGAGGTGGGGGTTTTGTAACTAACAATAATAATCCCCCTTTCTTTTTTAAACTGTTTGAAAACAGATGACGTGCAGGAAAAATAATGAATTCAGGTTTTCACCGGCTCTCTCTGATCTGTCAGTCTGCACCCAGGAGCCGTGCTGCTGGGGAGGAGGAGGAGGAGGCAGAGGAGGCAGTGGATGCTGGCCTACATCATGTGGGTGGGGACATGATGGAGCCCCCCTGCCAGGAGGAGGCTCAGGCACGTCCTGCAGCGGAGGGCACCACCGGGCCCTGGGGGGCTTCGTTTCTGTCTGAGAGGCAGTGGAAGGTGTCTGTGGCAGAGGGACGTGCTCAGGGGACCCCGTGTGTCCCACCTCTGGTGTCTCTGGGCTTATACCTGGGCTCAGGGACAGGACCTGGCACTGGCTCAGAGACAGCTCAGCCTTGCCCAGCGGGTGGCACAGCGGTAGGGACACGGGGCCGAGCCAGCGGGGAGTGGCAGTGACTGCAGGGTGGCTGAGGCAGGTCCCATGGCTGTGCCTCAGTTTCCCCTCATTGGGATGAGTGCCGGCCCCATGCTGGTGCAGGCACACATCAGGGGATCCCAGTAGTGAACAGGTATATTATGATGGTGAGGAGGCCACAGCAAATAACTTTTCCTCTCTCCCTCCCTCCATCATCCCCCCGACACATCTGGCATGCTTTACCCTGACCTGCCTCCATCCATGGCAGGCAGAATTGGAGCCATTACTCACTGTCACTGCGGGTCACACCGCCACCTCCCTCCTGAACACCCTGCGGCTTAAAGCCAGCCAGTCTGAGGGCCAGGACAGCTCTTCTCAGGGAAAAGCAAAGCGAAACAGCCCGGCAAAAAGCCCCGCAACATGGAGAGGCTCGGCTGGGATCAGCAAAGACACTAGGAGCTGGGGCTGGGCTGGGCAGGATCAGTCCAAGCAGTGCCTTGGTCAGGGGGAATTGCACAAGGAACCGGCAACTCTGATATGTATGCTGGGATTATGTTTTCTTTTCAAGATAGAAAAGAAAACTTTCTTCTCCACGGAAGAGGAAATTTCAAGTTTCTTGCTTTTTGTGGAGAGAAGCTTTCCAGTAAGCAATCAATACCGGGCCAGCTACCTGCCTGCCTGCATGGCATTGGGCTGTTTATTAGAGCTCAGAGGGTTTTGCCAGAACTTTTAATTTTTTCCCATAGAAAAGATTTTTCAGTGGAATACAAATGCTCTCTTATCTGGCGTCAGATCTGTTCGTGTTTCCTCCAACAGCTCATGCTGCCCAGAGCCTGCTCTCACTTCCAGAACTTTGAAATTTAGTTTAATTCCAGCATGATGGAAAAATGCGGTATTTAAAAATTGAAAGAATCTGGGACTGAAGTCCTCTTTGGTCTGAAATAGCCAAGTGCCCTACAGTGGCTGCCCTTCCCATGCACTGCTCAGGGCTCTGCAGAACCTGGGCAAAACCAGGGCTGCGAAGTGCCCCAGGGCTGGATGGCCCTGCACACCCCAGCAGGGTGCCCTCCCGCCCCACAAACCCAGCCTGCTGACCCGAACCAAGCTGGGAAATGCAGGGCTAGATGAAAACCCAGATAAATAATTAGGGGGGAAAAACGGTATTTGCACCATTTGCCTCCCGTGAGGTTTGTAAAGTGAGGGGGGTCTGTGCATCGCGTTCGGCTGCAGGCAGATGGACAGAGAGGTGCAGTAGGAGAGAAGCGGGGATGCAGGGTGTGCGGAGCTGTTGTCCTCCTGGCAGGGGTCTCCATATCCCTGTCCCCTGCATGGGATGGAGAGATGGCATCACTGCTGGCACCCGCCCACGCTCTCCCAGCTCAGACACACACACGCAAAGCGCCACAAGACAAATAGGACCGAGAAAGAGATGCGCTATTTAAACTTTCATCACTATTTTTCTCCCTTGCTCCCCTTGTTGCTTTTGATTTATTTTTTAGCGTGTTTTCCCTAGGCTGTGCTGGTTGCCTGCTTCTGTTTCCTCTTCTCCTTCGCTCTGCAGCAGCCAGGCAGCTTTCAGAGGGCACCAGCAGGTGCCCCGCATTTTTCAGGCTGCCTAGAGCCCCGTCCCATCGCCACCCTTCCCAGAGCCTGGCACAGGAGAGACATGGGGAAGGTCGGAACCATTGGGGTACTTGGCACAGGGAGAGGATTTTTTGCCGGCTGTTGCATGGAGGGCTCCTGCCTGACTGCCAGATGTGTAGGAACCCTCCGAGCCACTGCCCATCCATCCCACGCATCTCAGCATCCATCCCACACATCTCAGCAGGGCCAGGGGCTGGTGGCACATGGACAGGGCTGAACGCTTTGAAGCGATGCCAAGGTTTGCACTGTAGCCAGCATGGCCCCTGTAAATTGGCAGTGCATAACATGGGCTGAGGTTTTTTTTCAGTAGAGCTCACATAGGGAAAGAGGACACAGGCGGCTTGGCATAGGTTGTTTTCCTCACAGAAGAGCTGAGCTCCATCCTGCTGAGCAGCTTGCAGACAAGAAACGGTCTGCAGGTCACAGACGTAAGGATTCACTGGAAAATCTGTCTGGTTGTGCTTCAAGAAAGGACTCAGCCCTTCTATTGACCCTGTTTGCAGGCTCAGAGCAGTCTCTTGCTCTGTCATGTCCTTTTTTTTCCTTACCTGCCAGGCTTCTCATCTGCAAAGGAATTGCAATCCTACGTGCATCAGGAAGGGGAGAGGTGGAGCAGACAGACATCATGAAGGTTAAGGGGAGGATGCAGTTGCAGTGCAGGATTAGGTTTGCTCCAGAGCTCAGGTCACCAAGCCCTGCAGTTTTGCTGTAAGCCTCATGACAGTGCTGCCCTGAGAAATATAACCCTCAGCAGCACTCAGACACGGCAAAATCTCAGCCTTTAAGCATCGGACAAAACCTCAGAGGCTGTTTATATCCTTCCTAGCCATGAAGAGCTGCTGGAAATCTGAATCCTAAATGTGTAAAGCCTTGATAAATGAAAAGCTGAACATTCATGTAGCTGTAAGCTGCTCTGCAGTGGTTTAGGTCTTCACAATTTGTACTCTTCGGGCTTGATAATACAGTGAGACCCTAGACAGCCTGCTGGAAACCTACTGCCAGAAACGCAATCCCTATAAGGGGATTCTCTTATCCATTGTAGCACACTCCATCCTAAAAGCAGTTTTCTAGCCCCTTTTCCTCCTCTTGGGAAGCTCTTCTGGATATTTGATCAAGCAAGGAACCGTCTTTCTTTTCCAGTGCCCAAATTTTCCTGCTTATTCCCTTGTTTTCTCCCAGCTTCCCACAGTTCACCCACCGCAGCCAGGCATAGTCTTTCCCAGCCTTCAGTTTGCCAAATGAAACAAGCCAACCCCATCTGATCTCACCTGGTAGGAAAGCAGCTCTGTTCCTCTGAACAGCCCCCCATCCTTTCCCTGCATCCTCAGCCCAGCATCCCCAAATGTGGCCAAACCCTCTGTGACCCTACCAGCATCTTGCACAGCAACACCAGCAGCCTCTGCAAAACAGACCCTGGCGCTCTGGAGGACAGGCATCATCCTCAAGGAGGAGGCAGCCCCTGTGGTCATCAGGACATGCCAGTCCCCAGAAACGAGGGACGATACAGCAGCTAATTAACTCATTGGTTTGCTGAACGTATCATCAACACCAAGCTGATTTTCAGAGTCACCCCAGCAGTCTTGCTACATCCCTGTTTTGGAGAGAGACAGCATCTTCCAGGGGAGGCTGAGGCCAAATCCTGCTCCTCTCCAGCCAGCAAACCTGGTCTCAGAACACCCCAACAAGGAGCAGAGGTTGGATTTGCAAAGGAAAATACTCTTTGTGGGGTTTGTATTGCAAAATATTCCACACAGCAAGCAACTGTATGCAGATCAGGACAGTGCCTGGGTACGCTCACCCAGAGCAAGTGTACTCTGATGCCCTCATAAGCTTGACTTGTCTACAAGAGGCAAACATGCCTCTTTGACAAGCCTGAGAAGCAGCATCTGAATACACAAATGCTTCTGCGCCAGAGCAAAGCTCCCAGACCCCTCCAGCTGCCACCAAAGGCAGGCAGGGTCCTGGGAAGGTGGTGGCACCACCATCAGCGAGGGCATGCAAACCCCTGCAGGGGGCTGGGGATGCTTTTAGGTCTACACTGTGTGCTTGGACCCTCAGTCTGGGGGCTGGCAACCACCTCGCGGTGGTTTGTGATCACTGAGAGCATCTTCTGGCTGCTGTTATTGGCCTAACACAGGAGATGAGCCCAGAGCCTCGGAAACTGCAACCCCCTTAAGGGACATAAGCAACACATGAGCAATCCCTTACCCGAGAGAGGTGTTCACACTCCTCCGGGGACACTCGCCTCATATCAGCCAAACGTTTCTTCCGATATATTGCTCGGAGCAGTCCTCAGGGGCTGTTCAGCATCTGCCTCTCCATCCCAGCAGCCGGGTGGCCATTCCCTACCCCGGAGCATTCAGGGTTGAATGTTAATGCTGTCTGGAGCAGAGGCTTCTTGCATCCACAACCCAGCAGCAAGGAGGTTCCAGCAACAACAAAAAAAAGCAGCCAGTGTTAATTAGGAAGAGGTGCTGGCAGCTGGAGGGCTTTTTTTTTTTTTTTTTTTCTTTCTCTGCTTGCAGAAGAAGACTTCTGCCTCAAGGATCCTGTTATCTCAATAAATATTGCTAATAATTGAGGCTCTGTTTGCTTGCCACAATGCCGTCCAGCTGTCTGATGGCCAGGAGTATTTAGAGACATCTATGTTATTTCTTAGTCGAAGCTGCAGTGTTAGCCTGGGGTATCAGTTCAGCACTGAATAATTCTGCATGGTCTCATTGATTAATCATACGATTAAAGCTTGCCAGGTAGGGCCGTATGTAGGAAGGCCTCTAACTAGCCAACTAATTGAAGAAGTTGCTGAGTGCACAGTCCAAGAGCAGCACGCATTTATTCATATTTCTTTATGTTGATGTGCTGTAAAGCACCCTTCTCCCAAAGCACTTCAAAGGGTAAGGAGAGAAGACCCCAAGCGTTCGTACTCATCCAAGCAGCCCTCAGCTATGAAGACCAGATTAATGCCTATCTGTGGGCTTCAAAATACTCAGCAGACCCTGTGTTTTGACAGAAACCCATGGTTTTGACGATGGGAAGCTTGTCATGTTGCCTCCAGAAAGCTTTGTCTGTGGTCAGGCAAAGAACAGCTCCCCAGCTCGAGTCCTGAGTGCACAGTGAAGAAGAGGAGATCTGCCAGCATCGTCTCCCACCCAGGAGGTCTCAGTGCATTGTCCCTTTGGAGACCAGTCTGGGCTCGCACCCCATGCCTCATCCACCTCTCTGGCTTGTTTCAGGTCTCATGGGCTTGAGCCACCAGTGGCAGCCTGTGCTTTGCTCATCCATCCCTTTTCTCTTACTCCCTTTTTAAGCTTTCCAGGCATGTAAAGGTTAACTCCTTTTTCTTTGCTGTCAGGAATAAAAAACCCACAACCCCAAACAACCCTTCCTATTTATATCCCTGCCTTAATCAGAAAGGCTAGCACTTCTACATCTACGTGATTAAAAATTAGGAGACCGGATTCTGTAGTGGTGCCTTATAATAACAACCAATCCTGGGAGCACAGGGGATGAATAATGGATCATGGCTCTATGCTACTGGCTTCTTGCTTCCCCTTCTTTCTTCCTCTCTTTTCATCTTCCATTCTTCTCTTCCTTCTCCTTTCCCATGCTGGAGTTTGAGTGGGGAAGGCATCGTCATCCTTCATTTTGCAGAAGTTAGAGCTGTTGAGAGATATTGCTGATTTCTATTCATCAGACCCTCTCCTCCCCAGCCAGATCCCCTGGTTAGTGAGCCTGGAGACAATCAATAATTCATGGCCACATGAATAACTGGGGGATGATAACCACTTGCTTGGGAAGACATAATCAGGACCTATTCTCTCCCTCTCATCTCCTTCAGCAGCTCCCCAGGTCTTGCTGCTGATCCAATAGAGTGAAAAAGGAGCAACACAGGTTAGGAAAGGCTTTCTGGCATGGGGAAGTCAGGTGGTCCCATACATATCTGCATGGGGTTGTCCCCTGTCCTGTCCCCCTCCCCAGGTTTCACTGGGCAGTAAGGGGCAGCTGCACTGTTCTGAGGGAGCACTGTGATGACAGAGGCTGCTCAGGGACACTTCAGGCTCCAGCTGGTGGGACCAGCCAGGAATATTAAACAGCCCCCGTGAAAGTCCCTCCGTTTAATTCTGAAAGGCTCTTCGGAGCAAGGCTGTGGGCTGGGCCTCTTCCCAGCTCCACAAGATGAATTTCCAATATTTCACAAGCTGAGGTCAAATTCAATTAATAGCGTCAGTGAGGGGAAAAAAAAACAAAACTACTGAGAAACATGTATTTCTTTTTCTGAAAACAATATAAATGAATTCAATCAAATAGCTGGGTTTTTTTTAAAGTTAAAATGTTTCCTTAATAGCTAAACAGCATCAGAATGAAGTAGAGTTTTCCACATTCTCATATTCCAGGGACTGACGCATCTTGACTAACCCAAAACACGGATTTTCACATTTTTCACTCTTGTAGCCTGAAAAATGTACATTCTGGATCCATGTAGAAAAGCTTTTTTTCCTCCAGTTCTTGGGTTCCACCCACTGAGCTGAAAAATCCCATTACTCAGAGCGCTTGGCAGATGCGTATGTGACCAGCCTTGTGTGCAACTGGCACATCTGCCTCGCCTACAAATCCTGCGCCGACGCGGGCAGCCACCTTTGAGTTGTCAGAGAAAATAATCCCCTTCCATCTCCCAAATTCGGCCCATGCTGGAGGAGCCAGAGAGGAGTTTTGAAGACTATTCCCCAGCCAGCTAACAGCAGCAGCTCAGGCGCAGCGGCAGAGCCCCAGTCGGGGATCTCAGCGCTTTGGCATTGTGCAGCTCAGCCCGGTGCCAGCCAGCTTGGAGAGCACAGCCCCATGACAGGCAGCTCCATTTTTGTGGAAAAAAGGGCATTTTTCACCTGGCAGCATCCCCTCTGCAAGGATGGAAAGGGCAGGAGGCTCTTGCAGGTGCTTTACCTTCCTCTGACCTGGGTCTGGAGCAGCAATTTTTGTCGACCCTTGGCTAGCATGAGCTCCTCTGCTTGGACAGAAGGGGCTGCACTGGGGATTTTTTTTCCACCTCTGCATTTCTGCTGGTTTTCCAATGCTGTGTGAGCCCCCAAGAGCCCAATTTCCCACTGTGCTGGTGCTATTTACAGATGCCAGGTTTTACAGGCTAGACACCAAAAAATCACCATACTCCTTATCTCTTGCTTCTCCATTTCCATCCCTCTCTGGCACAAAGCAGGGATGTCCATGGCTGCAATGCCAGCAAAGCCATGTCCTGTAATGAGGATGCAGCCTCACACAGGCTGTCAGACCAAGACAGTTTCAAAGGCAGGTTGAGATATTAAATGTCTCCTCAATACCCCTGGCAAAACCTGCTTTCATGGAGGGAGATGCTTAAAAGACTTGCAGCAGCGAGAGGGAGTCTCTGACCGAATGAGAGGAATTTCACCTTTTGCGCAGCCGGAGGGTGGCACAGAGCATGAGTGAAAGCAAAAGGAAGATCAAAGCTGGACAAGGAAGTGCTCGATGGTCTCTCCATCCCTCTGTGACCTAAAACATCAGCTGGTTTCTGCTGCTGTAGATCAAATCTGGGGCAGAGCCCTTACCTGCTAGCCGTCGTCCTACAGTGTGATGAGTGGCAGGCTGCCCCTGTCCCCATCGCACCCCGCCGGAGGTGTGAGAGATGGTGTCCCGATCCAGTCCTGGTGGTTTAATGCTAGTGAATGACCTTGCCTCCTTCATGCCATTGCCTTGCAGTTCCTCCAGACGACCCCATCATCATGGGGGGACCCATCATCAGCCTGAGAGCAGGAGACCCCCTCAACCTGACCTGCCACGCAGACAACGCCAAGCCAGCTGCCTCCATCATCTGGATGCGGAAAGGAGAAGTTATCAATGGAGCCACCTACTCCAAGGTGAGGCAGGATGAGGTGGGATGTGCGCTGTGCTCTTGCTTCCGGAGAGGCCTGGGCTTCTTCTCACAGCCCCAAAACAGCCGGGGCTGTGCCTTCAGTGCCAGAGCTGCCTCGCACCCCACATCACCCCATGCAACCTCCAACAGTCAGGAAGGTGTCACTGAAATAGGCTTTGCTTGGAATTTGGCTGGCTTTCTGAACCCTCACACAGCTTCTGAATTACCTGGCATCTCCCCCCAGGAATTCCACCCGGATGTTGTGCTCATAGTGCTTAAGCAGCAGAGCCAGAACTGCCCTTGGCTGCAGCAGAAGCTCCGAGGCAGAAGTTTTTTTGCAGTGACATACGTCCCTGCCTCTAACTGCAGTTTTCCATGAAAAATTGTCAGGGTTGTTGGCATTTTTTAATTTAAATGGAAAGCCTTTATTGGGTCATAAAGGAAAACATCAAAGAGCAATCGGCAGTGTACTCAGAATGGGTACCCACATGTTCTCCTGTTTATCAAAGCCTGATGCTCGGTAAGTGCTAAAGATTCAGTAACACTTGACATTTCTAATGAAAATTTCTAAAGCACAAAATTCAAGGCACAAAATGGGTCAGTTTACAGCCATTTGTAATGCAAGCAACTTCAAAGTTCAGAGTCAAAGGCATTCCTCTTGAGCTCCTGAAGATCTTTTTAATAAACATTTCACCCTCTGCTACCACTGGGAAGCCTCATCCCAGATTCCTTGGAAGGGCAGAGGAGCCAAAGCATCCCCATCCTCCCCACTGCTGCCCCACAGTACCCGCAGACACCTTAGCTGAAGCTGAGCTGCCTCCTTGTAGCTGGTGGGGATGAACAGAATTGCCCCCATCACCCTATGCGCTATGCAAGAGGCAGCGCTAATTAAAGCTAGAGACAGCTGACCTTGCCCTCTCTTAATTCAAGTGAAATTAATTAAAATCCAGACCATTGACATGCTATTGTTTGTAACTTATTCCATCCACCCCAAGCCTTGCTCTGCACTGCAGGCTGCGCAGACCTGGCCCTGGGGAGCCAACATTTCCCTTTCAGAACTCCAAGCAGGGGGTAGCAGAGAAGGAGGGGTGTCTCCTCTTCGTTTTTCTTCAGAAGATTTTTTCTGAAGCCTTTTAGAGCTGAGCTTTCAGGCAGCAGCTTATCTCACATGCCACACAGACACTTCCATGGCCTCTAAAGCAGCTGTCGGGGTGGTTTGGGTGGCGAGCCCTGCTCTGCAAGGACATCGGCCCCTTCTCCGGGGACAGAGGTGGTGTTGGCTGATCTGAGGATGTTGAACCCCAGTTTCTCCTGACTCACTGGAGATTTCCAGGAGGACCTTCCACAAATAATTCCCTGCCATGAGCAAGGAAGCGCAGCTGTAGGGCAGGGCATGTGGAGGTGGTCAGCCAGTGCGGGCTGCGTCAGTGCTCATTGCCTCAAGCATCACCGCATCCACCCGTGCACGCATGAGAAATCCCAGCTTGACCACAGCAAGCATTTCTGAGACCTTTTCAACCTTATCACATTAAAAAAGAAAAAGACCCCACAGAAAAGTTAATGGGCAGTTTTAGCCATTTATGAAATAGGATGTTTTGATTTGGGGCGTACAAGAAATGTCTCCCTTTTGAAGTTCCCTTTAAGACTGGGCCTCAGTTTTATTCTGTTTTTACTCTCTAATAAAATTAAAATCCAACCCAGACTTCATTTGATCCAGATATTCCAGTCAACCAAGAAGACATACTGCTCAGGTTACTGATTGCCTGAAACCATTTGCACTGAGTGATAATTCCTTTGTTTCTCTGAATTTCAAATCCACCAGCTGATTAATATGCAGCCCCACTGCAGTCACAGCCAGGCAGCACGGATTAGCCAGATCTGACTTTAAAACCCCAAACCCTCACCCTGCTCCCTCTTGAAGAGGACAGGAAATGGTCCCTATGGCCGTAGGGGGTATTGTAGGATCCTGCAAGGTTTAAAGGCTGTACAGAGCCCTGGGGTGCTGTGGGGGTGAGTTCTGCACAGGCAGGACCCACGGTGCTCAGCCTGGGGTTCAGAGCACCCTCAGCAGCAGAAGTGGGGCTGCTCTGCAGGGGAAGGACAGGCAGGGTGACAGCAAAGCAGGCAGCACCCTCACCACCAAAGGCACGAGACGAGCAAGTTTTTATGAATGTAATAGAGTCAGCCACAGTGCAGCAGTCACCAGAAAGCCCACAGAGATGAAGCGGGGCTGTAGCCAAGCTAGAAGGTGAAGTCCACATCCGCACCCCCAAAACATGGCTTGAGCTAGAGCAGGAGATTAAATTCAGCTCCTAGACCTGTGGGTGGGATAGAGACCCCACATGAGGTTTGTCAGGATAATTAAGGTCTGTCGGGGCCCTCAGATCCCAAAGATCATGTTCTAATAGGTCTTGGTGCTGTGTCTGTCCAGCTTCTGAGCTGATGGCATCAATTTGTCAGCACCTTTCCTTGCCCACTGCCTGATGGAGGAGCAAACCTATAGCAAGAGGGCTACATCTAGCTGAGCCCAAATGGTGAAAACATCAGTCTCACTGCTGTCTGTTTATAATTCAATAAAGCACTTGCCTTATGTGGTGAAGAGAAAACTTTGAGGATACAGACTTAAGGGAGAAAAACTGCTTGGAAAAGTCCAGAATTAGCTGGGTGTGTCCATGGGCATTTGCCATTATTATCAATGGCTGGGTGAAGTCGTGTTTCTGGCATTTCTGGTCCCTGGAGGATGCTGATAAACCAGAGAGGGGTCAGAGAGTGATTAAAAGATTGAAAACCGTGCAGCATTTTGAGATGCTCAGAGGGCTTGGTCAGTCTGGTTTACCACAGACGAGGTGACAGGGTGACGTGATCACAGTCTATAAGGACTTAAATGAGGATTAGGACTTCACTGAGGATAAGGCAGGGCTCCTGCGCCAGCAGATCAAAGCTGCCCAGGATCCATCCTGTGCTGCTGGCTGCAGCTGCCACCACTCACAGCACTGCACAAAGTGGCTGGGAGCTGCAGCCTGATCAGCCCAGGCTGCTTCTGCACCTGCCTGGCATAGGTGCAGCAGGTGATGGTAGGCTGCAGAAGCCAGTTGCCGTATCTGTCCCCTGGCTCCCTTTTTCACAGGCCAGGGGTGACGTGCGTGCCACCAGAACTGCAGCTCTCTGGTCTAGGCACAGCAGGGCTGGAGGGAAGCAGATGGGAGTTAAGTGTCCAGTTCCCAGGGAAGCACAGTAAAATGTGCCTGTGCAATTCCCCTAAGGGTTCTTAGCAGATTCCAGCCAGAGGAGTCATGATTGCAGACCGCTGCTTGGCTGGCAAACTCGTAACAGCAAGGCCTGGCTGTGCGTGTGACTCTCAGCCAGGGGACGGGGCTGCTCTCCTATTGGAAGCTGCCTTTTCCATCTCCCTGTCTCCCCTCACAGACCCTTCTCCGCGATGGCAAGAGAGAGAGCATCATGAGCACCCTTTTCATCGCCCCCTCCGACATTGAGAATGGGGAGAGCATCGTCTGCCGCGCCACCAACAAAGCCATTCCCAGTGGGAAGGAGACCTCGGTCACCATCGACATCCAGCGTGAGTACCTGAGCCCCCGCAGCCCTGTGTCACACCAGCCCCCCACTGCCTCCACCGGGGCCACCAAGCTGGGTGTTCCCCACCACTGGGGTGTACTGGTGCAGAGAGATCTGAGGCACAAGGGCTCATCTCCCCTGATCTCCCTGGGGCACCTGATGCACACAACACCCAGCTGCTTCCCAGCTTTTGCATCTTGTGCCCATCTCTTTGAGCCATGCCCTGCCTGGCTGGTGTGCATTTCTTGGACAAATACATGTTTCTAGGCTTGCAAGTTTTTCGGGGGTAAGTTTTTGTCTTGTTCTCCATCTAGAGAGCACATTAGACACACCAAAGTGCTCCGTGAGAGCCCATCCTCCTGTGACATACAGCTGGTGTCAGTCACCATCCAGCAGGGACAGGTGTGTGGGGAGCGATGTCCCTTCTCTGTAAAACCACGAAAGAAAACCTTCCTTCCTCAAAAATTCATGCTTCACAGATCTCTCCCCTCCTCTGCAATAGCTGTTGCTTTCAGGCACATCCTGACCTCTCTCCAGCCGGGCTTCATTTGCACACACAATTCCTGCAGCTGTATTTACCAACAATTTGCAAATGCAGGGTGTTCAATATTAGCATGCCAGCTGCTTTCCAGAGTCCAATTAAAACTGCCTGAACAAACTCAAGCACAGCAGAAAATTCACCATTTAAGACTCCCAGCTTTTGCTGCCGGAAGATTAACAGGCTCTTGGGTCGCTCTATAGCATGTCCTGACAGAACCAGCCAGATAAAATGAGATAATAGCATGGGTTATTTCACAGCCGGCAAACAGTTACAATAGCTGGAGATGCACGCACGTTCTCACAAACAACGCAAAGCCGGAGACATCATTACACCGTGCTGTACAGTACGGGGCAAGGGACGTGAGCTGCATCCCTGATCCTGATGGGATCTGCTCTGAAGAGAGAAAGACCAAATAAAGAGCACCAATTTCCACTCCGAGCCATTAAATACTCCATGCTGTGAAAGTAATAATAATAATATCCTATTCAGCTATTAAAAGTATGTTGTTCTTAATGGGGTCTAATGAGGATATCAATTTCCCAGGGCTGGATGGGTGATGGAGGGATAGAAAAATGCCTAGATGGATTAAGCCTGTATTCTACAGAAGCACCCAGGCAGGGTTTGTGTCCTGTGCAGGTGCTTGCACTCATGGCAGCAGGAACAGCCTGCTTCAGCTGATGCAAAGCACGAGCTTGGATCCCATCAGTCTTGTGTGGGCACAGGACCTGCCTGCCAATCTTAGCCTCAGCAGCAGTGAAACAGCTGAGTCATAAACACTATCCCCTTCCAAAAAAAAAAAAAAAAAAAAACGAAAAAAAAAAAAAAAAAAAAAGAAAGGGAAGGGGAAAGAAAAAAAAAAAAAAAAGCTGGAGTCTGTAATGGAAATACTAAGCGACTCCAGCTGGAACATCTGTTCAATGTGATTTCTGTTCCACCAGCCACATCAAAGTCAGCCTCCTGTGAGTTATGCGCCGAACATCACAAGTGGGATTAAAATCATGTTTAATAGTTTGATATGCCATAAACTATTTATATTGCCAGAGCCCAGTGGCTCTATGGAAATTCACATCCAGCGTGCCGGGATGGGGAGGAGCAGGGTTATTGCTTATCCAAAGCCATTTGCTCCAAGCCTCTGCACACACACGTGTGTTTGCTCATTTTTACACCTTCATTTCATGGCAGGAAGGGATTTGACCACATCCATATTTTTGCAGGAGGTGGCGGTATGAGAACAGAAGTGGCAGGTCTGGGGACCAGGGTGATGAGCAACCCGCAGGCCACCTCGCTCCACTGGAGGTGCTGTGCTGGTACTCGCAGCGTGGCAGCGTTTTGTTCCCATTTATGCTTCCCACTGGGGAGCGTGAAAGCCCAGAGCTGAAGAGGCATCTGAGCCTGCTTCCAGCTCCTAATCCCTGCTCATTCGCAGCTTCCGGAGCCCACCTCAAAAAGGCTTTTCCGCCCCGCAGCGATGCCAGCCCTCATTTTGCAGGTGCTGAGTTAGAAGGCTTGCTGACGGCAATGCGCGGTACCTGTGCCAGCCATCACTTGCATGCATGCTCTCCTCCAACTCTGATTCCATCTCAAATTAATTACAAGAAGCCAGGCAGGAATTATAATTATAAGCGTGTGGAATTACATCCTGATGAGTTACAATTTGTGTCTTTTTTCCCCTAACATACCTCCAAACACGCTCGCACACACAAACCCACGCTCTTTGCAGCACCGGCCGCCTCGTGGGGAAGCTCACCAGCCTTATTGCAATGTTCAGAAGCCCAATCCCATTTGTGAAAGGGAAGATCAAAGACTTTAATTCATTTCCTTTGCTCTTTTTCTTTTTAATCTACATTTTTTATTTTGAGTGCAAGGAGGGAGCTGGGCTCATTTTTATACAAAGAGGCTCCTCTGTAAATCGTAGGCACAGCTACTAAACCATCAAACAATGGGGAAGCTACTAAAGAGAAGTGTGATTCATACTTAACAAAGGAAGGTGATTAGCTGTTGTTGTATAACAATGGGGAAGTGTCAGGATGCCTGCAAATGAATTAGGAGCGCACTATATATCTCTGGGCTGTTATGTTAGTGAAGCTCATTTATATTCCCAACTGCGCCCATCTTTATTGTCATTTGAATTGCACATTTTAAAATGAGATTAGGGTAAATTGAAAATACCTATAATTTCCCGTCATAATTTCCCATCAAAAAGGCAGGTGGCTCTGCTGGCAAAAAAGCGGGGCTCTGGCTCTGTAAATATCACGGGGCCAGCAGAGGTGGGGACGCAGCGGAGGAGGGATGGCCGCACTGTGCAGCGCGGTACCCAGAGCTGCAGGCAGGATCTGCAGGGATGGGGATGGAGAGGAGAGGTGGCGGCCAAGCTGTTGACACCTCTGGATGCCCAGAAAGTGCCTGTGCCTTTGAGCAAAGGTGCTGAGCTGGATCCAGAGAGCCCCATCTCCCCAGCAAGACCCTGTCCTGTGTATGGGGGAGGATGCTGGCAAAGGGAGCAGCGGCAGGGGAGCTTTCATCCCTGGCTGGACTTGATCCTAGAGGTCTTTTCCAACTTGAGTGGTTCTGTAGTTAAACACAGCAGCGCTGCTCTGTGTTAGAGCTGTGGCTTCACAGCATCTGAGCAGCACGCTGACCATCATCGTGCTATCCCAGCTAGGTCTGGCTCCCAGTAACACAGCCCCTCGCTGCCTTTGTTTTCCATTCGGGGGACAGGTGTCTGTGAGGCCACAGAATGGGAGGGATGCTCCAGCTGGGACAGACATCGCTGAGATATTTAGGAAGAGGAGAGAGGAAGCAGATAGCAGGTAGTTTAGGATGCATTTTTGCATCCGCTGCATTGGATTCATACCTTAAGAACAGGGGAGTCCCTCAGCTGCTCTGCACAGCCCCAGTGCAGCCTGCAGGGGTTGGTCCTTCAGCACCATTTCCACCTTCTGGAAAGCCTCTTGACAAGGCTGGAGAGGTTCTTCTAGCACTGCAGTGTCTGACGGTGGCCTGTAACAGGTGCCTCGGCAGACAGGAGAGCTCCTAGATGCCACCTGGAATTTTTTTCTTCCCTCAAATGAGGTCTCATTTTTCAAACCTAAAGCTGGATGTCCAGCACCTCCTCTGAGACGTCATGAAAAATTAAAACAGCTCTGAATATTCTTATTATCCACCAAAACACTGCACCCTTTTCTCATCTTACTTGCTTTCATCCTTTCTCTTCTAAATTTTGTTTGCTGCTAAAGCACTGAGATGCTTATCATGTAAAAGTAGAAGAGAAGCAGAGCAGCAGCCAGGAGAACCGAGAGGCCTGTGACACCAATAAGGACTTGGCAGAGATGATTAGGCTGATGAAAGAGCAGAAATGCCACTTTCAAGTTAGCGGGTAGACAAAAGATCGTCATTACACAGCAAGATATTAAATGGGAACTTTTCAAAGCAGGCGAGTTTATTTCCTTAAACGAGAATCAGAGCCTACGCTAATGGCTCTGAAGGGAGATGCTACGTCGAGCGGTGCACGTGGCGTGGCAGCAGGGAGGGCACTGGGCTGCGGTGAGCAGGAGAGCATCCTTGCTTGGAGGAGGGATCTGATGCTGCTGAGGAGCCAAAACCCAGCTTTGGCCGCTGTCTTGGTGGGAGGACAGCTCTCTAGCCCAGAGGGTTGTTATACCTCATGCCTCTGCAGTGTACAAGCCCCTGTGGGGCAGGCGTGGGTCTGCACCCAGATGTTGCAAATGTGCACCCAGGGCTCGTGCTTTCTGTGCACAGCATCAGCCTGCAGCCAGGCTTACAAAGCCCTGAGCATTGAATCATGGCAGGAAGCAGCCTCAGAGCCTCTGCCGTGCTCTCCCACACCTGCCTTCTGCTCCCCAGGCTCAGGAGCCGCAGGCCGCACATTAGCATGAGGCTGCTGCACCCACCTCGGTGGTGGTGCGACCTTGTTGCTGTCTCTTTGCAGACCCCCCCTTGGTGAACCTGTCCGTGGAGCCTCAGCCAGTCCTGGAGGACAACACCGTCAAGTTCCACTGCTCTGCCAAGGCCAACCCGGCCGTCACACAGTACAGGTAAGGCGTCCTCCCTTCTTATTGCCACCATGCCTCCCCCTCCAGCCCCGCACAAAGCACTGCCCAGCTCCCCCCAGCTGTCCTCACCATGCTGCTGCTCACAGGTGAGGAGGCTCCGGGTGCTCTGTGTGAGGTTCATGCATGCAGCAAGCCTGTGGTCAGGGATGCACGGGTGTTTTGGGCTGGATTTGGAGGCCTGGCACAGAGCTAGCAGAGCCATCTGTTCGGGGACATAACGAGCAAAACATGCCGAGTGAAAAGTCTTTTATGGGGAAAATTGAAAAATTCCTTCTCTTTGTGCACGCTCTTTTATGGTTTGAACAATACCACTCCAGTGCCATCGCTATGTAACCCTTAAGCAGCCACATGCAGCCCCAGCAGCATAGCACGGGTCTCAGAAAGGGGCCGTGGGCTGGAGCAGAGGTGCCTGGGCTGGAGCTGCAGGGGTTGGGCAGCAGCTGGGCACTGGTGAGGCAAGAAGGGGATGGAGAAGGAGGAGAACCCACGGGAGTTTGGGGCAGAAGGGGCTCTGTGCCTGCACCTGGTCGCTCCCGAACAGCAGCCACCGAGGTTGCGCAGGGCGTGATGAGCAGGGCTGTAAGCGTGGGGCTTGCTGTGCGGTGTCCCAGCACCTGCCTCGTTGGAGAGGGAAGCGGGGGGGGGGGGGCTGCCATCCCTCCTCGGGGGCCTGAGCCCTCCTGGAGACATCTCACAGTGCACCAGGTCCCAACACACCCCCTCCGGGCTCGGAGTTGGGTGCAGACACACGCAGGCAGTCGGTGGTGTTTGAGCAACAGCCTCGGTTTGTAATAACAGAAGAGGCACCTCCGGGGACAGGTTACCACGACCCGCCTCCTGTTAGGCTCGTACAGCTTAATTAGTACAATCGAGTTTGCTGGTAGGAACGATTCCTTCCGGCTGGATATCTGCTATCAGCACAACAAAGTCATAATTGCATTCCTAGTTACACAGAAGAGTTATTAATTTCAGAAGTCAATTAATGTCAAAGATACAAATAGCCCTGTTTCCATATTTACAGTTAGGAAGAAAAGAAGTGTGGCAGGCTGGGTGCGTGTCCCACGTGGGAACAGGGGGGTCGCAGCCCCCCAGAGCTGCTCGTGCCGCCCGTAGCCCTCCCTGTGCCTCCCTCCCACCCCACAGCCCCATCCTTTCGCCCTCCCTGGGCAGTGCTGACCCTGGTGCCACAGGGATGTCTGCCTTGATGCAAAGCGCTTTGTCGTTCCTTTCGTGGTGGAATTTTATACCAAAGCTAATTGCACGTTTTTTTGGGGGTTATGTTTTCTCATGAACGGGATTTTTTTTTTTTTCCATAAAAAAAGAGGCATGAAAAATTCAAGCACTTTGGGGTTTTCATTTCTTAAGTTCCCTTAACATGTTAACATCACACAAGGCTTTTTCCCTACCACTGTGACAAGCAAACACGATTCAGCAGCACACGGCGGGGCTTCCTTCCATCTAATGGCTCTGATTGATCGGGGTGATTCATTTCCCTTTCCAAAGATCCCAGAGCTCTTCAGTAGCTATGTCAAGGCAGCAGACGTCTCAGCCCTGCAGCTCAGAGCGGGATATCCCAGCTGGGAAACAAGAGGAGGGTTTTGAGCTTCAGTTTAGGAACAGAGGTTGTCTGGAGCTGAAGCAGCAAGAAAGGGTCTCTGTAAATGCCTTAATTAAACAAAGCCGTGTCTCTGAAGCACACGGGGTGACTCAAGTAAGTGAGCAGCCTCAGCGGCACCGTTGGGTGTAAAGCCTGGTGTTGTGCACCTCAGGGAGCATCATGTGGGCATAGGGATGGGGGAAGCTCTGAGGGCATCCCAGGGAGGACAGAGAGAGGAAAGCCTACTGTTCCTGCACCAGGAGCTGCAAGGGTGGAAAGCGTGAGCCAGGATGAACTTACACTGCCTTAAAAACAAAGATTAGAAAGTAGACTGGAAACAGAGAGTGTGGCATTTTTTCTCCCCAGGGAGAGACACATGCTGATATATTTCCTATGGCTTCCGTCAGCCTCAGAAATATCAGATCGTGGTCGGCAGCCGACATTTATTTTTAATACCTCCCAATATGTTTGTCAGTAAACAGCTCTGAACACAGCGGAAAATGTCTAAACACTATAAATCCCCTTTTCTGGACATAAACCCACAGCCACCTCCGTGGTGCTGTCTCTGCTATGAATACGCAAGCAAGCTGTCCTCCTGCTCGGCATCTGCACAACACCATGACATTGTGCAATGCCACTGCCATGTCCCCCCCATCCGCAGGACACGGGGTTTTGTTCGTGCTTTCTCTTATATAATGCGTCGCATACTTTTTTTATTAACACAAGGAAAACCTGTTTGGAAATGAGTGATCTTTTCCCAGAGTCACGGTGGAAGGTTACAGAATATTCTGTTCTGAGAGAGGTTAATTCCCGTTTGTCAAAACTGACAGCTTTCCGTGAAACATTTCCATTTGGCCTCAGTGGTGTTGTCCAACTGGAGGAAAAGCCAGAAGCCCTCTACCATAAAATCTGCAGGCATCTCAGCCCATTGGGTGCTTCTGTGCAGGTAGGGCTGGGCTCTGCTTTCCAGATACATGGCTCCTCAGCTCCTCTTAGCCCTGCCCTTGGACAGCAACAGCTCCTGTCACCAAAAGCAGGCCAGGCAAGGCTGGCGAGGCATTGCATGGGGGCACAAGCCATGTTGAGCTTCAGGTTGTTTTTTTGTGGCTCGGGGATTACGCATCCCGCACCCGTGTGGTGGCAGGGCTGAGGGGCCTGGGCAGCACCTCCCCGGTCCTGCCCCCATCTGCTCCTGTGGGGAGCAAGCCCCCAGGCCATTGGGGAATTCACCAACTTTCTTTTGCTGCAAGCAAACGGGCAAGAAAGGGAAGGCAAGAGAGAGTAATTAGCTGTCGCCGTTGTTCTGCCACCTGTGATGGCGGGTGAAATTAATGGAAAGCAACAGAAGTCAGGGCGACGTGAACCGACTCACAACCAGGCCTCCTCTTTGCTCACTTCAGATCTCTCTATTTGCCAATCTTCCCTTGGCTTTTGATGTCTGTTGTGTGTCTGTGGGGTGTTTTTTTGCTGTTATTATTTATCACTTGCAGTAAGAAAGAGAATCTTTAAAGTGGCAGAAGAAAATGGGAAAGTTTAATATTGCAAGAGGCAGAGTCCCTCAGCCTTTTGGGCTCCTCTGATGATGATTATTTTTGCAGTGAGATGGGGAACTGCTACAGGCAGGGCAATAATAAATACCTCACTCTGGCGCATTGATACAGTGCTCTCATCCCCAAGGCTAGCAGAGACCTTTGCAAATAACGTTATCTTTGCAGTCACGGGAGGGACGGGACGTTTCGAGCTACCCTGCAGCATCAGCTACAGAGCTGGGCTGCAGGGCAATACCCAGGCATGTGGGTGAGGGACAGACAGACAAGTGTGGACAGAAAGAGAGATCGAATATGCCATTTAAAAACACACACACCTCTCCATAATTGCACGGGGCATGGCAGAAGATCCAGGTGCCGCTGCAGCAGAAGCAGAGGTCAGGAGCAGCCATTTATTTAAGAGCCCCCTGAGGGGTGCTCCCCCAGTTCCTCTTCCCCACCCCATAGCAGAAGCCAGGACCACATTCAGTGCAGTCCAAGCGACCGCCACCTGCACATGCTGGGATGAAACCAAAGGTGCCAGCTGCCCAAAGGGGCGCAGAGCTTTCTGCAGCAGCAGCGTGGGGAACGCCAGTGCCTGGGTTTCCATTTCCCACACCCCGGCTTGTGACAAGAGGGCGGGCAGGGAGCGGTGTTTGTTTGTTCGCCCAGCGGGCCCCGCGCTGCAGAAAGGACATCCGTGTTTAGAAAGCACTGCTTTATCTTTGAACCAACAGCACGTTGTCACTCATCAAATATTAATCTGAACTCAACTGCTTCTTAAGAGCTTTTCTTTAAAGGCAGTGGGGCTTGAACACACCTGGTGGGAGGTGGTGTCCTGCCTCGCACAAGGGAAAACAAAAAGATGTGCTTGCTGCGTTTGCAAAAGGGCAAGCAGGGAAAACATCCAGCTTCTGCAGCCCACCTCCAGCTCTGGCTGGGATGCAGGGTGGGCGTTTCCCACCCAGGCCGCAGGGGGATGCAAGGATGAAGAGTCCAAGCACCTCCAGCAGATCTGCACTGGTGCCTTCCTGCAGGGACACACAGTGTCTTAATTCTGATCGTTCATTTAAAGAATGAGAAAAGTCTTGCAAACCCAAGAGGGGTTGTGAGCCCAGACGTTTGGCATGCATTTTGCTGTGCAGCTTCGGACACCCTGCAGCCTGCGTGTTTGCAGCTAGACCCCATTTTGGGTGTCTCGCTGGCGTTTACTTTTTGCCTTGGGAGAAGTCAGCAGCTACTGGGAGCAGGGGAAAGGCGGCGCAGCCAGAAATCGGAGCAGAGGGTGCCAGTGCCAGGCTGCAGGGCTGCTCTGCTGAGGTCAGGGCAGTCCAGTCCCTGCTGCCTTCTGCTGGAGAGGTGGGCAGGGAGCTGGCTGCCTGGAAGGAGGCATCTCTGAGGTCTGTTGTGTTACAGCTTGGGGGGCTGAGTGTCGTGCATTGTGCCTACATGCAAGTGTGTGAGCTGCTGGTCTTGGGGGAAAAAGAGGCAGGCCTGCTGGAGTTTGGGTAGATACGGAAAAATTATACCTGATATTGGTGAGCTCTAAGAAGAGAAGAAGACAAAGATACACACAGACTGTGCTTTGGCCAGCCTGACTTACACTGCATCCACATTCCCACATTTTGTTTGAACAACCCCGGAGCAGAAGCTCAACCTCAACCGGTCACTGCTGCTCCTGTCAGCTTGGGGCTCATCTGCTCAGTCCTGGATCCTGCTGGAAAGGAGCAGCTCACCAGAATTATTCACAAAGTACTCCAGGCTGCCATGGAGAAGTCATGTTCTCCAAGAACAGGAGCCCCGGTCCTGCTGGAAATCACACCGTCCCAGCCCGGAGGTTTCCTGAGATGCCTGAACCAGCTCGCTTGTGGCTTGGCATTGCTTGGCTGCACAGCCGACAGCCAGTCCCTGAGGGCGTGTGCTGCTGGGTGACACTGGGAGGCTGAGGAGCAAAGCCAGGAGCACATCAGGACCGGGAGAACCTTAAAAAGGATGGGGGATTAGGGTCTCAAGGAAAAGAAAGACCCTAAGGAAAAGTCTTGGAAATGGTTTTCTACTGCCAGGATCAGTCAGTAGAAGGAGAAATTACCCCAGGCACCAGGAGCAGATCTCAGTCCAGCTGGCTCTCCATTCTTTGTCCGTATTTTGTCCATCCTTTGTCCATGTGATCCTTTCCATGGCCAGCTGGGCATCTGGGTGTGCACAACATCTCTGGTCCCAGGTGAAAGCCCAAGGGAAGGCAGATTTAAGTTCAGTGCTCCTCCATTACACCAAAGTTGTCGCTGCCTCTTCTATTTAGCAGCTGCAGAACGTGTTCACAGATCCATAGGCCATGAAGGTCAGAAGGGATTACTGGATCATGGAAAACTGATGTAAAGATTCAGTTTGATGCATTGCATTGGCAACTTCTGATGGAGAAGTGGCAAACGACCCAGTTAATGGGCACGCCTGGTGCTGCCTGCAGCCAAGCCGCAGCAGGGGCTGTGCTCCCTGTTCTGGCACTGCAAGACCTGACTGTATTTTAATGTGGATTCAGGAGGCTTTGAAAAATGCCTCCTGGGAGTTGGAGTGCTTGCTGTTTTCCTTACTTTCCACTGCGCATCCATGAGGGGCCCAACACAAACATGAACATCCCCCTGTACTGTGCCTTCCCCTGGGCTTCTTATCACTGGGACCACTGCATAACTGCATAACTGGCACCTGTTCTTGTCCACTCAATTAAGGGAGATCTGCAATATTAAGCTCATATTAAATGACAGTCACATCTCTATTAATACTTGAAAGCTGCCAAGGGCTCAAAACACACTGCAGAGCAGCCAGTGGCAGCAGGAAAGGTGTGAGCTCCACAGGCTCACTGCCCTGCACCCATCAGGGCAGAAGGCATCCCAGTGCTGCCCTTTTGGGCCACTCTGGCTTTGCAGCCATTTCGTGGCACACTAGGACTCTCTTCCCTCAAACCATCTTGGGGAAACTGCTTGTTCACGCCAGCACACAAGATTATCCCCCCGAGCCCCTCATTTTTGCAGCCTTCCTTCCCCCAGCTGCCATGCTCCCATTTGCTCCCTCTTCCTCCAAAGAGCACGGCCACCAGCAGTCCGGCGCAGGATGCTGCGAGCCACAAGCTGTCCCTCGGCAGGGCTGTCACCTCTCCCGCTGCCTCCCGCAGCCACACACAGCAAGGGAGGCAGGAGAAGACGGCGTGGGGAAGGGGCCCTCAGGCATTTCACAGCAGCAACGGAGTAAATCTAATTTATAGACATAGGAAAATGCAGCTGAAGTGGGAGTTGAAATGAATGCAAAGCACACCGAGGTCTCAAGTTATCGGCACGGTAACATTTTTCCTGGCTATCTCTGTTTTCCTGCCCAGGTTTGTCTTTGTAGCTTCCTCCCAGACAACTGGACCTTTGCTCTGAAGTGAAAATGAAAGCTGGGGAAATAAAAAAGTAACGGGAAATGAATTCTTCAGATCTCCTCAATGATGCGTCAGCCCCATCTGCCAGCTCCCTCTGACAAGGAGAGAGAGGCTTTAAAAAAAAATAAAGTAAAATAAAAGGCACAAATCTCTCCGCTGCTGGGCTGCTGCAGGGACTCTGCTGTGGCAGTGGCTCCAGGTGACACTGGGAATTGTGGAGCTTCCCTCTGCTCACACCGTGTGGGGACAGGGAGATATGTCTTCCCCTTCCCTGCCTTGTCAGGGTAATGGGAACAAGTGTGTGGGAGACGCTCAGAGGCAGCTCAGACTAATGAGGAAAGAGCATAGAGGAGGAAGAATCTGATGGAAAGCACACACACACAAAAAAAAAGGGGGTGGGGATGAAGAAAGTGCTTTGTCCTTCTGAGCATCACTTCCTGATGTAACAGTGATTAAAGGAACCAAATTAAATGAGTGATGAAGCAGCCAGCCCAAACTGCTGTTGGATGGAGCCTCAGTGCTGGAGGGGGCTGGCAGTTTGTTGATGTGATCTGGGGGCTTGCTGTACTGAAGCGGAGAGGTTTGGGATGCGGGTGAGCCATGGCTGTGGCCATCCCATCCAGGACCATCAGCAGGACTGAACAGGACAGAGAAACACGATGGCTTTCCTGAAGTGAGAGAGAGTGACATCAAGAAGGGGGAAAGAAACAAAAAACAGTTTGGTCCATTCCAGCTGAAAGGAGACGCCCAGTGGCACGTGCAGAAGCTCCTCTGGCTGAGCAGGGCTCTCCTCGCTGGCACGTGGCAAGAGCAGGTCCATAGCCTTTCACTGCACAGCTATGGATAAGATCAGGCCAGTGGGTCCTGGGCCGGCTGGTCCAGGAAACCCAAAGAGCCTCACAAGGTTTCAAGGTTGGGCAATCACTTCTGATAGTGCCCTGACCTCCTGGTCCAGGAGGTGTCCCAGGCATCTCATTTCCAGCACGCTTTGCACCCAGGTCTCTGGGCATTAGCTAAGCCCATATGTTTTTCAGCAAGCCAAGCTGTGAACACTTCTTCTAAACATCCACATTGTTCAGGACGACCCAAGAGCTGGGTTCTCCCAGGCCCGCTGGTCTCCTCTCCTTCGAGACAGGCTGCTGGGCACGGGGAGATGACTGGGAAGCGAGCATCGCTGGCTGCACCGGCCGCATACTTGCAGGAGAGGGGGGAGCTCCTCAAGCCTAATTTAGCGGTCTTTAATCTGAGTTATTCCAAACCACACTTGCCACTTCCTTCATGTGTTCCCGCAGGATGATGGGCTGATTTCACAGAACGAAAAGCCTTAAGCAAATCTTGTCACACAAGAAAATTGATTTTTCAAAACTGACTTTTACAAGATTACTGGCATTTTTTTTCCCCTCATCTTTCTTCTATATCATTCCCTTCCAGTCTCACGAGGTGGCTTCAGATCTAAGGAAATTAGAGATGCTGTGACTAAACTGAAAATGTAAAAACGGGGAGAAAAAAAAAAAAAAAAAAAAAAAGACACCCAGCATTCAGCACCTCCTCACCTGCTGCCTCTGAAGGATATGGCCATGTGTGCTTGTACTCATGAAGTACCAGGGATGCTTCCCTGCCTGCCATAATCTCCATGTGGTGTCAGGCAAAGAGTCTGTCTAAGGGTTATGCCAGCCTCCCACGGGGAACACCCCCGATGGGCATTCCTTGGCAATCCCCAGCTAGATCACAGCTTTTTTCTTTCTCTCCCTCGATGCCTCCATTCTGTTTTCTCTTTTTGAAGGGTTTCCTCCCACTGCTCAATTCGGAGACATCTCAATGTGCTTTGTTAGGAAAAAAAAAAAAAAAAAAAAAAAAAAAGAGCGAGAGAGCGGACGAGTTGCCTTGAAGTCGTTTCAGACAGCTTAAAATATGCTAAGCTTTTGTGTTTGTGCCATATAAATAATGAATCCTCTTACAGCTTCCGAGCTGGAAAAGACGTTGATTTAAGAGGCCTTCAGCTCTGTTTGAGGTTTTTCTGCTTCCATGCCAGGGGTAGGAAACGTGGCACAGGTCAGGCAAGGCAGGGTGTGCAGAAAGCATCCCAGTCCTTCCAGCAATGGGGACAGGGCTTTGCTAAAGGTGCGGGTGTTTTGGTGACTGCAGTTGGCATCACTTGTTATTCATTAGGATAATTCCCCAAGCAGCCTCATTAGAAATGCTGTTTCTGCTTAAACGAGCTGACAGGGTGGATACAAGATGCAGCCCAACATCAGAGCTGTATGGCATGAGGATGAGAAACCCCAGTGGATGCTGACATCCCAAAATAGACCCATTGGATCCCACTGAAAAGGGATTCTGATCTCACCCAGTGTCAGGCTATGGACACTCAGGCCCACTCTGCTAACAGCAGGTCTTGGAGTTGTCCTTGGGTTTCTATTCCTCTGCAAACTTTCTGGAAGCTGTTGGTAAATATGAAAGCAAAGGAAGAACACAAGCTGTTGGCACTGGATTATAAGGCCATTTGTCTGTAAAGCATCACGCAATGCTTATTGCTTAGCTCCGCTTTGCTTTTGGAGTGTGTAATTAAGGACTTAATGGGTTTTGCTTTTTGAGTTTTTTGTTGTTGTTGTTTTTTTGTTGTTGTTGTTTTTCCTTGAAATGTTTCTTGCAGCTTTATACAGAAGTCAGTAGGTAACCACGGAGCTCTTACAGGTCAGTCAGTTTTATCAGTGTGTTGCCACACTGGATTGTTTTCTCATGACCTTGGAAGGCTCAGGTGAGCAGTGTTGTTACCAGGGTGCTTTAAGGGGACTCGAGAGGCATTCAGAAGAGTGACTTGGAGTAAGTCTGGGGATGGATGGATGGATGGATGGATGGATGGAAAGTAGGGAAATTTTATAGTGAAAAAATGAGCAGATATTTTGTTAAATTTGCAACTTTGTTCTACTTCTCTGCCCATAAGTTGCCTGTATTTTTGCATTAATACAAAGGGAATGTATATCATTTATTATTCCTCCATATGAGCTGCCAGCTCCCCAGGTTCAGACAGTGGGAGCCCATGTCGGATTACACAGAAATCACTGCAAGAAGATTCCCACGTAATTAGGAGTCCCCCATCGTCACCTGGGGTGCACACCTCCTAGCACACTCACCTCTGCTGGTGATCCTAACCCACACCATTTGATCTAGACACAGTTCAGCTCTGACAAATTAACCACTCTGGCAGGGCTACTGGGGACCTGACAAGGAGATGTGCCTTGCACCAACCTGAAGATATGTCAAAATTTAACATGAGCCCAATCAGTGGGGTGACAACAGCAGCTGCTGTGGGGCTTTAGGGGGCTCGGCAACTTTGCTCGGAGCTGGGGCTGGAGAGCCAGCAGGGGCTGGCAGACACCGTGTGCCATCAGGGACCATTGCCTGGCTGCTGGGCACGTCTGAGGCTGGTCACCCTCCTCCTGGGCTCAACCACCTCGTGTAAACCTGTCCCAAGGCCCTTTTTTCTCTCAGTGCCAGCAAGAGCAAAACCTGGTGTGTGTTGCTGCAACCCTTGCACTACAGGAATGAAACCACAAAGCCCTTGAAAACCTCAAGCTCAAATAAAGCTCAGGGAAAAACCTTCAGAGGAGCTTTAGGATTTTGTCATTTTGGATGGCCCCAACCACCCACCAGTACTCCGGCCATGTGTGCATCCCGTGCTCGGAAAGCAGGAGCCGTTCCTGCTCACCCCATCATCATGTCTGCCCCAAAGCATGTGGATTAGGTACCTTCAGCAATCCGAAATGTGGTCCTTCCCCTGCCTCTGAGATGCCCCCAGCAGCAGATTTCTTGCTGATGAAGGGTTGGTTTTTTTGGGGGGTGAGTTGCACAGCGAGGCAGAGAGCCTGGGTGAAGCTGTGAAGGTGTGATAGGTGATGGTTTGAGGTGGAAAATAACAGGTACAGGACCGTGGATGTTTGAACAGCTTCACAGCACAGCACCTTCACTCTGTGCTAAGCATGAGGATAAAGGTGGCATCGATGTCAGGTGTCATTTTTCCATATCTACCCAACGTGTCTTTCCATGTCTTCCCCTCCATGACTTGTCCTCATCGCCAAGCTAAGCAAGTGTCTATTTTGACTGTTTTCTCAGCAAAGTGAATTGCAACATGTATGGGCTGTTCCAATGACACAGATTCCTCCCCCCTCCTCGCCCCGGTTCCTCTGCACCCCTGTGTCCCAGGACCCTGGGACCCTGAGGTGCTTCTGCCCATCTCCAGTCTGGTACCAAGATGCCCTCTGGAGACTGCCTCTGCTCAGCCCGTCCACCAGCACCATGGGCTCTCTGCAGAGCTGAGCCCAGCATGCCCATCTGTAGGGGGGCTTTGGGGGCCCCTCACTGATTTTTCCCACCCTGGGATGACGCTGACCACGAAGAGACAGCTGAAGACTGAAGCTATCTGATGAGCAATCAGGCTCATCGCCAGCTGAGCAGGAGGGGGAACACCAAAGCTGAGATGAGACAGGAAATCAAGACAGAGGTTTCTTCCGCACAGCAAGGTATTATTATTATCATCAAAACCCCAGAGTGTTGAAAAACAATCAGACCCTGGTAGCAGCAACCCCTGTATGGCAGGAGGCGCAATCAGACACCAAACATGTCCTTGTCTGGAATTGAAGCCTGACATCCTGAACTCCTGAAATTTGGGTAAAGGCAGCAATTTTTCTCACTGTTTATTTGTTTCTGAAGAAGAGGGAGACAAGTAACATTGGCACCGAGCTCAGCTCAGCATCAGGGCGCAGCATCGCCACTGCTTCCAGCTCCAGCTGGGAAGTCTTTGGAGATGGAACCCAGGACAAGGAATTCCCAGGGCTGCCGCTAATGACTCCAGCAACATTTCTGCTTCAGGCTCCGAAATAAGGGGAACTGTGCCTGTCACCTGCTCAGTGAAACCTCAGAAGGAGACCTGTGGAGCCCTTTAGCAGAGGTGTTAATTACTAATTGCAACTGGGAGAAAATGGGCTTACCCAAGCATAGCAGGGAACCTGGTGTAGTAGAATAATATATCTATGTCTATAATTGGCACGGTGATCTCCAGGGGTTGCAGGATGGGTCTCGTGCAAGCAGCCATACCTTTGGCTCCGTGCTGGGCTGTTCCAGGTGCCACCAGGACTCTCCTGTCCCCTTCCTGTCACTAGGGCTTGGTAAAGCCCTGCTGCCTGGTAAATGGACCCACACGTCGGCACAGGGAGAGGACAGCCAGCACACGGCTGAGTGGGACGTGGTCCCACACATCTTCATTAGGAAGGGAGCAGGCAGGAGGAGAGGAATAACCCCATACATCACCGTTATGGAAATTTACTCTTAATAAAGAAATAATTTGTGCGATGCATCACGCCACGGTCGTTTGGGGGGGAGCAGTGTGATGCTGCTCGAGCACTGTTACTCACTCAATCATTTCTCACGAGGCTGTCGCTCACAGGAGGTACACCCATGGAACAGCCTCCTCCTCCACCACCCCATCGCAGTTCCTCCCCCAGGGGCCGCCAGGGCTCTGGAGAGCTGCAGAAAGATGCAGGGCAGTGCTCGTGGGCAGCCGTCATGCAGGGGGACAGCCCCTGCCTGAGGATGAGTGGGGACTGCCACGTTACAGCCCAGCAATTGATGGCACTGCTGGTAATCAAACAACAAAACCCATTCTCCAAGCAATTTGTAGCAATTAATAGCCATTCGCAGGAATGAAATGTTAATTAATTCATTCCGTGAGCCATGCATTTATTTAAGGTATTTGTGGGTGTTCTCGGTACTTTTATTAAGCAATTAAAATGCGTCCAAGAAAATATTTATCTATTTTAAGTCACTTTTAGTAAACACAATTTATATGGCAAGCAACTGATTTTTGTTTTGTTTTGGTTTTGGTTTGTCATTTTTTTTTTGCATTGTTAGTTAAAAATTACAATGCTCCTCCTGCCTGGGCCACACCTGATGGGAGCAGCCCATGCAGGGAAAGCTTCCCAGGGGCACGAGCACTGCTGGCAGCTGCACTTGGAGGGCAGTGGTGAGCCAAATCCTCCCTGCAAAGATGCTCACAGTCTGCAGTAACAAGCATGTGCATGAGTCCTGCAGCCTCTCCAGGACTTCTCCTTGCAGCTCTGTGCTGCATCATTGCAACCTCTTGCTCCCCCAGCTGCCTGCAAGGCCAAAGTGTCACCTCGGATGGAGGCTGGGGCTCAGGGAGATCTTCTTGCACACGGATGAGTTGAGTCCATGCTGAGTTGTGACTGGAAATGGCATGTTGGAGAGGGACAGCTTGCAGGTCGGTGACTGCCGATGCTGCTTGCCAAAGTCAATGTGAAGGATGGGGGATAGAAGTGTTGCTGCATGGGTCTGGACGGCTGCAGACCAGCAGCAGGGGAATCGATGTGATGGCTGGCACGGTGCTGATGGAAGGAGCAAATGCAACTCTGCCACAGCCAAAGCTCGCTTCCCTACAGCATCACTGGCCAGAGGGGCCAGGAAGGTGGCCAGGTCTCAGTGTCAGAGGAGGGAAGCAGGTAAAACACCAAGAAGACAGGCTTGCATGTTCACATCGGCAAAGCCTCACTCATCCAGGCAGCACCGAACCAGTATTGTTTTGCTCGGGAGGGCTGCAACATGACAGAGCTACAAATTCCCCTAAACAGCTTGTTCTCACGTGCCATTCACTGCAGAATTACAAGTCCTTTCACTGCAGACAGGAATTTCTTTGCTACAGTGAGCTTGGCCAGATGAAGCTCTCGCTGGCAATGCTCCTCTACATACCGGCATGCCACAGGGCATGTAATGCTCTTGCTAAGCTCATAACAGGCTCTGTGAGCCCAGCAGAAACATGGTCCTTGCTTCTGGCTGGGGAGCGATGGAGCTGCTGGGTAAAAGTCCCTTGGGAAGAAGCTTGGGCCCCCATCTTTCAGCAGGTTTCCTTCAGAAACCAGGGAGGTCGCTAAAGGCACATTGGTCTACGGAAGCCACAGCAAAGCCACAGCATTGCTCTTGAGCTATCATGTCCCAAACTGGCCTTTTCTATTTGCTTGCTTGCACTCCTAGCTGGGAAGCTATCAATGGAATAAGAAAAGTACAATTTCTCTGGAGAACATCTCCATAGGAAAGTCTCCCCGCCTTATATTTAAATGTTAAAAGGACCCAGTAGAGCATGTTGGTTTTTTTTTTTCTTTATTCCTTAACCACTGTGTTTTTATTGCTGCCTGTAATAACCGCTCTGAAATGTGTATTTAAATGTGGAAGAAAGGCAGCAGCAGAAATGACAGCTGAGTTAGTGGGAGAGTAAAGGAGGTAAATTTGTATAGCCTGGAATGGAACCGTGGTGGCACATTTGGCAAACTGTAAATGCCTTTGAGGTAATCCTGTAAATGAAGGAAGCTGTACAGCCAGGGGTGGTGGAACAGGGAGCACCAGTCTGGATGCAATAAGGCTGGGAGCTGTCAGGACGAGGTTGTAAAGAGGTAAAACGGGAGGGGGCCAGGCGAGTGGGCAATGGTCTGGCCAAAATGCTGGGCCAAGCTGGACATCAAAGCAACATCCCAGCATGGCCACAAAGGGAGCAACCTACCAGCAACCTCTTCACTCATCGAAGGTGGAGATGAAGCAAGAAAATCCCCTGCAAGGCTCTGAGCCAGGCTCACCAGCACTGCTCCTGCTTGACAAAGAGGTAGCAGAGGTGGAGATTGCAGGCTGCCTTTCCCAAATGAAAGCTGAGGACTGCTGCCCTCGAGGCTTAGCAAGCCCGTGAGCTGTGAAAGGGGGTCAAGAAGAACAAAACTGGCAGGGGGAAGCTGGGTTCCCCCCTGTGCATTCCCCGGATGGGTTTGGAGGATGCTTGCTGGGAAAAAGGTGGCGAAGTGGTGCAGCCACGCCAAGCCGCTCGCCCCAGGCAGGACCTGAACACCTTCTGCATCTTCCTGGCTACATTTTATTTACATCTTGCTTATAAATAATTACTGAGAGGTTAATAGGTGAGCAAGGCATGTTATGGGCTTGTTAAAACCATGAGTACCTTGCCTTCTGGCTGTCTGCAAGTACATCATGAGCAGCTTTACAGGAGGGTTATCAGCCATTGTTATTAAAAACCGATCTGACATTATAAAAGATCCATACCGCTTGTTCAGCCACATTGATTTAGCAGTACTAAGCCTTGGAAAACTGGAGCAAGAACCTTGATCTCCGCTGAAGCACGAAAAATTGCTGTTTGTGACACATCTCTGCGCTTGGGAAAGCCAGTTTTGCAGAAGCGATGGGTTTTAAACACGCACATAAAGCATCGCACAGGGTCATTTCGCATGGGTTTTCCTGGGCCACTGCATAGCCCCTGAACTTTTATCCCCTGGAAACGTGCTCCTCACCCTTTGCGGGCCAGGGGAGGAGGGCTCATGCAGAGCAAGGTGCCATGCAGGCCAACAGGTGTGCCAGGCAGGGGGCAGGAGGCAGCCGGGCTCCCGGCCACCCAGAGGGTCTGATGCCATCTGGGTGGCTGCATGGACGTGGCTTCGTTCAACCTGGTGCATGGAGCAAGACCCACACAGGGCTGCAGAAGCTGGAAATGTGCTCACGGCCAGCAGCCTGCGTGGGGATGAAATGTTTGAGGAGCTTGGCAGAGGCTTGGTTTCAGTCCCTCTGGGAGGAGAAAGGTGTCACCTGAAAGTGATGGACTGTACAGCCCTTTGGAGCAGCACCTGGAAGCTGTCACTTGTGCTGTTTTTTATTTTAAACAGGGAGATTCTCTCATCAAGCACAGGCCCCAGAAATTAAAGCAACATCTCCTGACTCATTAATGAAGGGGGAATCCGTGGAGGAAGGCAGGGTAGGGAAGCTGCAGTGGCCAGTCAGCATCTGTTAGAGGTGCAAAAACAAATGGGAAGAGAGAGCAGATAAGTGCATACAGATCAGCTCACATCTCTGCCGCCAATGCCTCCCTCCCGAAATGCTCATGTCGTCAGCTGGTGGGTGAAGCCTGCAGGTTGGCTCCCCGGCTTCAAGTAGGTTCATGCTAGCTGGTACAGCAGGAATTTGCTCCAGTAGCACAGCCGGAGCCTGCCAAGGGCTGGCGCTGGGATCCCACCCTGCACAGTCTGTCTGTGCCTCTTTCCCCAACCCATCGCATCTTCCCCGAGCACCCCACGTCACCCAGCACCACCAGAGGACAGTCACCCTGAGATGAGAGCATCAGAGACTCCTCGGGGAAATCCTCTCCCCCTCCAATTTACCTGTCAGGCGCTGGGGGAGGTTCGCTATGTTTTCAGCAGGCTGTGTCTCTGCTTGCTTTCCCTTCCTCCCACGAGCGGCTGGAGTTTGGCGCTGCCTGACAGCATCTCTTGCCTTCCCCACCCGCGCCGCAGTGGCAGGTTGCCAGATGGTGCCCCATTAGGTCACATTTGCTCATTGTTTGGCAAACAGCAGCTTAATTCAAGTGCTGAGTTGACAGCTTGTTCTCCGAGACAATTTGCAAGTTGCAGTGCTGCAAATGCCAGCTTGGCTTTCCAGGGTGATGTGAATTCAGCTGCCTTCAAGGGATAAAGTTCTCTTTGACAGGAAAAAAATAAAGAAGAAGAAAAGGGGAAAGAAGGTGAAAGCAGGGGGAAGCTGAAAAGGTTTTTCGAGGTTTTGCTGTGGGAAGACCAGCAGTGTTGGTTGGCAAGGCACTGACATCATGTTCTCTATCAGCAGAGACTGTCCTTGTCCCACCCCTCCTGTCACTGAACTCTTCGTGGCCCACAGTCCTAAGGAATAAGGTGGATTTTCAGTGAAACAGATTTTCACAGGGAAACAGCAATTTTGGTGGATTTTTGAAAGCTTCCAGTAGGGATATACATGCACACCACTTTGGTGCCTCCTCTCCAGGAGCTGTGGTTGTAATCCCGATGTCCTTTGATGAGGACAACGTCGAGGCTGTGGGTACGCCCCTCCTACAGTCAAGGGCAGCTTTGGCACCCCATGGGCTGCTGTGTGCTGGTCTCCATCATCACATACGTGCAAGTGGAAGGCAGCACGAGACCACAACCCCACTTTGCTCTTTTTTGTCTGACAGGTGGGCAAAGAAAGGCCAGGTGATAAAGGAAGCGTCCGGTGACTTCTACGAAACCATCGTGGACCACACCTTCTTCTTCGAGCCCGTCTCCTGTGAGGTGACCAATGCGCTGGGCAGCACCAACATCAGCAGGACGGTGGATGTCTACTGTAAGTAGTCTGCCAGCTTGAGGCTGCCTTCCCAGGGCCAGCAGAGCTGCTGAAAATAAATGGGAAGGGGACGTGAGCTCCCTGGGGCAGCTCCAGAAAGCCCAGGGTGACCAGGACTCACTGGGCTCCCTTGTAGCTCTGGCTTTGTAAAGGCTCTTTTGGTGGGGCCATGCTCTCCTCCTGCCTTCCACAACCCTGGGGGCTGTTCGGGCACTTGGCCATGCCAGGACTGCAGCAGGCTTCTGTCTTGGGTGCACTGCACCTGGGGGCTTTACGTGGTTGTGGCCCGTGGTTACGTGGATACCTTCCCCTGTTTCTTGTGGCACTGAGACCTCTGTGGTTTGGGGGCTTCTGCATGGCACAGCCCCTCGCCAGGGGTAATGCCAGTCTCCTCTGCACAGTTGGGCCCAGGATGGCCACAGAACCGCAGTCCCTCCTCGTCGACCTGGGCTCGGACGCCGTCTTCAACTGCGCCTGGACGGGGAACCCCTCCCTCACCATCGTCTGGATGAAGCGGGGCTCAGGCGTGGTGAGAGTCGCTGCCGGGGTGCTGGGGGCATGAGGCTGGCGGGTCACCCGGGTGGGAAGGGCAAAGGGGCAGCCAGAGGTGCCATCGCTGCCACCCAGTCCTAGGGATATTGCCCTCAGGGTGGGTTTGCAGAGGCTGGATTGAACCAGGATTGATCCACATGGGGTGACCAGGATTAAACAGAGGGCAGAGCATCACTCACCTTGCTTGCTCAACCCTGCTCGCTCAGTCCGGCCTGGAAGGCTTCTCCACATCCTTTTTGTTCTGAATAGTGTAAGGAGCTTTGCAAATATTAACCTCAGCTCAGGGAAGCGCGAGAGGCTCTGATCCCTCCTTTACCAGCAAGAGGGCTATTAAGCTAAAGGAGGGCTGAGGAATGAAACCCATCTGTGAGGGGCATGCAGCCTTGTGTCTGAAAGTATCTTTCAGCTTCATCCAGGCAGATGCATGCCGAAGGCAATGAGGCAGTGCCGGGTGAGGTGCACGGGCTGTGCCTCTGCGCCTCCGCTCCTGGCGCGCAGGGCGGGCATCACCAACGCTGCACACATGCATGAGGCAGTCGTATGCCTTCACTGCTGGCGTGTTTTTCCCAAATCACCGTGACCTCCAAGAAGGATATCTCCCGGGAAGCAATCACAGACTTGGGAGAGCTGATAGCTTTAGCTAAGGAATCCCACTGGGTCCGTAATCCCTGGGTGGCTTCCCATCCCTCGTCTGCGGCTGTTGTTTCTCTCGGTTGTTACCATTATTTGAAGGCAGGCAGTGCTCTCACACCGTAAGCTGCTATTTCATTCTCTCGAAGCTGCTGGAACTTGCAGAGCGGTGGAAAGAGCCAATCACGGGACTCCGGCCGTGCTCCAGGGCCTGTCCATCAGCACACAGCACTGCCTTCTCCCCTTCCATGTGGCCAAACCATGCTGGCTTGGAGCCTCAGGGCTCAGGACCAGCTGGTTTAGCCCAGCAGAGCTGCTGGTGCTGTTCAGAAGAGCTGTTGCCATCAGCCCTGGGGAGGCTGGCAGGGGGTGCTGCTTTGTAACACCCCCCCCAGCTCACAGCCCCGGCTGTCAGCTGTGGGGTTGGGGCTGCTCTTATCCAGCCCCTCCACTCTCAGACTCCCACAGGAGTCCCACCCTTTCTTCTCCTTTCCAGGAAGGAAACAAATCAGAGATGGAAGAGAGGATGAGGCCAAGCAAGGCCTTTGCTCCAGAGATTTGCAAATCTGGAGTCATTTGCATGGGTATCTGCGTAAAAGTGCTAAATCAGTGGACTCAGAGGGCATCTGAAGCTCTGACTACTGCTGGGTCCCCTTCTCCTTGCTGCAGGGTCACCCAGATCATTTGCTGCCTTGTTGCACTGCCACTGAGCACAGGAAGAGCCCTTTCCCGAGGAACATTTGCATTCTCAAGCTGTGTGTGCTCTGCCTGCATTGAAGACAAGCAGCTCCAGCTCGGCCCCTGGCCATGAGCACTTTGCAGCATTTGGGGAGGATGGGGAGGTGAGGGGCTGGCCCCAGCCTGCAAGCCTGCAAAGTCCTGGGAGAGGAGAACAAGCAAAAGGAGTTAGCCCCCAGGGCATGCATTTCCAGCATGGGAACTGGAAGCATTTGCTCAAAAGGCACATCTTTTAAATGCCACTAGTGCAGGGATTCTGCTGATGGCCTCAGCCAGATCCCTCTGCTTCAGCACTTGCCAGGGTTTCACAAAGCTGCTGATTGCACGGCTGGGGCAGAAGTGCAGGGTGGTTGGGTAACCATGCTGCAGCCGGTCTCCTCCATGCAGCTGGGGCTCACCAAGCGCTGTCCAAATTTCCTGGCCATCCAGGGGGCTGCCAGCTCTCCAGGCTGCCCCTCCAACTACTTCTGGGGTTGAAATTGTGCCTGAACAAGGCCTGGCCCCTGCAAACAGGGAACTACGAGAGTGGAGCACGCTTCTCTGCAAGGCTTTTCTGCTCCTGGTTACAAGGCAGCTGTGCCAAAGCTTTCCCAGGAAAGAGCACCAAAGCTTTTCTCTTGTGTCTTGAGCTCTTGTGGGACTTGTTGCAAAAGTGGAGCTTGCAAGAATTCAGGTGAAGGGATCAGGACTTGTATTTCCCCCCAGACTTGGTACTTCCCTTATTCCTTGGTCAACAGCAGTGCTATTTCCACGCCATTTAAAACTGCACTTATCCTCATCCCTGTTTTCCCTGAGCTGCCTTGAGCTTGTAACCCACATCTCCTGCTCGACTTCCCATCGCCCACCCTGAAAGCAGCCCCTTCCTCTCTTCCAGGTCCTGAGCAATGAGAACAAGCTGACACTCAAGTCCGTCCGCCAGGAAGACGCTGGGAAGTACGTGTGCCGAGCCGTGGTGCCGCGGGTCGGCGCAGGGGAACGCGAGGTGACGCTCACTGTCAACGGTACCTCTGGCTTCCCTCTTGCTTATTCCTCCCAGTGTTCTCATTAGCTTGTGGCGGTGCATTTGGAATCACCCCCTTGGATAGTCCCTTCGGGAGCAAATCCCTTAGGGGTGGGATCGGGGAGGTTCCCACCCTGTGGGCAGCATGAGTAGTTTGGGGGTTGCACTGATTTCTATGCAGGTTCATGGGTTAAAGAAAAAAAAAAAAAAATTAGCTGAGACCTGCTTGGTTCCATATTATCAATGGGGGGTTATTGAGTAGCTGGGAGCTGGCGTTTTAAATCTTTAATAGATTATTCTTGCAAAACCCTTGCAAGGTCAGAGAGCGCTGTTGTCTCTGTTGTACAGCTAGAGAGCTGGGAATTGAGCTTGGATCCAAGACTGGCAGCATAATCACTCGCTCAGAGCACCCAAGGGAGCAAACAATGCCACAAACCCCCTGTGGCTGCATGGGTCTGCCCCGGCACAGTGCCAGGAGCGGGCCATTCCCTCACCCCGCCGGGGAACTGGGAAGCACCCCAGAGCCCTGCAGGCTGAGGGCACCCTGGCCGGGACCCCGCAGCAGCAGCCGGTTAGGAATTGCAGCCTGGATGTGCCGTGGATGAAGGGAAGGAGCCAGGCGGGCTGCAAATGGTATAAACAGAGGATGAATTTTGCATCATCTCTCACCTGCATGACAAACTGGCAGGCTTCAGTCCCCGCTCACTGTCACAAAGAGAGGAAAATAAGCAGGGAAGTGGCACAGAGTTAATTCTGAATGCAGATAATGCTAGGGAGGGAAGCCAAGGGCAACGCAGCGGGGTGCTGAAACCCAACCACTCCCTCGACTTCCACTCAGCTCCTCGACGCCTGCATGCTCCTTCCCTGCCGGCTGCTGGGTTTTAATTACAATTAAAATAGCTTGCAGAAAACAAAACAACAAATTAGCCCAAACAAAGAACCTGTTCCTTCCCCAGCACCTACCAGGCGCTGCCTGCCGTGAGCGGAGCGAGGCGCCCAGCGCCTGGGGGCCACTCGTGGTGCACAGCTTGGGGCAGCCCCTCGGGAGCACCCCTTCCTGCTGGCAGGGGCTGCTGCAACCCCCAGGGGACAGCCGCATGCCTCAGGGCCGCTCCCAACCCTGCAGACAAGGAGAAGAGTCCTGGAGCTGTGTCCCCAGGTGTGGTGCCCATCCCGGGGCCGTGTGCCATGGCTGGAGCATCTGCAGCCCCCGTCAGCACAGTACAAAGCATCTAATGGAGCATCTCACGGCACGGCACATCTAATCCTGCTAATGAATTCTTCCAAAAGCCTTTTGCACTGCAGTTTGAGAGGGGAAGTTGAATGCCTCCTATTTTCAAGTGATTTTAAATCCAGCGGGTGACACAATAGTCTTGAGACCATCAGGTGCCTCTCTCCATACACTTGGAATTGTCACGGTCAGGTTAGGGATCTGGAAGTGTCTGGGCTGGCAGCACAGCCTGGCGGGTCAGTCCATCCCGAAGCACAGGGACACTGAGGGGGCTCCTTCCCACCCAGCTTGATCCCACTACCCAGCGACTGACCCGGAGCCCACCAGCCTGGCCCAGCTGCACCCGCATCCACTCCCAGAACGGCCACAGCAGCATGGAGCTGCCTTCCCCAGGACCAGGGCACGAGGCCACAAGCCTGAAAGGATGCAGATAGGATTCAGAGCCTCACTAGTGGGCAGAAGGATTATGCAAACGGGCTGTGTTTGGCAGGGCTGGAGCAACAAAGGAAGAAGGCAGCAAGGAGCTTGTGGCACTGCAATAAATCAGCAACAGCCTGATTTCCAGCCCCGCGCACGCCAAAGCCGCTCCATTCTCCTGGCCATGAGGGCTTTGCAGGACCAAACCACGCTTCCATCCAACCATTTTTAGCATCGGGAGGGCTCAGTTCACATGGCCTCGAGCAGGATGGAGAAGTCACAGCCATCCTGTGATGCTCCTGAGCCAGCAAGCCACCTTCTCCTTTGTGTGAGCCTCCGGGATGGCGCAAATAAATTGGCACCGGCACGCTAAAAATAACCTCAACCAATAGCTCCGTCATTTATATCCATAGCAACATTGTTTAAAGCCTTTCCTTGCCGGCAGGCTGTCTTGAGCTCAGCTCCATGCCAAGCCAGGGACTGGCAGCTTTCACAGGGAGCCAGAGCCCAGTGGAGAATCAAACACCGGCCTCGAACGCAACGAGGCTGCAGCTCTGTGCTATTATTCCCGGGCATGTTCATCTCACAAATGGTCTTTAGTCATCTGCTATTATCATGATGATAAGCCTTTGACTCTGAACTCCTCAAGCAATAATAAAACCCAAAGCCGTTGGCATTTGTGCCATTTAAAATCCACTCTCCTTGGGGAAAATGATCCTTTTTACGATTATTAAGCCATTTTTCTCTAGTGTCACCCAGTCTTGGCGCACTCACAGAATTTGTAAGTAACATGCAATGACTGAAATAGACAGAAGACAGCTTTTTTATTAATTTAGGCATACAGACCCCATGACTGCTTTTGGTACCGTTGGCTGTGGGTTCATCAGCCATCAGTGTAGGCGAGCAGCATCACCTAGCACGAGGTGAGGGAGCCAGGATGCTTACACCACGTGCCCTGTGCCACCCCTGGTGTATGACAGGGTCCTGCTGCGTGTCAGCAGAAGCAGCCAAAGCCCCAAGGGATTTGTTGAAATCTTGGCAAAGCAAGGGGTAAGGCAGACTCCGGAGACCCAGGCCAGCACCTTTAAGGTTTTCGGAGGTGGATAAAGGAGAACGTGTGCCAAAAAGAACATCTTTGAGAAGATCATTTGGGCAGAAAGCAACAGCAACAAAACGTCATTTTTTTTACAGATAAAAAGGGGCACAAAAGTGCCCAGTAACATGCAGATATGAGCATTATATCCAAACAGTGGAAAACAAATCCTGAGAACCTGCTTCAGACCCACCTGCTGTTACCAGTTGCTCTCCGCAGTCATTTCTCAAGCCACTGGCACGTGTGCTGCTCGTGCACGGCACTTCCAGATTTGCGGAGCATGCAGTGAGTGTCCAGATCGTGTTTTACACCAGCTCCATCCACAAGCAGCAGTCACGGCCCTGCAGCATACTGAAGATGCATGAAGGCAGTCTCTGAGCCAGTGTGCCTACCGTGGGACTTTTGGGGACAGTAATTATGCGGCTTTCCCCTGGGCGGAGGAAATGTGGTGTTTCTGGGCTCTGGTTAGTTAAGCACCCTTCACAGAGCTGGTTTTCCATTCATTTTACCTGGAAGCTTTCCAGAAAAAGAAGAATGTAGTTGCATTGCCATGGGAATCGTCTGGGGGGTGAGACTTCAGCACAGAAAGGTGTCGTTGGGGTAATGCCAATGAGCAACTGAATTTAGCACTTCAGTCCATTTTTGTGCATTCTGCAAATTTGTAACTTGACGACTTGGGTGATGATCAGGCAGGAATGCCCAGGACAAATCTGTTTCTCACCACTTTACTCCATGTGCTGAGACTTTATTAGAGGAACACATTAACCACAGGGTCAAAAAAAAAAAAAAAAAAAAAAAAAAAAGGTTTGAAATGCTTTGCAAATCCACAAAGGATGGATGGATGGGACGAGCACTGTGAGCTGTCCCACTCTGACTGACCGGAGACCTGGGCTCGGGATGGGGCTCTGCCTGATCCTGCACCTCACTGGCCTCCCTGTGCAGACTCTTGTCACCATTCCTGCCACAGCTTCCACTTGGGATTGCTCAGACAGAGCCCGAGAGCATTTGCAGCGTGTTTGCACATGGCCAGCATCACTCCAGACACCTGCGTCTGGGCGGGTTTGATGAGATGCTGGTGTTTGTTGATAACCCCAGGGACTGGCTGACAAACAAGGCCACAGCCCAGAACCAGCATCCAACCAGCCAAGCCAAGGAATGGGGAGAGCTGGCAGCCCCTGCCTGCATCCCACCTTGATGCCAGCAGAAAGCCACTCATAGAAATGCAAATCTGCTGTAATTAAGGAGGCTAATAAAGAGCAATTAGGATTGCAGTTCTGCTGCTGCTCCCTGGGGTAATATCCTCCAAGCCCGCTCTCATCTCCCACCTCTTTTCTCCCAACCTTCTTCCACCAAGGAGGGACACAGGGCTGAGCATGCCCCGTCAGCACACTCCTGTGCTCTCAGCATCCTTGCATCACACCCAAGGAGCCACCCATCTATGGACCCCAGAGTAAAAACACACATCTACCTGCAGTGCATTAAAAAATGCAGGTTGGGGTTGTTGGGTACTTGTCGTGATTGTCACTTCCTACCCCCCTACCGCTTTCTTAAGCCCCTGGGGAGCAATTAGTCTAATTGTTGCTTAACAAACTCATAGGAGGGGAACACCATGTAAGCTGGGCTCTTGCTTGGCTTCTGGTGCAAGCAGCCAGGTTTGCCAAGGAGATTTCCGCTGAGTGCTCGAGTCCAACACCAGGGATGCAGCAGCAGAGATAGGGACACCCTACTGCTTTTAGGGTGCTTTGCAGGAGAAAAAAAAAAAAAAAAAAGTGCTTTAAAGCAAAGCCCTCTCTGTGCCATGAGCTGTGCCCTGAGTGCATCACGGGAGGTGAGGGGGCTGCTCCTCTGTCCCTCTCCATGCCCAGTGCCCTTTGCCAGCTGTGCCACCTCCGGCTGTCACCAGCACACTGCATCGCCAGCTGCCCGTGTGTGAAGCCAGCGTTCCCCTCCTCTCTCTTGCAGGGCCCCCCATCATCTCCAGCACGCAGACACAGCACGCCCTGCACGGCCAGAAAGGGCAGATCAAGTGCTTCATCCGCAGCACCCCTCCGCCAGACCGGATTGTGAGTAGCACCCTCTGGGCAGCGACCCATGGGGCTTGTCCATGCCATAGGGTGCCCGCGGGTGAGCGAAGCACCGGCCGTGCCTGCCCCAGGCTGACCCCACTTTTGCTTGGCAGGCTTGGTCCTGGAAGGAGAACGTCCTGGAGTCTGGGACCTCCGGGCGCTACACGGTGGAGACAGTCAGCACAGACGAGGGCGTCATCTCCACGCTGACCATCAGCAACATCGTCCGGGCCGACTTCCAAACCATTTACAACTGCACTGCCTGGAACAGCTTCGGCTCCGACACAGAGATCATCCGGCTCAAAGAGCAAGGTGGGCATCGCTGGTGGGGGGCTGCTGGGGGTTAGCACCCGGCCGGGCTGCAAGAGCGGGGAGATGCCGCGAGAGGCAGGTTGTGCTCCGAAAAGCCCCTGGGATGTCAAAGAGGAAGCTAGGAAGGCTGGAGAAAGCACTCCAGCCGTGTCAGATTGCATCCTTAGGGTACCAGCTCCTGGCAGAGGGGCAGGAGGTGGGAAAAGCCCTGCAAAGCCGCTGCCACCCAGCGTAGCCCCACTTGCTGATGCTGGACAGCATGGTCCAGTCCTGCACCCCTTGCTCCCTGCCCCACAGCCCAAGGCGATGCCCTGCCGCAGTCTGCAGGATCATTTATATTTATAGAGAGATGGGAACAGCTGCTCCTGCCGAACAGAACTGTCCTCAGGGGATTTCTGGGGTGGCCAGGGGATTTCCAGGCTCGGGGCAATCCATGGCAAGGAACACTTAGCTCCTGGAGGGACTCCAGTCCTCTTCTGTTTTATTAAATGCCAGGGCAGGCAGGTGGATTGTTCTCATTAAGCTGTGATTTATAGGCAAGGCTGCCGTCCAGATTAAATCAGAGCTAAATGAACCCCTTAAAATTAGCCTTGGGCTTCTTCCAATGCAAACAGAGCCAGTGGTTTTTCCAGGTCGGCTGCCAGCCGGCGGGAGCTCTCGGCTGCCAGCTGGGGTCCCGGGCAGCGCCTGAGCCCCCAGACCTGGGTGTTCCTGCAAGGGGATGTCCCTGCCCCAGGCAGGGGACACTGTGGGGTGGCAGAGGACATCCCCTTCAGGGGGACCTGCACTGGGAGCAGGAAGCGCGCCCGAGGCTGGCATGGGCGCTTGGGCTGTGCACGGCTGTGGACACTTGCTTTATTTTCAAACAGGTACGGAAATGAAATCAGGAGCTGGTATTCAAGCAGGTACGGAAATCCTGAGCTGACGGTGAATGTGAATTGTCCCCAGCCGTTACCATGCCTGAGGACCCGGCGTCCTCCCCCCAGCAGGGCAGGCAGGGCGTAGGGAAGGTGCAGGGCAGTGCGCGCAGGGGCTGGCGAGCAGGGCTCTCTGGTATCCGCTCGGCTCAGTGCACCCCAGCGAGCAGCCCTGCCTCTCTGTGCCCCAGTGCCCAGCCACTGAGAGGGGGATAATGTTACGCAGCCATGATTTGCACCTAAAGGGATCGCAGACATGCTCTTATGTGGCAAGCCAGAGGGGGAAGTGCAAGTTTCCAGGCTTCTCAACAGACGTCAGCTTTGCTCAGCTTGCTGGGAGGGTCACACTGCTGTTATCTCTGGGCTCTGGCTTGCCATCCCAGCCACTGGGCCCTGCCTCTGGCCCTTTGCAGTCACATTTTTTGCAGCCCAGCAGAGCCTCAGGCACCTTCCCCACCCCTTTTCCTGCATGATTCTCCATCATCCTCAAGTGGCATCATTCACCATCACTGCTCATGCTCGCTCAGCTCTGAATTGCAGATCTTGTGCCCTAGAGCCAAGAGCCAGGAAGCTCTCTGCTCACCTCCTTCCTCCTCACCCTTTTGCCCCACATCTCCCTGGGAGAGCCAAGGCGAAAAAAAAAAAAAAAAAAAAAAAAAAAAAAAATCTGCCCAAATCCTGCAGCAAGTTACCACCTCTGTCAGGAGCACCACCTGGCAGGTAGCATCGGGCTACCAGGAGAAGAAAGGCCCAAAGGCTTCTTGCTGTGAGTCAGCTGGCGTCTTGTAGGATGATGGTTTGGGGATGAGTGCCTTGGGGCTCTGCTGCTCGAGCCTGGGCTCGCAGAACACTCGGGAGCCCCGGGGACACTCTTGCACTGCAGTGGTGGTGAGCGGTCAGGAGGCTGGGTGGGCTGACCAGGGAACAGAACAAGTGCTGCTGGAGTCACGTCACTGTTGGCCCAGCCGTGGTGACAAGTGACAAATGCAGAAACAGGCAGGCCCAGCAGAAAGTTCATGAGAGAGATAAAAACTGAAAGCCTCAGTATAAACCACAAATTTCATCACTTTAAACAAGCTCTGCAGGGAAGATGAAAGGCTCTTTCTAGATCAAGTGCAAGCAGAAGAGCCTCACTTCAAGCAGCAGGGTTTTTTGTCACTCTGTAGATCACAAGATAGGGCTCGGACCCATCAGGGTGCTGAGATCAGGTTCTGGATGAAATTTGTGGTCAAAAAGTGAGAGAGCGCCTTACCTGCAGCCCAGAAAGTCCCAGTGGTCTCAGCAGAAAGGTGGCTGGTGTCCTCTCCATGCCTCCAGGTGGCCAGACAAGTTCATTTCTCCCATTTCTCTACACCAGCTCCACCCCGAAGGATGGTACGAAATGCTTTCCTTATCACCCAGCTCTGTCACCCATCAGGCCTTTGGGCTTTGCTTTGCCAGACCACCTCCCCCCATTCCTGAAATTCACCCCATCCTTCCACAAGGCAGAGGGGCCAAGCAGACAGCCTGTGCTGGAGGCAGGCAGGAGGGTGGCCGTGGATGCTCCATCATGGGCTGGAGCAGCTCGCTGCCGTCAGAGGGAGCAGCTCAGAGCAGGACACGCTGTGCTTCCTGACCCCTCTCCTGCCTCCAAAGCTTCCCAAAGCAGAGAGGATGCTCTGGTCTCACACTGATGGAGGGCAGCAGATGGATGAAAGCCTTTGCTTTGCCAGGCACCATGTGTGCCATCTTAGGTGTGATTCAGGGCACAAATTTAACCCCCCACTAGGTGGATTATGGCTCCTGTGGGCTCACCTGGCTGCAATGGAAAGGGTTCCTCCTTTTGGGGCAGTAGCGGGTTCACAAGAGGCCAAGGGGTGCTTAGAAATAACAGGAAAGGGGGCCTGCAGGCATCTGCTGCTTTCAGGGAGGTCTCTGAGTGAGGCAGGCGGTGAAGGCAATCTGCGGTACCTGGTGCTGGTGCTGGCAGCCACCCCGAGAGCAGGCAGAGTGCCGGGGGGCACCGATCAGGGAGAGAGCATGGCTCGTGGGCTGAGCATATGACCCTCTGGCCAGCAGTGTAATTTCATACCTCACCTTCCTGCACACTTCACGAGCCTGGACCTGTGCAAATAAATCCTCTTTGCAGGCTGGGCTGCAGCTGAAATCAATCAGCTGGGAGCCCAGCTGTGAAGTTGCCACAGGCGGGAGGCGGCGAGCAGTAACCCCTGCCCCAGACTGTGGGATGGGGGGCTCTCCCCGCCCGCTGTGGGCTGCCTTCCCTCCCTCCTTCCCTCCCAAACTTGCTAAGCCGAGGGAGAAGGCAAGAGGCTGGGATGTGAAGCAGGCAGAGGCCACGATGGATGGCGCTTGGGTCAATCCATCCCCAGATGCTTTACGGCTGGCACCTTCCAGCACTGCTCCGCAGAGCTGAGCTGTCACCTCTGGCAGGCGGGCATGGTGCCTGGTCTCCATCCCTCTGTATTTCACCAGCCGTGCTCTGTAACCTCTCTCCCAGCCGGCTCTGATGCCATTTCTCTTTCTTAATAATATTAACAGGCTGTCTTCTTTTGCACTTTCCATCCACAGCCCTTTATAGATAGCTGTTAATTCACTGAGCCACGTGGCACTACTGAAAGCAATTAGCTCTTCTGGCTCCCTCCTTCTCCCTCCACCCAGGGGAAACTGAGGCACAGAGAGGTCAGAGCCTGCCCGAACTGCAGCACAGGGCAGTGGCAGAGCTACAAGCTTTGCTCCCTGGGCAAAAGGAGTGCGGCAGCACCGGGTCTCGCCTCCATCCCATTGCCAGCAGCAGCAAGCTGGGGCCGGGGGAGCGAGCCAGGCTCGGTCCCTTTCCCCAGACGGTGCCACGCAGGGACAAGGGATGCAGTGCTGTGGGGGGAGTGGGGAAGGACCCAAAACCCAGGTTCACCACTGAGCCACATGCCAATATCTGGGGGGGGGGCTCACCAGAGGGGGAGAGCTGCCCCGCTGCCTTCGGCACGGCTTTAGCCGCCCTCTCCTTCTTCTTGCAGAGTCGGTGCCGATGGCGGTGATCATCGGAGTGGCCGTGGGGGCCGGCGTGGCATTCCTGGTGCTGATGGCCACCATCGTCGCCTTCTGCTGTGCCCGCTCTCAGCGAAGTAAGTGCGGGGCGAATGCAGATCCCACCCATTGGAGGCAAAGGGCTGGTGCCAGACCTGCTCCGAGCAGCCTGGAGCCATCAGCTGTCCAGAAGGGAGAAGTTCCCTGTGCCCCGGTGTGCCAGGCCACTGCTGAAAAACCTTCTCAGGCTGCACCCTCTTTGTCCTGCTTCTATTTCAAGTGCATTTGCTGACATAAAGCGTACATTTCTGGGTGGAGAATTACGGGCAGCTGGGGGGTGTTACATGGGACACACAGTATTTGACACAGCAGGTAGAGGGAAGGAGAGGTAAGCAGAGCGACGTCGTGTTGCCTCATTAAAAAGAAACCAGGAAACTAAAGGATGATTTCTGGCTAAATAAAAAGGCCTGGAACCATGAGGAGAGCAGCACGAGCATCCGGAGCATCTCAGGCAATGGGACAGAGCGCAGGGTGCTGGACGATGCTCCCAGCTTGGGAGACACAAGCAGGAAACACAGTGGGTTTTGTTCCCTTGCTTTCCCCTTCTCTTTCTCCCCATCATCTGCAAAGCAATCAAAGAGTCGTGGCTCCTCCTGGGTTTGGGTACAAATGCACGGCCTCCTGCAGCAGAGATGTGTTTAATTCTAAGAGCAGTAACGATGCCTCTCCCTGCTCAATTCCCCACGTTTTGAACTCTTGCAGACCACATTAGCAACTTGTGCAAGTATTAACAAATTAAAACCAGGCCCGTCATTAATCTTGCTTTTTTGGGAAGGGTTGCACGGGCAGGAGTGATGCTAGGACCTTGCCAATTCAATTTTGCTGAGCTCATTCAGCAATGATGGGCAATTTGAGTGCCTGGAAGAGGAGGCCAAGCCGTGTTACCACATCAGTGCTCAGCTGCAATCGGCCATGCTCTCCCTGCGGTGCAGACACACTCACCCTGCGTTGCTCAGAGCATGTAGTTCATTATATCCCCCTTTTTGGCTGTTACCAGATGGTGCGGGGCTGTTTGCAGGACACACGGCATAACGCGAATGCCGTGACAACAGATGAAAGACGTGGTGCACGTGCCAGCTTTCGGAGCCATCACCGGCAGTTTCAGGCAGCGGGCACTCACAGGCTGGATGCACGCAGAGGAAGGGAAGGACTTTGGGGGACAAAGCAGTGCCCGTCCTTCCATGAGCTTGTTTGAAGACGGCCCTGGGAGATTCCCAGGCAGAATCAGGAATAAAAGGCATTTTTCTCCCCGGCAATGGGAGCATGAACACGGGGAAGATGCTGCCAGTACCCGTGGAGAGGTCTGGCCACATGCCGAGGAGGGGAGGCGAGGACTTAGCAGCGTGACACCTGCAGAGATATCGCAGGGACCAGCTGAGGACTGATGGGCCCAGCAGAGCGCTTTGATGCAGGGCAAGGGACTCATTTCCTACCTGGATGACTGCAGATTTGTCTCCCAGGACAAATATGGGAGCGCAGTGGCATCATTTAAAGAAGCAGCCTGCAAACAAAGCCTGCAGCCTGTGGCTCCCCAAGGAGGGGACAAGGTGAGCCAGCAGTGACTCGGGGAAGGCACCTCCTGCACCACCCGTGGCACGGGGGAGGCAACCCCAGCTTTGGGGAGAGCAGAGCGGCAGCAAGCTCAGACAGACCGAGCCTGGAGGCCATTTATTTTCTGGAAAAGAAAGGAAAAAAGACTTTATGGCACATCTGTTGTTGTATCTTCGGTAGCATAACAGCCCAGAGTTATTTAAGGGGGAACACTCTTGGGGGAGGACGTGCAAGACAGTAATTAGCTTTTCCTTGCGGTTAAATATGGAGGCTCCCGTACCAGGAATGTCATCCCAGCCAAAATAAAGAAAGAAATAATGAGCCACAACGAAGAGCAATAAAGACCTGCCAGCAAAGTCCTGCAGCTTGGAGATGCCCGCGGGTGGCAGCAGGGCTGCAGGCACCGAGGCTGAGGGATGCCAAGAGGACAAGACAGAGCCCAAGATTGGAGCCCCAAGGCAGGGGCCAGCCACGTATGCCGTGGTGGATCCAAAAGCCCCAAGGCCCCGTGGGGACAGGAGGGGTGGTGCAGCAGGAGCCCAGCGTGGCACCCAGAGCCCAAACACCCATGTTAAAGCCGCGAGCTGTTGGCACCTTGCTGTTCGGATTTGCATCCATCTCTGCTTTTCGTCTCAGATCCACGCAGCTGTTTCTTTTCCCACTGCTCAATGTCTTTGGTTTAATTTTTCTAAAACGACTTCTTCAAAGCATGCCTGACACCTTCAGGGAAGGCAGAGTCTCTCCACACACTTTCTATCTTCCCCTTGCCCTGCATTAAAACAGGCTGCTTGGTGCAGCAGCTGGGGGTGATTCTGTCATCTCTCCCAGAGCCCTGGCTTTGTCTTTGTTAATTGCTTGGCCTTTCCCTTTGGTGGCTGCTCCCCAGGGCTTTTCTCAGGGACTTGCCAGTGCACAGGAAGAGCTGTTGGGCCCCTCGAGAGTGGTTTGTGTGCTCCTCAAGCTGCAGACCATCAGTCTGGACAAACAACCCCTGACTGCTTGAGCAGCCCAGGCTCCTGATGCAGTCCTGCAGAGACTAACCAAGCTCCCACGGGAGTTAAACTATTTAAACCTGAGCTCCCTGGTGGGGAAGGCTTCACATGCCTGCACCCTGTGGTAGTCTAGCATCGCTCTCCTCAGTCTTGGATACACTTACTGGGGTTAGGGGTGCACTCAGACCAGTCCCTGAGGGTGCTCAGCACGGCCACGTTCATTAACCCCTCTCCCTCTCCGTCTCCCTCTTTGCCCAGATCTGAAAGGTGTGGTCTCTGCCAAGAACGATATCCGTGTGGAGATTGTGCACAAGGAGCCAGCCTCAGGCAGGGAGACGGAGGAGCACCCCACGATCAAGCAGCTGATGGTAAGGGTTTCCTTCCCCTCCCCACAAGCAATTAACGGGTATGATGGTAACGAGCACAGGCGCACACAGTGCGGTGCCGTAATCCCCTCCCTGGGCAAAGATGCTCATCCAAAACCTTCCTCTTGAGGTACCATGCAGTAAAAGCTCCTCAAGTGAAACTTTGCTAATGGGGAGCAAGGACGGGCTGAGGCTGATTGCAGCAGCCCAGCTGCCCATGGGGCTAATTGCAAAGCAAGTTTGCCACCTCGCGCGGGGGGAAGTGCTGCAAACTGCAAGCAGGCACACAGTAGGTGAACACAGGATAATAATAAAGTAATTAGCCAGCACGAACGGCACTCTCCTGGATACGCTTGAGATATTAATAAGTGCAAAAGCAGCACGTGCAGACGGTGGTTTGCAGACTGCTAACCCAGCAGTGTGTGGCCAGCCCAGCGTGGCGTGGATTTGCTGCTGGGGAAGTGGCAGGGGAGGGTGCTGATGAGCAGGAAATCCACCCCCACAGTGAGTTCAGCTTCGGCCCTGGACTGGCATATCCCCACGGGCACGGGCTGTTCCTCTCACTGCCAGCACCTCTGTTCTCCACATCTGAGGCCCGACCTGCTGCCACTGGTGCTTGCTGGTGTCATGTTGTAGGTGACAAATACAAGCTGAACAAATGATGAGGAGAGCTAAGCCAAAGAAAGCCAGGAAGCTGTAAAAGGTCGGAGAAAAGAGCAGATGTGAGAGGGAGAAAGGGCTGAAGAGAGCAGGGGCTGCTTTCTAGGCTGCTGGGTTGTTTTTGCCCTCTGGATTTTGGGGCAGCAGTTGTAAGCATTGCTACGCCCTGCTGGGCAGTGCACATGTACAGCAAGTGAGGATACAGGAGATGTATCCTCAGCCTAACTGCCAACCAAGCACAGAGGTTTCTGTGCTGGGAGCTTCATCCTCAGAGGGGCTTTGCCCAGGAGAGACCAGCAGAGGCAAGTGGGACCTCTGCTTTCCAGGCAGGGAAGAAGAAAAGGGGCCTGCAAACTTGTGGGGGGTTATTTTTAGATCAGCCAAGCAGCTTTGCTCAGCAGAAGGGCAGAGCAGGCTGGGCTTTGGTTTCGGACCGTGCTGCGGAGATGATGGGGAATAAGGAGTTTCCTCTGCATGGGACCCTGTGCCACCATCTGTACCACACTGCTGGGGAGCTTCCAAAGGAAGGGCTGAGATTTGCCTAAATGCCGCTCAAATGCTCAAATACTGCTCGAATTTGCCCAATTGCTGCTCCATCAACATGCTGGAAGCCTCGGCAGAGAAGACAGATGAGTGACACTTGCCAGTGACGAGTGGTAAATGGGGATGAGGATGGCGATGGGAGGCCAGGGACAGGATCTGAGCCTGCAGGACACGGTGGGGGCGAGCAGGGTGCAGCACTTGCTTGGCTCATTTGCCAGAGCCAGACGGCGATTCTGCATCCACGTGTGCCCTTGATGAGGTTGGTGCCGGAGCAGCGCGGCACGGCGCTGAGCACGTTTCAATAAGGATGCTGGCAGGATGGAAATGGTGCAGAAAAAAATGACAACACTGATTTGATAGCAGGAAAAAAATGCCTTACAGGGAGAGGTTTAGAGAGCTCATGTGTTTTAGCTCATCAGAAAGATTTCAGAGAGGTGATTTGGTTGCAGCATGCTGTATTCAAGCTATTTGAGCACAACCAAGGCAGGCAAAATCAAGCACAGTGAGGTAAAACATGACAGAGCATAGCGGTGAGTGTGCCTGGCTGCTGGACTGGGGGGAGGAGGAGATTTCCCCACTCTCATGGCCAGAACCAGGGGCTTTTCCTGGAGACACATGAGCTGAAAATAACCCTGTAAGAGCAACATCGTCCAACAGGCTTGAAGAGATGGCCTAAAGATGAGCCTGATGCTGGGTCTCCATGCGGGTTTGGCACTGGCTGGGACATCCCATGAGGAGAGAAGACATCAAAACCCCTCCACTGCATGGACTGGAGCCTCCCTGTCCTCGTCTGCCCTCGGCGAGAGCACCCAGAGCAAACACTCCCCAAATTCGTTCCCTGCTTGGGTGCTTGTCCCACTCCCCCCTGCTCGCTGCTGGGAGCAGCCTCCTCGTGCAGCTGCTGCACAGCTTCCTGACCGGGCTCCACATTTGTCCCCGGCAGATGAAGTTGCAGAACTCGTCCACTAACGAACGGTGGGTGATGAGACCCCTCTGGCAGGAGCGGTGGCAACGCACTGTGGCACCCTGCTTGCTCACCCCATCCCCTCCTGCTCTCCCTCCTGCCTGCACCAGCACCATGGCCCCTGCTGCTGCCTCGTTTGCAGCTCCTGAGCTCACCGGGATATTTCCTGCCCACGGTGGAACCTGAAATTATCTCCTTGCCCTCAACAATGTTCCTAACACCTTGCAATTTAATATCAACTGCGAACTGAATTAGCACACTGGGCGCTGGCGCAGCGCGATCATTAATGCAGATGTTAACGAAAGGTGGCTCCACATCAGCCCCTCTGTCCCAGACCCTGTGGGAGTGGAGGTGCAGCTGTGGCATGGACGGTGCTTTGCTCTGCTCAAGTGTTTTGGGCTGCAGAACAACTCTTCTTTTTTTTTTTTTCCTAGTTTTTCCTGAAAATCATTATTGCATTTGTTATTCTGCAGCCATCTGTGACCTCCACGGTGCTCTGTGCTTTTCACAAATAATTATTCATGCATCTGTAAATTCATTAACACCTTAGGAGACACGTCATGCTGTCTGATTTGCATATGTTCACGTTGTCTCAGCACAGTCCTCCCCCCAGACGGAGGAAGGCTGCCAGCCCAAAGAGGCCAGCAAGCAAACAACCACCAGAAGCTGCAGGCAAGGGCTCCCGCTAAAGCATGCGATCCCAGAAAAAAAGCGAGCCTTCTGCAACGGCAGCTTTGTCTCTTGTGTCGTTCAGCCCTGACGTGCCAGGGTGCCTGGCAGCAGCACACCAGTTCGGCTCCGCCGCTGCCTGGGGACGGCAGAGGAGCAAAGCACCATCAGCCTGGATGTGGTTTAGCCTCATCTGCTGTCATGGCTCAGAGATGGGGTGGTTACTTCTGGTGGATTAGGGTCTGTGCCTCGGTTTCCCCACCTGTGAAATGGGGCTGAAGGTGCTGGATGAGACGTCCCTGTTGCCAGGAACACTTGTAGCAGAGATGAGTCCAAGGGGACCAACACACACGAGCATCCCAAATCAAATGGGGTCTGGTGCAGCCAGGTGGGCACAGGCATCGCTTCAGGGGCAGAATGGTGAAAACAGCAAAACCAGGCTGATGGCCTTCTTGCTCCACTTACTTTGTGTCCCCATCCTCCTGCTCCATGCGACAAATCCCCACTTTGGTCACACCTGCAGCCACCACTGCACACATCCTCGGCTCAGGAGGTCAGCTGAGGTCCAAGTTAAAGAGAAAAAAAAAAAAAGAAAAAAAAAATTGGGGCAAGATTCATTTCTACCCGCAGCCCAGCTGCCAGGGCATTGTGCCTCTGCCTTTCTTCCCAAGAAATGCTTCAAGCACCCCATGGCTGGTGCTATGGAGCGCTGCGAAGCATCAGCAGCCCCAGGCTGGCAGGGATGGGCTGATCAGCGCAGAAATCCCGGGGGTTTGTTCCTTCCTCTGCTTGTTTCCCCACCGGCAGCAGCCAAAGCTGCCATCTCAGGAATCTCTTAAGCAGCGTCCCTTGCCTCTGTTAGGGTTTGACCTGTGCAAGTTTCCAAGTATATCTGAGTGTCATCCAATTACCCGACAAGCAGGAAACATTATAATTAAACCCAGAGCAAGGAGGGGGGCACCCCCCCAGGCAGGGCTTGCGCCAGCGTGGACAGGTTCATCGCCTGCCTCTGTGCTGGGACCCAGCCGGGGACTCCGCAGGGAGGCCCGTTTTAAAAACATATTGTCTCCTGTAATGAAAGCAAAGAATTTAATATCCGGTCTGTTGAATTCACCATCCCAGATGAAAGCGGCTTCATTTTGCGGAGCTAAATGAGGGAGAGCTTCAGCATGCGGAGGATTAGGCAACGCGGTGCTGGAGCACACCCAGCCTGGCGAGCGAGGCGGGTTTGCCAGCAAAGGGAGCAGCCTGGGATTTTAATATTTAAGAATCATTTCTCTGCCTTGCATGACCTTGAGGAGTCACCTTGATGGCTGTAGGAATCAGCGTAGCAAACCTGGTGTGTTGCTTTGCAGTGGGGCGTCTTTTGCAGCAAGGGAAACTGAGGCACAAAATGATTATGGATGCCACACATCGAACCCCATTGCCACGTGGGTCCAGAGGAACCAGCAAGGCTTGGGCATGGGGAGGGGGAGAGGGTAAGCACAGCACCCTGGTCTCGGGATGCCGAAGGCTGCTGGCACCTGATGCTGCCAGGCAGTGTTAGGAGCTGGCACGCTGTCCTTGGGATCTGGCCATGCCCTTGAGTTGAGCAGCACTGGCAGGAAGGGGATGGCAGGCACTCAGCTCCAACAAGGCGGCACACAGCATTGTCACCAGCCATCAGCACGGCAGCAGAGCGGCCGAAGGATGGCAGCATATTGGTGGCTTAGTCCAGAGGGCAGCCAGGCACCAGGCGAAGCCTGCAGGTGGCACAGGGTGGCTGGGCCCTCGTCGGCACTTGGGAAGGGCTCAAACCCAGCTCTGCGCTGCCCTGGGCACGGATGGGACCCACTGGAAATGGGGACCTAGCTGGTGCCCCCGTGTCCTGCTCTGCTTTGGACATTTTTCTCTACCCGCCTCCTCCCCTGCTGTCTGTGCATTCATAATCCTTATTAATAGTGGTGAGGGAGTTAACTTTTGTCCCCACTCTGCGTATTGACATGTGTAGCCACCTGTTTGAATGAGGAGCCTCCTCATTAACAAGCTATTTATATACAGCAGCTCGGGTGGCATTCGGTAGTCATGCAGCACTCCGAGCACTGCCCACTCCGCAGCAGATGCCCTTTTGTGCTCAGAGGGATGGAGAAGATTTGGAAGCCATTTAGTGTGGGGGGTGGAAATAAAATAAAAAGATGAAGCAAAAGCCACTCGCTTTGGGCGAGCTGGGAAGGAGCTGCCTGCTCCTGCCTAGGTCTATGTTAAAGGGTCGTGCTTGAGCTTTGCCAGCCAAGGCTGGAGAAAGGTGAGGGCTCGTGCCTGTCTGGCTGATTTCCCAGCCAACCCAGAGGAGCACGGGCCTGGCTGGTGCCCATCGGATGCTGGGATGGGGATGAGCGTGGTCAGGGACCCCCAAGCTCTCTGTTTACCCAGGGACCAAAAGGAGAGGAAGGAACGCAAACGAGCGCCCCACTGCCTGCTAATTGACAGCATGAGACTGCATTGAGCTAAGCCATGGCGCGGGCTTTAATAAAGGTCACGTTAATGAATGGCTTAATTTGGGAATTACAAATGAACAGCTGCGTGTGCTGCGCGGGGACCCAGTGCCCTCTGATGGTGCAGGGGCTCACTGCAGCCCCGCACCCCCGGGGGAACCCCCAGCACCCCCAGCCCTGGGCACAGGCAGGTCCCCAAGGGGCTCCAGGAGTGCCCCAAATCGCCATGGCAAGAGGCACCATGAAATGCCTTAAAAGACCCCAGCAAACCCATGCCACCACTCGACTTCGGTGTTGCAAGGCACCAGTGGGACCTTGCCTTGGTGGGCATGCTGCTCTGCCCCGCTACAACCCCCAGTCACCACCAAACCCCAGCAAAATACGGGACGAGAAGGGTTTTCTCCAGAAATCCTTTGGGCACAGTCTGTACGGCTACATGCAGCCTCCTGCAGCCGTCCTACAGGCTGCAGGGATTTAGGGGCCGCTCCTGCTGCAGGTTCAGCTGCCCTGAGTTTCGTGCTTGGTGACACGTGTGTTTACCCTACTAAATCAATGGCTCTTACATGCTTTCTTTTTTTTTCTTTTTTTCTTTTTTTTTTTTTTTTTTTTTCCAGAAAAACTCAGGTACTTTAATTTATTGCATTTAATAGCCATATCAAAGGCTTTCAGAAGATGAACAGAAAGCGCTGTAGGGTGAATTTCCACAACCACTTACCATTTTAAAAAGGGAAAAGAGAGGGAAAAAAAGAGCAGGCACACATGGAGGAGTCAGGCAGGCCGGCTGTGTGGCCCTGGGTCTGCGAGCAGGCCGGGGCTCGGTGCCTCTACGAGCCAGAACTGCGCGATCCATGTGGGCAGAGATAAAAGGCAGCTGAGAAACTGGCCAATAATTAATCAGCATCTGCACAGACCCACCTTTCTGAAGTATAGATAATTAAAGTCATATTCCAATTAATGCATACCTTGCCCCCAACTGCAGTCAGCCTTCAAAAGAAGAAGTAATGAGGGGGGGAGGAGCGGGCTGCCCTGGTGAGGCCGGTGTGCCCGGGCGGCACCATCCATCTCCAGGGCAGCAGTGAGCAGAAATCAACCCCAAGGTGTCGGTTCCTGACGGTCCCTGCCGGCACCAGTCCCAGCAAGGCTGGTTAAAGCCTCCAGGACTCAAATCTTTTAAGAGAAGCCAAAGTCAAGGATTTAAAAATAATAATAATAAAATCGAGGCTTTCACATTAATTATGGCATTAAGGACATGCCAAAACCCATCTGGGATTTTATTTTTTTCTGAGAAGTTGTCTAGCAGCCAAATTCAGGTTAGGAGGAAAGGATGAGAAGGGAGGAGAAAAAAATAAAATAAAAAAAGACATTCTGGGGGTTGTTTTGGACAGGGGTGTCATAGTCAGCAATTCACAGCCACAACGGTTGTGAATAATTCACCTTCTGCATCAGCTCAGCCTTTTTGGTCCTGGCCAGAGGGGAAGAGGGCAACTTGTGAGCAGAGCATCAGCTGCGCAGAGGTGCTGACACTGCCCTGATGGGGTGGCCCTGGGCAAGTCCTTCCTGGGGTCACCCCCAGCAGCGGGGCTGGGGGTGCTGACGCCTGGTTGCCTCCTTTCCTAGATGGACCGGGGGGACTTCCAGCAGGACTCGGTGCTGAAGCAGCTCGAGGTGCTCAAGGAGGAGGAGAAGGAGTTTCAGAACCTGAAGGTGAGCCAGGCCCCAGGACACGGCCTCAACAGCAGCCACCATCTGTCCCCAGCCCTGCAGACAGAGGTGCCTCCGTGTCCCTCGGGTGCCGGCGTGGCCCTGTGCCAGCCACGGGGATCAGCCCTTCCCTTGCTGCGTGCCACCCCTTGGCTCCCGTGGTCACTTCCATCCCCATGCCAGGAGGGACGCTGCGGTACCCCCAGTGCCATCTGTAGGTCCCAGCACCCTCTGGGGACAAGAAAAAAATCAAGGTGTGTGCCAGGAGGGGGGGAAGGGAGGGAATTGACCGCACAGGGGATGCTCTGATGCTGCAGCCAGGGGCATCCGAATCCTGCCCCAATGAGCTGGAGGGAGTGTGGGGTGCCCCCAATCCCCACCAACACCACCACCACCCCCCGCAGGACCCCACCAATGGCTACTACAGCGTGAACACCTTCAAGGAGCACCACTCGACGCCCACCATCTCGCTGTCGGGCTGCCCGGCGGACCTGCGCCCTGCCGGCAAGCAGCGGGTGCCCACAGGCATGTCCTTCACCAACATCTACAGCACGCTGAGCGGGCAGAGCCGCCTCTACGACTACAGCCAGCGTTTCGTGCTGGGCATGGGCAGCAGCTCCATTGAGCTGTGCGAGCGTGAGTTCCAGCGCGGCTCCATGAGCGACAGCAGTTCCTTCCTCGACACGCAGTGTGACAGCAGCATCAGCAGCAGCGGCAAGCAGGACGGCTACGTGCAGTTTGACAAGGCCAGCAAAGCCTCCGCATCCTCCTCCCACCATTCCCAGTCCTCGTCCCAAAATTCGGACCCCAGCCGGCCCCTGCAGAGGCGGATGCAGACGCACGTTTGAACCCCGGGGACACCTGCGGGGCGCAGGCCGGGGGCTCTCCATGCTAGGACGGTCATGCCGGCAGTGGGAGAGCCAGGACCTGGCCCCCAGAGCAGGGCCGTGCCAGCGGGGAATGGGACCCTGCCGAGGACATGGTGCCGTCCCCAAAAGGTGTGGGGGGAGCTTGTGGCCACCGCCATACCAGCGAACGCCCTCCCCCCCGCACCCACCCAGCCACTCGCCTCCGCTTCCCTGCTCCGCTCGCCCCTGGCTCCTTTCCTTCCTTCTTGGTGTTCAGTGTCCATAATTATAGAGTCCGTTTCGGGGGGGTCCCGTCGTGGTGGGATGGGGGGTGGGGGGGACACATGCCAGCGGGGACGGGGACCCCCCGAGCGCCCCCGGGAAGGGCCTCGCCGCACTGTATCGCGGGCAATACAAGAGGTGTTTCTCGTGGCACGCCTGGGCTGATGGCCGCGCCGGGAGGGGACGAGGACAAGGACGCTGCCGCTTCCCGTGCCCCTTCTTCCTTCTGTGACACCTCCTCCCCCTGGGAGCTTGGGGTGTGCGGTGACATCCCCAGGACGGGGAGGCTGTGGGGGTGATGACCCCACCACAGGGGCTCAGTGCACAGGGAAACTGAGGCACACAGGCAGCCGCTGGCAGGGCCTCGCAGCTCCGTCCCTGCAGAAGCCAAGACATGGGGTGCCACAGCAGGGACACAGCAGGTAAGGGCCCGCTGTGGGGAGGGACAGGGATCCCGGGACACGTACTGGGGCACCTAGGGACACACACACCAGGACATGAGCCCAGGAACCCCAGGTGCACTTGAGGACACAATGACAGCCTGGAGCAAGGAGCTGGGGTGCCTGTGGGCACAGGGACACAGGCTGGGGCACTCGGGGACACGAGCACACCTGTGCAGCCTAGGAACAGTGACATTTGAGGACACAGGGACCTGAACACAGGGACATGAGGACAGGGACATGGACACAGGCACGGGGACACCAGGACATGGCCCAGGAGCACACGGCAGGGCTGCACACAACCAGGGTGCCACTCACCCCCCCATTGCCCCGTCCCCATCCTGGCACAGGAAGACCCAGCCCGGACTCACCAGGACCTTTATTGGGAGCCAGCAGGAGACCCCCGGCACCCCCAGGTCCATGGGTCTCAGGGTGCCCCCCCAAAATAAACGGGGTTTGCAGGACCCGGCTTCACAAGGGACAGGGGGGGCCAGGCAAGGAGGGGGGAGCCCCCAAATCCTGATCCCAGCACCCCTGGAGCCGAAAGCCCCCCCCCCCCACAGCCCAAGGCCACTGGGAGAAGTGCACCTGGGGAGGCCCCACGATAAATAATATTTTAAATTAATTAAATTAATGCACACCGAGTCACCTCCGTGTCCCGTCCTGTCCCCTCACCCCACCATGGGCCACCCTGGACCCCAACACCAGGCACCGTGGGTGGGGGGCTGCGGGGATGAGCCCCCGCGCCAGCGCTAAGGCAGAGGGCTAGGCCAACTCGTAAAAAGAAAATAAAAAAATGGGGGGGGAGGGGGGAAGGAATTAAATACTAGGGTGCCCAGGGCAGGGAGGAGGCAGCAACTCAGCCCCCAAAGGCTCCTGCACATAGGGGACCCTCCCAGGACCCCCACATCAGCCCCTCAGGGCCCTCGTCTGAATACGAGGGAATTAAAGAGAGGGGCTCCTGCGCACCCCCCAGTCCTGCTGGGAGGGAGGTCCTGTGCCCTCATCCCCACCCCCACCTACCCCCAAAATCCCTCCCCCCTCAGGTCCTCGTTATCTTCAGTGTTTCCCTAAGAAAAGTCATTGGCGGTGGCGCCACGCGCGTCCCCACGTCCCCTCCCTGGCTGTGCGGGGGGGGACAAGCCGAGGGGCTCCCTGCGCCCCCAGGGACCCACGAGCCAGCGCGGCCCCAGCCCCCTGCCCCCCGCTCCCAGCGTCCAGGGGCAGCGGTGACAATGCTGTGCCTCCCCCCTCGCCTCCTCCAGGGCCACTGCTGGGGGGCTGCAAAGTGGGGGAGACGGGGCCATGTCCCTGTGCAGCCCCAGTGCCATCAGAAGTAGGTCAGGTTCTTGACGAGGCCCAGCTCCAGCATCCGCTTGATGGCCACGGCCTCGTGCGAGACGTTGTGCTCCGAAGCCTGGGGAACAACAGGAGGGTGGTGAGACCAGAGGAGAGCCGTGTCCTTCCCTCCCACCCCCCCTGCCTTGTCGTGCCCCCCCCCCCAGCGCAGGACAGCTTTGAGTTGATCCCACACCTTCACCCGAGCCCTCCTGCTCCCCAGGGCTGTAAAACTGGGGTTGGGGGAGGTCATGGACATGAAGTGGAAAGGGGGGGGACACTTACAGCCATGGACTTCAGCGTGATCTGCTCGTAGTAGTGGATGGTCTGCTTCTTGTTGGCCGAGTCGGGGTACCCAAAGCCCGCGATGTGCACCAGATCACAGAAGTGGAGAGCCAAGGTGATAGCCAACAGCCCCGTGGTTGGTTTCTAGAGGGAGACGGAGAAGCCATGGGGACAGCCCCAAAACCAGAAGCTGTTCTATGATTCTAGGAAAACCCAATCCTCCCTCAGGGTGCAGCACAGAATTGCAGGCTGGTTTGGGTTGGAAGAGACCTTAAAAATCCTCTGGTTTCAGCCCCTCACCAGGGGCAGGGACACCTCCCACCAGACCAAGTTGCCCAAAGCCCCACCAAACCTGGCCTTGAGCACTTCCAGGTACGGAGCATCCACAAAGCATCATTTAGTCAGGTTTAAGCCCATTAATGATCCCCCATACACACCAAAGCAGCTTGCGTTCGGCACTGCTCAAGACGTTCAACAGATGCGGAGCCTCCCCCCCTCACCTGCTTGACCTTCCGCGGTTGCTTCATGGGGAGGTTGAGCAGCTTAGCAGCAGTAACTTCCATGTAGTACGGGTTGAGAATGCGCACCTGCTCTGGGTTGGCATCCCAGATCAGTGGGGGCTGCTTCCAAAACCCTTTTCGAACCTGCAAGAGGATGGAGATGCCCATTGCCCTCCCACTAAGAGCTGAATCCCCTGCAGTGGGGGGCATCCAGGCAGAGCTGGGCCCTGGCGCAGTCAGGGGCATGGTGGACCCAGATCCCCACCACACTTGCCCTCTTCTTGTCATTGAGGATGGCCTCCATCCATTGGAAGTCCATGGGCTTGAAGGGCACCAGGACCAGCAGCGTGTCGGGGTTGTTTTCTGTCCGGGGGTTGAAGTGGGCTGACTCGGGGTAGAAGAGGCGCATGGTGGTCTTGGAGCCCACATCCTGCTCGTAACCATGGACTGGGGCATTGTTCAGCCTGGGGCACGGGGACAAATGACACAGGACATGGGGACATCGGGCAGCAACTGACAAGCGCCAAGCACCTGTGGGTGGCACTGGGCAGGGGTGAACGTCACACAGACGCCCGGGGCTGTACCTGATCACAACGTCGTACGTGTTGATGGTCTCCCCCATGGAGCTGTTGCGGAGCCGGTGCCCATTGCCCACCACTGCGCACCTCCGGCACTTCAGGCTGTGAGCAAAAAGCACCCTCTGAACCAGATGTGTTCAACAATTAGAGGTTTTTAAACCCTCACAGGGGTTTTTGACCCTGTGCTGCACAGACTACAAAGCTTCCCGTGCTCCATTCACCATCCCTGTGTGCCTGATGGTCCCAAGGTCACTGAGCTGACCAGGTCCCTGGTGATGCACCAGGCAAGCAGAGCCAGAAGGGGACAGTTCACCCCTTGCACGACAGTGGGTGCAAATTTTCTCCCTCGAGTAGAGCAGTCATGGAAAGAGACAAAAACCCCAACCCCTCCCCAGCATTACCTCTGGATGCTCTCAGGGAGCGAGTAACTGGTGACCGACAGCAAGCGCAGGAGGACGTCTTCTGCAAAGCAATGGCAAGGGGAAGGTGACAATGGCCACCTCGGTGCCCTGGTGCCTGCCCCATACCCGCCAGGCTCTATATGGGCATTAATCCCAGTCCCCCCAACCATCCTTCAGCAGGATGTACATAAAACATGTACCCCTACTTCTGTAGGGAACACACATGGGAAACAGGAACACCCTAAAGTCTCAACACAAGCTGACAGAGCTTGCTCAGAATAAAAAACAGCCAAAAAGATCAACCTGGGGGTGATTTTAAGGACAGATATGCATGCAAATGCAACCCCAAAGAAAGTCATGCAGCTGAAGCCCACAGACAGGCAGGACGGATGGACAGACATCCGGCCCGCCGGGCACCGAGGCGGCCGCACAGCTCTTACCGCTGCCCTTTGTGCCGTAGGGCAGCTCATAGAGCGACGGCGTCTTCACCCAGAAGTAGTCCTTCAGCTGCAAGAAGAGCGGGTGGTCCCTCGTGTAGCTGCCAAGGAGCAAAGGGCCAGTGAGACCGAGAGATGGGGGGCCCAGCTCTGCAGCCCCCGGGCCCCCTCCCCGTTACTCACTTCCCTATGAGCTGTGCCGCCTTCCTCTCCACCTCTCCAGAAGGGCACACCGTCTTGTTTTCTTGCATGGGAAAATAAAAGCTGCAAGGGAAGTAGTTAAAAGAAGTGCCAGTTAAAAGGGTTCCCTTTGTCACCCATCTCCAGAAGCTCGGAAAACACCAGAACTGACTACAGAACCCGTCTGCGGGGCACATCGCACCCCACGTGCTTGCCGGCGGGATGCTGGTGGTGTCCAACCCACAGGGGTTTGGACACCCTTCGGACTACAGGGGGACCTGGCATCTGCCCCCCTCCTCCAAAAGGGGCCGAGGGCACTGCCACCCCACCTTGGGCCTCTCCCCGTTGTCTACATGGCAAGATGTGAGGAACAAGCTGTCCCCCACGAGGGATGGGCTCCAGGTCTGCCTGGGACCAAGATGCTCCTGGTCCCAAGAGCAAAGGAAAGGGCAGGAGGCCCTTAAACTTTAAAAAATACACTCACAGCTGTATGTACCTGTCTTCCCGGTATATCGAGTACCACACCATCACCAGAAACAGCGCCAGCACTCCAAGTATCTTCCCTCCTGCGTGCCAAGAGAGAGGGGAACAGAAAATGCTGTCAGGCTGCTGCAGACAGGCAAGGGGGCAAGACCCTGCCTGGCCCCGGGCCCCCCCAGCAGGGAGGGAAGCAGGGAAAGGAGGATGCAGCAATACCAAGGGAAGGCTGCAAGGAAAGGGGTGAAAGAGAAGGAAAACTGGGATATGCAGGACATTCTTCCCTTCCTAAGGGATTTTCCTTCTCGATATGGTTTTTGCACAGCTACAATCTGCCCAGCTTTGAAGGCATGGAGCACGTGGGCTTTCCAGCACCCCTGAGAGAAATGTTCAGCATGGCCAGTGGATGTCAGCATTAGGAAACATTTCAGTTTCTATGCCCGCCTGCAGTCCCTGCCACAGCCAGGCGCTGCACAAGGTGCTCCTGGCCTCATGTGCCGCAATCCCAAATGTTCACACCCTGGGGCCAGCCGGCACCATGCCCCTGGGGACAAAACGACCAGGACCTGCAGGCCCTGAGGATGCAGTGGCATCACCCAGGCTTTGAGGACATCCTGGCAGATCCATCACCCAGGTGGTTTGACCCTGGTCAACGTCTCCTTCCACACTGCGCTCTGTCTGTGCCCAGCCACATCCCCAGGAGCGGCAGGGGCCCTGCTGGCACAGTCCCCAGGAGGAGCGGCTCCTCCAAGGGCAGGAGACCAAACCACAAAGGTTTATTGGGACAGGCTGAGAGCTCACCACCTCTCTTCCTTGTGCCAACCAGCACGGTTTACGTCAAAATTGACACAAACGTGTTGTTCTTTCTGGTGCCTGCACCCACGCTCCACCCCGTATATCTGACATTGACCCAAGGGTGGCTGGGACACCTGGAAGAGCAACGTGGATGATGGCACAGTGCCCGCAAAGGACAAACAAGTGAAGGGCAAAGTCTGACACAAACAGGCACGCACCCCCAGCCCCAAACCAGTACCAAGAGGTGCTGTGGGAGTGCTGAGCTCTGGCAGGGTGGTGGCAGGGCAGGCGGAGGAGAGACAGAAATGACAACCAAGTGTGCGTGGGGACAGGGCTGGTTTGCAGGGGGAGACGGGAGCACCCAAACAGCACCCTTGCCGGACAGAGAGGCTGCAGCCTCCAGCGAAGCCCCATGAGCCTGTCCCCAAGCCGTGCAGGCATCGCCACGGAGGCCGCCCTGAGGTTCTCACTCCCCTGTGGCCGTGTCGGTGACACACGTCGCACCCAAACGAAGAAAATCCCTGCGAGAGCTGCAGTCAACAGCAACCTTGCCCCTGATGGGCCTGGGTTCAAGTGCAAACTCCAAGGCCCCTGACTTCATCCCTGCTGGGGATCCCCGAGGAGAAGGGCAGGCTGGGGAAGGATGAAGGGGGGCGGGCACAGGAGGGGTCTGAGAGCACCCCAGCACAGGGGGGGATGCAGCAGGAACTCACGGGACTTGTTGATCATCTTTATCGCCAGGGCAGGCATCAGCCGAGGGCCGGAGCTCTCATCGCGGCTGCCGCCGGTCACCTGGAGCAAGGAGAGAAGCATCGGGTCAGATCTGCCAGGCAAAACCAGGCCTTTCCCCCAAAAAACAGCATGGGGAAGGCTTCCCCCATGCCCCCCGGGGATACCGCGCTGCAAGGCGCTACCACCTCCAGCCGGGAGGAGCGGGACCCATCTGCACCTCCCCACAGGTGGCTGCCCCCTCGTTTATTCCCACATAAATATGGGATTCCCTGACCCACATCCACCAAGGTTTTCATTTCTACAGCTGGTTCACCCAGAGTTTATAAAAGCGATTAAAAAAGGTTCCTGAGAAGCCTCCACTGTACAGATGAATGCAGAGATTAAGCAAGAAAAATGAGTTAAAGAGGAAAAGTGAGCTTGTGCCTACAGCTCACGTCACAGAACCACAACTTGCCCGGCCCAATTTCTAACCCTCAGTGCCCATAGCAATGACCCTGGGGAAGATTAAGCACATCATTTGCTAACACGTGACTTTGGGGGAATTTTAAGGGGCGGGGGGTTGGGGGAATTTTGAGCTCGGGCATTCAACTAGCACCACCACTGCACCAGCCTGGCCCCGCCGAGCCAAGCAGAAAGCACAGAAGCAGCAAAACAGCCGCAAAGCAAAGCACATCACATACTTGGGAAACCTCCAGCGCCTTCGATTCGACCATCCCAGCCCGGTGAAGCCCTGCAACAGGGGGGCCGTAAGCTTAGCACACACACCAGCACTGGTAACAGGGTGAATTTTTCTTCCTCCGAACCCTCGTGCTCCTAGAAGAAGCCAGCAAACGGCTGTGGTCAAAGCCAGTCCCGGGTCATGCAGGAGCATCTCAGCTGGAGGCTACCCTAATTAGCCACCTCCCGTGGTTAATTAAAGTGACTAACAAGGCCCTCCCCAGTGGTGTGTGATGCTCACTTGCCACAGGGTGGGTGCCTGCTAGCGGAGCAAGCCCCAATCGCCAGCTTGATCACACAGTCCCCTAATTAACTCATACTTCATCAAAATCTCTGTCTTGCTGATGCTGGCAGGTGCTGGCCATCCTCCCCAAATGCCCCTGGACATCCCAGTGGCTCTCACAGCACCATAGCCAGTGTTGGAGAAAGCCCAGAGGCTTTGTAAAAGAGACGTGTGACAGCAGGCAGGAGGGACCGGCCCCCTCCCAGGCAGCGGGGTGAGCCACCCCTTCGCGATGCAAACACCGGGGCTGGCCACTGGTGCCAGTGGGGCTGCAGAATGAACTTACCAGGAGGGAGAAGCTTCAGCCACCACCTGCCAAGCAGGGGACGCAGAGGAAGCCCTGCTCCCCGAGGGACTGCTCCTGCTCCACCCGCAACACGCAGATGAGCTCCCGGCAGCTCCTCAGGCGTGGCTCAGCTCGGGCACCCCGCAACGAGCACAGCCTGTCCCCAGCCGCCTCTCGGAAGAGGACGAGGAGGCGCTCGAGTGATTAGTCACACGGGACAGCACCCAGTGCCACTTAGGGCACGTCGCACCTCCCTGCCCCAGGAAGCACCCACGCGGCCATCACCCGGCCCCCACCTGGCGCAGCAGTGACAGTGTTTGCTGGGGCTTTTGGGGCATCACTAAATAAATAAAGGAAGGAAGAGAGGAAGCAAGGTCCAAGACAGACCTGCAGGAGCTAGGGGTGTGCCGGGCTCTTACCTTCCTTATCAGCTTCGCCGAACAAGAAAGAGCAGTGAGCACAATCAAATGGTGCTGCAAGCAGCAAGGCAGGATATAAAGCACAGAAAACTATGTACCAATGTACTATGTACTATTGGTGATAAGGGGTGAGAATAAGAGGTGTTGCACTTGGGGAAACTACCTGTCTCGTGCTGGATCTTATCTCCTCCACCAAATACAGATAACAAACTGTTGGATAACACCTGGTGTCAATACCCCAAAATAAATTTTTTAAATTTTAAAAACCAAGGATGCCCCCAGCTCACAGTGCCAGCAGTCCCTGCACATTTGGAAAACACATCCCACCCCATGAGGGCTGCAAGAGTAATTTGCAGCATCCCTCCTGTTGCATCCCTCCTTGCAAGAGCAGCAGGGATGCAACAGGAATCTGAAGGGAGGGAAAGGGACACAGCTGCATCCCAAGGCCCAGAGCGAGCAGGGAGGAAGAGATGGCAGGTCCCAGCCCAATGCATGCCTTCTGCTAGGGGACAAAAACCCTGCATGTCCCCTGTGAAGGGATCCCCTGGCTCTGAGGCCAAGTAGAGCCCAGCCGGGCCAGCACCCTGCCAGAGGCTGCAGCCTCCCAGGGAAGCATTCGGGACACTGAGCACCCCCAGCTTTCACTACTTCCCCAATCATGATTGCAAAAAATAAACAGATATAAATCAGAGGAAAAGTAAAAAGCCTGCAAGCCTTGGGGTTATTTTTCCAAGCAAAAACCAGCCACCAAATCCCAAAGGGAAAATGTGCAGCTGGAGGCTGAGGATGCCCCTCAGGTGCCCCAGCACCAATGCTATAGCCCAGGCCTGGGTGTCATGGCCCGAATTTGTCACACGCGCGCGCACACACACACACACACACACACACACCATCCGCTTCCGAGCTGTGTCTCAGCACCAAACCCGGGCAGCTGAGCTGTGCAGCAAGTGGCTTCTCCTTCCCACTGGCCTGAGACGCTCCAACACCAGGAAAGCAAGCTCTCACCCCCACTGTTTGCATTTACATAATGGCTTCTTTAAAATACTTTTTTTTTTTTTTTTTTTTTTTTTCCCTTCCAGGCTTTATGATCTTCTTTTCAGGCTTGTATGCACAAGCTGGGCCTTATGCAAAGATAATCTAAGACAAACAACTAAATAGTTCCGAGGAAAAACAAGCACTGCTCAGTGAAGCAGTTTGGGGAATGCAGAGCAAAACAGAGCACGCCCAGCCTGCCCCCACACCAAGGCCACAAAGGAGGGGCTCTGGTAATAACTCAGCCTCCCCCAGCCTGGCAGTGCCACATCCGCAGCCCAAACTCCCCAAAGCGTGGAGGTGTGAGCGAACCCAGCCAGCCCCCCCGTCCCATGGCTGGATGCTCCAGCACCCCGCTGGCCCCGCAGCATCCCCGGCCGGCAGGGCGAGATTTGGGGCTTCTCCTCAAAGAGACAGCCGAAAAACCCCTTTCTTTGATGTCTGCACAACTTACTTCCACAATGCCCCCAGGCTGAACGTTATCGCCGCTCGGATTACTTGAAAGCGCTGCCGCCGCCAGATGCATCGCCTGTGTTCGCAGCCAGGTCTCCCCTTCCCCAGCCCCACGCGAGCATCGCCCTCGCCGCGGGTTAAAACCTCAGCGCAGGGTTTCTTGCCCCAACTCAGCACAAAGAGCAACCAGCGTGGATCAAACGGATGAGAGCACAAGGGAAGCAAGAAACCTTTGCAAGGATCAGGAAGCCCCGTGGGGCTTGTACCTGGTGGATGCACAGTGCCAGAGCCCTGCTGCACACAAACTCCCCTGTGGACACAAAGCGAAGGGGCTCTGTTCCCTCTGTACCCTGCAAGCTGCAGCAGCCGGGCACAAAATAGCTTTGGCTGCTGTCACGACACGCTGCGATTCACTGCTCACCGTTTCGCCTGCCCAGACTGCAATTAGGCGATTAATGATTCCAGAGCATCAAGAGCAGGAGGAGAACTCAGGGCTGCAGCAGTTGCCCCCATACATCCCTGCAGCCGCACCTCCCGGGCAATGCCTGGCACGATTTTCTGCTCCCCCACTGCGTTTGGGGCACCCAGCTGTTGGAGCCTGGGCTGGGATGCACCCAGGCTTCTTATTTATGGGGTCAGCATCACAGCAAGCTGCGAGGCAGAAAGCAGATGCTTTCTAGGGCTGTGTTTTTCTGCTGTGTTGGATTTGCAAATACCAAAGCGGCAGCAGGCACTGGCCACGCTGCTCCCAACCCATCTTTGGGAAAAAAAAAAATACATTTCAAGCATTGGAGGTAGTGTGATACCCTCACCTTGTCCCAACGGCACAAAATCCCACCCAGAAGCCAAGGACCACCCCAAGAAACACATCATACCTGCGTGTTACCATGGTAACCCAGAAATTCGGAAAACGATGGCTGACAGCAAGAGGACACCTCCCACTGTCCCCAGCCTCGGCGGGAGCAGGGGAACCTCCTGCTCCAAATTCCCCTGTGCTGCCAAACACCAACGAGCATCCCGAGCAGCTCACCCCAGAAACACGTGGGGTTTTACGAAACTGGAGCAGAGGTGGATTTGGAGGGGATTACACCAAGGAAGGGATGCGCTGGCCGCCCCCAGGGACTCACCGTTCGCAACGGAGACCTGATGGAGATGCACAGGACAGCACAAACCCCCCAGCCCCAAGCTGGACCATCACTTCCCCATCCATCACCCACATGCTGAACCAAGCCCCAAAACAGCTCCGCACCTTCCCCAGAGGGATAAATCCACGTGGGGGAGCTTTGATCCCAGCTCCTCACCCCCTCCTCAGCTGCGCTGCGAGACCTCCAGGAGCGGCGAGCCCCAGGTGTTGGCAGCAGCAGCCGCGCGCATTTCAGTGCAGGGGAGCGCTCAGGTGCTGATGCGGAATCAAACAGCTTTCTGCGGGATTTACGGCCCCAATTACCAGAGGAATCCGTCAGATGTCAGATCCCCCCACACAGCCTGGCTGGGGGCACACTGCCTCTGCGTGCCCCGGCCTCTCCATCGCCGCCCCCGCAGCCCCCCGCGCCCTCCCCTCCCGGCGGGGCCACCCGACAGGCGGCACCCCCGGCTCTCCAGCTTGCCAGGGCGCTTGGCATCTGGGCAGCACCCTCGTTGCCAAGACGTCTCCCCCGGCGGTGCTTGAAACAAGAGAGGGAATGGCTCAAGAGTTGCTCTTCTAATTCCTGCACACCTCCAGCACCGCTGGCTGCTGATTAAACCTGGGCTGAATTAAACCCGCATTGCATCAGCTTCCCCACGACGTCCGGCTCTGCGACCAAGAAGCTCCCACTCAGGAGGAGATGCCCATCCCTCCTACAGACAAGGGGATGAGCACGAAATACAAGCTGGTTTGCCAAAAAGAGGTGCAGGATGGCTGCATGGCACCGAACCAGCCACGTAACCCAGCTGCAGGGTGGTTTTTGCCATGGTGAGACCTCTGCTTGGGTGGAGGAAGCCACAGGTGTGAGAAAAGCCATCTCACCGCCAGGCAGCTTCGCTTTTTTAGGCTGTTTCCCACTGCTCGCCCCAACCTGGCTACGGGTAGAGGAGGAGGGATGGGGAGATTCCCTGCTGCAGTCAGCTCCCCAGCACCCCAAAACACAGCTGGGACAGCAACAGCCATCCCCTTAGCCTTGGCTCCTAGGAGGGGCAGAGGAAAAGTATACAGAGGTGGTGATGGGGAGCACAGGAGCACCCTGCACCCCGGGGGCTGCTTGCTTTTCAAAGCTGCTGGTGGGATCCTGAGCACACCTCAGCAAAACCCCGCAGAAAGGCTGCGATCACGCACCGGCAGCACAGCCGGCTTCTGCAGGGCCCTCAGGGTTTTTTCCAAGCTGGGAAGGAAACGCAGGGATCCTCTTGGGTGGCTGAACACCACCACAAGCCCACAAGTCTGGGACAGATACCACTAATCACGTTTTAAGAGCCCCAGACCATTTTAAATGCTCTTTGTAACAATCTCAATAGCTTTCTAATGGGGAAGGCAGTGTTTTCTCAGCCCGTGGTATCTCAGACATATAAAAAACTGGCCAAAGATTTATGATAGGGAAAAAACCCTTGTTGGCAGGTGAGCGTTAACAAAATATTTACAATTTGGAAGCTGGCAAACAGCACCTAGAGGTCACCCCTGGGCTGCCCTGGCTGCCCGTGGCACATCCAGAGTCAAAAAAAAAAAAAAAAAAAAAAAAAAGATTTTCTCTTCAACACTACTACAAAAAGTGCTGAGACCTCTCCCAGAAGAGCAAATAGCCCCATGGGGAGAGGCTCAAGTTGGACGAGTGTTCACATGGCTGCAGGTCTCCAAAATAAGCAGCCCAGGCTGCTCCTCCCACAAGTTTCACCCACTCGCTCTTCCATGCTGCTGGTTTTAAGACAGATTTCAGCTCGGGAGCTCGGACTCGGTGGCAACAAGCGGCTGTACTACAGCACCCGAAGCCTCCGGGGTATCCCCCTACCCCAAATTCACACCCTGACCCTCCTGCAGCCACCAGCATTCTCCACTCCGCGGGGCACAGAGCTGTCTCTGCAGGACAGCAGCGGCTCCCGTCTGATCAATTCCGATTTGTGCGATTACGTCTGAGGCTGGCAAGCGCAGCGACTCAGTTCTTTGTGCAGCAAGGAGGTCTTATCGTTGGCTTTCATCGCTCTTTTCTTATTTTATACAGAAATAAAACGCTCCGGGTGAGCATCCCATCTGTGTTCACTGGTGAGCCGCCAGCTGGGGACAGCTGGGGGAGACAGGGAGCCACACGGGGACAGCGGAGGGTGCCTGGAGGGCCTCATCCTGACCCCACAGCACCAGGGAGGTGAAGGCAGCTCTCAGCCAACACACTCCGTGGCAACACAACCAGGAGGAAAAAGGGATGGAACGAGCCGTGGAAAGCAGGAGGGCCGTGCCCTTGGAGGGCGAGTGTCCTCACCCCCATGCAGCCCCCCAGTGCCACCTCAGCCCCCCGCCAAGCTGCCCTGCTGCTTCCATGGGGGCTCCCTCCGTGCCAGCACACACGTCCTGTTCTGTGCAGGCAGACAGCGACTGTTGGGGTAAGAGAACCTCTGCAGGAGTTTCCCTGGTCAGTTCCTCCAGTCCTGCCTCTGAGATGCAGCACCTGGAGGGATTTGGTTCCATTCCTACACACACACTGGGGAGCTTGAGCATCCCCCACGCACACTCCCTTCTCTCGAGCTGCCCATGGCAGCGGAGGGTGCCCTATAACCCTCCTGGCAGCACTCGCAGCCCACCCATCTGTTTGCACCCAGAGCCTTGCTCCATGGCCCCTTGGCCCCAGCCCACCCCAGTGGGTGTCCCCCTCGTGGGGATGCTGCGGGGGGATCACACGGAGCAGGAAGGAGGCGGTGGATACTTACGGTCCGTCCTTGCGATGAGAGCAGAGGGGACAGGGTGTCCGAGGGCTGGGGGTCTACGGGTCCATCCTCTCTTCCCCTGGCAAAGGAAAAACGGGGAGAGCCTTAGCGCAACAACAGTGGGCAAAGGATGTTCAGGATGCACTCGGCTTCAGAGGAGCGTGCACCCAAAAAATCCCAGTGACAGCCTGCAGACATGTTGGGTCCTGCTGATCCCACCCTTCGTCACTACGAGGGCGCAGGAGCCACCCAGGCTGCTCCGAGCCACCCCGGCAGGCCATCATGTGCGGCAGAGCATGGCCACAGAGCCACCCACGTCCCCGAGCGCCAGCACGGGCCCGCTCTGGGCTGCTTTACGGAGGAATCCCCACCAAGGGGGCGGCTGGATTTCCCCAACCCTCTTGAACCTTCCTGCTGAAATCCCCTCTGGTGACTCACCCGGCCTTTTAGGAAGCGGACAGAGACCCTGGCAGGTCCCCGGTGATGCCCCCTCCTGCAGAAGGGGGGGGCTCCAGCCCCTGTCCACCCCCCGGGACTCTCGGGTGCATTCCCCACGCGCTGCCCTGCTCCAGCTCTCTCTAGCCCCGTGGCTACGCAGCCAGCTTCACTTTTCCCAAACTTTCTAATTTCCACATCCTCACCGGCACCACACCAGCATCCTCGCCACCACAGACAGTTTGGGGAAGAAAAAAATACCCCCAGCAAGAAGTTTCCATGAGCAAAAACCCTTCTGCTGTGCCGCTTTGGAAAGAGAAACCGCTTTCCTCGCAGCAGGGCAGGGACAGCTGTTCTGCATCTAGCTTAATTACCCCAGCTAATGAGGAGCCAGGTGGGGTGAAGGGGGAAAGGGAGCCAGCCGCATCCTGCAGCAAGGGGTGGGATGAGCCCATCGCCACCCCCAGCTCTTGGTTAGGGGTGGGCGTGGGCCAGCTTTCCTTTCCTGAGCACAGGCTGGGGTTTTGGGTGGCCCCAGAGGGGGCCAAAACTACAGCTGCTTGCACGGGGCAAGGCAAAGCTGGCCCAGGTTGCAGAGGAAAGCTTTCCGTCCCAGGGGGCGAAGCCACAACCCCAGAGTTTTCCACTGGAAAACGCCATTCCATCAAATCCAAAACGCTTCACAAAAATCAAGGCGATTTTGGCAGAATTAAGTTTTGGAGGGGAAAAAGAAAACAAAGAAAAAAAAAGAATTCCAGTGGTGACGAAACATCCCATTTCACCAGCACCGAACAAAAGGGCCTTTCTTCCCTCTGCTTGCGAGTGGGGCCCGTCCCACGTCTTCCCTCTGCCGAAGGAGCCAAGGTTTCCACCGCGCTACGCCCCAGCCCGTGCTCGGAGGGGAAATGCTGAGCGCTGGGATTATGGGGGCTGAAAAACTCCCAGTGCCCGGAACCCCTCTGCAAAGCATCTTCCTTGCTTTCGTACCTGTGCTCCTACACACCACGAACACCAGGGTTAAGTCCGACGCATGGCGCCAGGAGCGCGTCCCGTACATCACCCTGCTGTTGCTCGCTGGTGCGGTGAGCGTGCGGTTTTCTGCCCCCGTGGGTCATGCAGGGACAAGCGGGGGGGCACTGCGTCCTCTCCCCGCTCCTTTTAGCTCTTCCTACCCTGTATCTCCAGCTCTCAACAAGAGAGGCGCGGTGCTCGCCGGCGCTGCCAGCCTTCCCTGGGGCACGCGGGCTGCGAGAGGCGGCGCAGCACCGCACGCTGCTCGCTTGCGCAACTCTCAGCTAATTTTAGATCCCGGCTAGAGGAAAGCGAAATTCTATTTACTAAGGCAAGGAGGGAAATCACCAACAGCTTCTCCCATCAGCAGGGTTCCGTGCTTATCTCCCAGCGCTGAGCGCATCCAAGGTCTGGGCATTCCACAGATGCCCTTGGGAGCAAGGCTGGAGCGGCACAAGGACGTGCAGCTTCCCTCCCCGGCCCCGCTGGAGGGGGTTTTCCCCACCAACGAGAGCATCTGATGGAGCGAAAATGGGAGGAGAGGAGATGCTGCCCGTGATGCTGTCCCCTTCGGGTGAGTAGGAGCCCTTTTCTGCACTCTCCTATGGATGGAGGGGACAGAAAATGGCCTGGGGGTGTCCCCAGGGGGGCTGGCAAAAGCCAGGGGTTCAGACAACTGCAAGCCCTGCATTTCTGCACAGGGAGCAAATAAAGCACAGCTTGCCACAATCCACAGCCAAACCAGACACACCTGGGGCCAGGCTGCAAGTGGCCAAACCGTCTAGCGAGCAGCCCTCCTGCCCAAGCGTCCTTCCAGCAGCCGAACCAGCCCTGCGTCCACCTGAGCAGCCACAGATTGGACTTTCTGTGTTCTGGGGGATTACCAGCTTTGTGCAACAGCTGGGCACGCCTGCATCTCCCAGGAAGCCGGGGAAACAGCACAGGATAACCAGACAGTGACGTCCCGGCCGGAGGGACAGCAGCAGGCATGAGCCAGTGCCCCAGGGCAATGCAGCTAATGCAGGGAGGCGAGCCAGGATCAGAGCAGCCAGAGTCTTTTTATTTAGAACCATGAATTATAGGATTTGTTAATGAGGCTAAACTCCCCCCTGAGAGCTCCTGCCAAAGCACTTAACAGCGTGGCACGGCACCAGGATGGGGATGCTTGGACCTGCAAGGGGGGCCAAGGGGCTGCCTCCTCCTCTGCAGCAGCCCTGGTGGGTCCTGTCAGGATGGCAGACCCCATAGCAAAGCAGGTTCATAACAGCAGATCGAAGCCCATTAAGGCTCATCAGCCTCCCCAAACTGCTCAGCAGCAGCAGGGCTCCAGGAGGATCTGCCGAAATCAGGTATTTCCAGCTCAACAAGAAGGGCCAGGAGCAATCACTGCTGGTGGATCCTGGCAAGCTGCAGACGATCGTTTCTCCCCCAGGACAACCACTTTGTGGCATTTTCCAGCCTTGCTCGGGGTCCGGCATCCTTGCGTCACCTCCTGAGCAGCCCAGGAGGGAGCAGGGATGGTTCACACATGGAAATCCAGGTGTAAAGGGCCAGAGGAGGCTCCCTGCATCAACATCCTGTCTCCTCTCCTCGGAGGCTCCCCATTGTTAACCAGCGCAATTAGTTCCCAGCCTGAGGTCTAGCAAAAGCACACTGTTCAGGCACCTCCCCGGCCAAGGGCTACCATCTCGGCATGCCGTGCCACCAGGGGCCCCAGCAGCACGACGCGCCGCAGGCGATGTGACCCAGGCAATGTGACCCAGTATCGCAGCTAACCTGGCCAGGAAATGAACATCCTTAGCACTGCAGGGACAGCTCGCACAGCAGGGAGCATCCCCATGGACAACAGCAGGGATTAAAAATAAAAAAATAAAAAAATAAAGAGCTGAATTTTGCTCCTCTTCCTCCCTGGGCTCTGCACTAGCGGGCTGTGCAGTGTGCCTGTTCCCCATGGGTGCTGAGTGCAATGCCATGTGCAAGCAACAACCTCCAAAGGCGGTGTGGAGGGGCAGCTCGTCCTTACCCCCCACCACGTATTTCATCCTTTCCAGATGGTTTATATGGCCGGTGGTTTCCGGCTCCTGCCTTCACAAGGCAGCACCACAACCCCTCTGATTGACTCAAACCGCAGCTCTCATCACATTATCTGCTCTCCCCTGCACCTTCAAGTTTCACAACAACATTTAAAAACCCACCAACGCCAGCACCGGAGGACACGGCATCACCACCATGCAGCAGCCTCCCCCGGGGAGCCAAAAGCTCAACCGCCCCAAAACATCCCCACACAGCCCAGCTTTAAAGATTAAAATCAGCAGTCTCTGCCCTCTGCAGTGCTGGCACTCGCTGATGCCCAGCCTGCTCCCCGCAGTGATGCTACAGAATAAACCCAGCCCCAGCTTTCCTTGCTGTCCCTGGCAGGAGACACACTCTTAATGATTTGTTTAGCCCTGAACGGGCTCGGTGTTTTCCTACCCGTCCAGCTGATGGTTGCACTTTCCCTTGTTCATTTTCCACCCATCTTTAATTCATCGACTGCTCGTTCCTCCCCAGCTCCGTCAGGACAAGCTGCTCCTGGAAACTGCGCTCCCTCTTCATTGCGGATCGAGTAGCTTTCTTTAAAAAACAAAAACAAAAATAAAACAATGAAGCGCACGCCCCGTGAAGCTGCTCTTCCCCATGGCGCTCCCAAGCTGGAAGGAAAACGGCACGCGGTGGTGCCAGCCCCCCGCGGGCTGCACGGGCACCCAGCCCCAGTGCCACCCCCGCCGCCCCCGGGCTTGGCTCCGTCTCCCAGGGGCAGGGAGGAAAGATCGCGTTTCCTCGCGCTCACGCCGCCTTTTCAACAGCTCCTGCCAGAAAAACTCCAAATGTTTTTGCTTTTTCTCTCCCAAAACAACCTCTTGAGGAAGAGGAGCCCGAGCACCAGCGAGTCTCCTCCCTACATCGGCCAGACCTGAACCGACTCAGACGTCTGTCTGTCTGTCCGTCATCGCGAGACCCTCACTGAGCCATTGCCCTCGTTTAAAATTACCTCCCCAGGGAGAGCAAGAGCCGCGCCGGGAGGGGAACACGATCCAGGTGAGATCATCCTCGCCCAGACACCGCTCCTCTGCTTGGCACGGCAGGAGCGTTTCCAAGCCCGGCACATCCGTCACGTCATCCCGATCGCTATCGCCCCGCGATGGAGGCAACAGCGATGATGGCGCACGAGATATCCAGGAGATTATTCATTTAGCAGCTATTTAACAAGGATAGCAACTGGCCACTTCCTGGCCGCAGGAGTAATGACAGCCGGGGATCCCAAAAAAGCAGCGTCGGGGAAGGAAGAGGCACAAGAATTGCAGTCAGGGTGCAGCCGGTCTTGGTTAGCAATGTGTAACATCATTCCAGCAGCCAGCAGTGCCCCACATCAGGCAAAAATCACCGCTCAGAGCAGCAGCTGAGCGTGGCACCGGGGTTAAAATTAAGTTTTGCTTAAAAAAAAAAAAAAAAAAAAAGACTATTTTTGTTTTATATGCAGATGCTTCCTAGAAAAGCTCCGTGCTTACACGAGAGGAGCATTCCCAACCCAGCAAGCATAAAGTGTCTGATTTCGAGACATCAAAACGCATTGAGGAGAGCCAGGCAAATAATTAAGATTTAAATGTGCATTTACATAATACAGATAATCTGTCAATTTAACTTGTAAATGCAGATTGAATCAAGCAGCTACACTGTTAATTACGCAGCGATGAGGCCTGGATAGCTGCAGCCCAGCTCCACGGCAGCTGCGCTTTGCTCTGGGAACGCGGGCTGGGGTCCAGAGCCCAGGTACCAGCCCGGGCCACAACATGTTCGGGGGATGGAGACAGGCCTTTCTTTGTGATTCCTCTTTTTGGAAGCCGCAGTGGTTATCATACAGGGATGGGCCCGAGGACTTTCCAGCCCTTGGCGCAGTTCCTGGATGCGCTGACGCCTTGTTCTCCAGCTTAATTCAGCGAGGAGGCAGCGTTTCATTTAACCCCCACCTCGCTTCACTCCCCTGAGCTTTGGCACCATCTCCACTTCCCACAGCCCACCCAAACTGTGCTCTCTATCTCTCTAATTCTCTTTCTCCACTTTTTGACAGTCCATGGTGGCGTCACATGCCCCCGCATCCCATCTCTTGGGGCATTTTTCCTACTTCTCATTCTCCAGTCCCCCCAGTCCTCCCGGCCACTCTCACCCCAGCCCCTCTCACTCTTTGCGCTGCGTGAAGCTGCTCAGCTCCCGGTGCTCGCCGTGCACAGGCGGCTCCACGCACATCTGCACACCCCAGGCTGGACAAAGCAGGAGGCGCTGGCACTGCTTGGGGATGGAAGATGCAAAATCTGAGCTTGCAGCTTCCCAAGCCTGGCGTGGGGAGTCGCCTGTCCCCATGTCCCCTGCGCTACCGAGGGAAGGAAGTGGAGAGGAGCCGGACACCCTCTGAGGATACACCTGGGCGTGACCCAGCGGTAGGGAAGTGGCCAGGACGGTCCTCGCCGCCTCCAAAAAGCCACAGCATCCCAAGGGGACGCAGAATTGGGCCAACCCAGCTAGGGGTGCACTGGGCTTGCCCCAGGGAGGGAGGGTGACGATGGCATTGCTCAACCAGCTCCACGTGCCTGGGGAGGGCGTGCAGGCAGGGCGGAGGATGGAGAAACAGGCCAGCACGGATGCTGCGGGTAGCCAGCACTCCAAAAGCCACGGAGGAAACAGGGACCGCGGCTGCCTCAAAGCTAGAGATAAACCCAGCACAGGAACGCCCCAGGGAAAATCAGCCCCAACGTCCCAGGGAGGAAAACCTGGCTGCAAGGGAAGGGAGACAATGCAAAGCAACTGTCCGGGCTGAACACGGGCCAGGGAAATAATCTCCTTACAATCACCACAATTAAAGACTGTTTTATTAGCAGCTTAACTGTCCCTGGCAGGACTGCGGGCTCTTCAGCTTGGCTCTCAAAACAGGAGAGCGCGCCGTGGGACAAAACCCAAAGCAAACGGGGAATTGGTGGCGCTTCGGCCCTCCGAGAAGCAAAGGGCTCGCCTGCAGTTTTAGAGCAGAACAAACAGGGCTCGAGGCTTTCGGGCACCACACAGCAAGGAAAATCCAGGAGAGAGCTGGAAAAGGCCAAGAGCTGCGTTCTCCATCAGCAAAATCCCAGAAATGCAGGTTTGCAGCAGGACGAGGAACCTAATTAGGCATCCTCAATGATTCATGGGCATTTCCCTGCCCCTCTGCGGGGCTGGAGAAGCTCTGCGAGCTGGCGGCAGGGCTGGCACGTGTCCCTGCAGGCAGGGGGTCTCAGCCTGGTTTCTGGACAAGCAGGGGCTGGGGGGGGCAGATCCACCCCCAGGAGGATTTTTCCATTTTGCGGAACTTCCAGTTCCCCAGCAAAACCTCAAGGCGGTGCCCCCTCTGCTTTCCATCACACACACACAAGAAAAAAACCCTCAGGGTGGATTTGGTTCCTCTCCCCCACCATCATTCCCTCCCCCAAAACTACCAGGGGTGAAATAGGGCTGAGAACGGCATGAAGGAGAGGCAGGGGGCCCCAAACACCCCCACCAAGATGGGAAGACACTTGTCCTCCCCAGCCGCCCACCCCTTGTCCCCCAAAGCGCAACAAATGCCCTGGGGCAGGCATCACGGTGCTGCCCCCAGCCCCGGCTCGCCACCAGAACCTCGGTCCCCATCTCAGTGCTGGCGTCCCTGCGGTGACAAATCCCCAGCAGGGACACAGCCGGCCCGGGCCATGGCGCCTTGGCTGCAGGCAGACCACTGCCTTCTGCCAGGCCCGGCCTCCAGCCCAGCTCATGTTTTGAAAAGGAAATTAAAACTATGCCCAGCTGGCAGGCTGGCCGGGAGGGGGCTCGGCCAGCCTGGGATCACAGCCCCTGCCCGCATTTCCGTGCTTTGGGAACGTGCCCGGTGCATTTACTTAGCAGAGGGTGCCTGGCTCTCTCCCTTAGCCTGCACTCAGCTGCATCCCCGCCAGCACCACGCCGCCCATTGAGTGTCTCCGTGGCGGGACGCAGGGAAGGGGACAGCATCATCTCAGGGCTGCGAAACCCAGCACAACGCCAGCAGCTCCGCACTCCAACCCCGCACCTCCCAGCTGAGCAAAGCCTCCTCCTCAGCAGCACTCACTTCCAGCAGGAGACAGAAATTTTGCAAGAAGCTTTACAGCCCCAGCCCTGGCTGGCGTAAGCCACAGAGCGGGGTCTGACTCAGGGCTCGGCAGCCCAAAAGGGCTCATACCATCACCCCAATGAGCCCGGGGCAGGGAGCTTGACGCCGAGCTCAGCCAACACATCCCTGCACGTCGGGGATGCTGAGCCCGGTCCCACCACCACTGGCAGCTCGTGGAGGGGTGGCCAGAGACATTTTGCAAGAGGAACAGCTGAAGGAGTGGAAACAGCATCTGGAAGCGATTGGAGGCGAGGAGCCTCTCCCGGCACAGCGGGGAATTCCAACGGCGTGAGCTCAGGTTCAAGCCTCCTTCAGAGAGCCAGCAACAAGAGAGCTTCACGCAGTTTTAAACCTGCAAATGGCAACAAACCACTACAGAAGGCAGCCGGCGCCCATCTCACTCCTACCTGGATGCAGCAGTGTGATTTGGGGCAGTTCTGTGCTCCCTGATTTGCTCGCCAAGAAAAAAGAAAAAAAATTCTACATTTGTTGATATAACTTTGCAGGCATGGTGTCAGAGGGTCCTCCCCCAGCTCAGCGTCCTTTAAAACGACCGTGACAGCACCAGGAGCGAGGATGCCCCGATTCCCACAAGGCTGCCGGCTCCTAGCCCTTAGGACAGCCGAAGGTGATGGCACTGCCTACAGAAGTCCTGCCGGCTGCTCCTCCGGCCCCAGCTCACTCTCAGTGCTCGGAGCTAAGAGCCCATGACCCCGGGCAGCACCGGATCCCCTGGCCTCCTCAGGGCATCGACCGACACGGGGGACAAGAGGACCCGACACAAGTCCCCACACCTCAATGGCGGCCCAGCCCCACTGGAGCAGCCAATGCTCAGTGCGCCCACCAAGGCACCTCTGTTGTGCCTTTCTGCATGGCTAGCATGTAAATATGCACCTTAAAAAACGTAAAAAATAAAATAAACTCAATGCCTGGCTCTGTGCTGACACCCACGCCCACATTACAGAAAGAAGTGGCATGAAGTGGTGGTTTGGGCATTCGGAAAACCCCAAGCATCTCACTGAAGTGATGCTGACCCCACCTGCACCCTGCTCCACCTCCCTCCTTGCGCCTCCTTCACCCACAGCAGGTCGGAGCCGCTCGGCTTTGCTCAGCGAAGCCCCAGCCGGCAGCGAGTCCAAAGCAAGGTCAGTGAGAGCAGCCGGGGCTCACTCCTGCACCAAGCGCACGCGGCAGCACCGCCGCGGCCGCATCCAGCTGCCCCTTGCTTTCTCAGAGGAAACTTCCAACCCCATCCACGGTCACACGCAAGGGGTCAGCAGCTGGAAACACAAGAGATTAGCAGGAACTGGCCCTCCCCCCCACCTCCAAGAAGATGTAGGATTTTCCTAGAAAACACACAAGTGCACACTTCCCCGGGGGCTGCCGCCAAAGGAAAGAAACTGCACGAGGCGTCCAAGCAGCGCAAGAGTAAAGTGGGGAGCCGAGTTCAAAGTAAAACAAGAAGTTGCAGATAGCAGTGTGACCGGTAAAACCATTTCCTCTTCTCACTGCAATGCTGGGGGCCGGGCCACGTGGAACCGTGCGGATGAGCGTCACCGGGCTCTGGCAGGGGACATGTGCCAAAGCCACCTCCGCGGGAAGGGCTCTTCATCCCAACGGGAGCTGCCGGGCTTCCCATCTCCGTGCCCGCGGGTTGTAAGCATGGGAAAGACACAAGCGGGAAAAATCCAGGCTCGAAGACATCAGCATGGTCATTCCAAAGCTGTAAAAGGACTTAAATAGAGGCTTCCCCTTGACGGACGGAAGGGACGCGGGGCTGGAAGGATGCTGCGGTCACTGGCAGTCCCTGCCCCGCGCACAGATCTCTGTGGCAGCCCGCAGGCGATGTCAGCACTGACACAGAGCCCTGCCCGTGCCACCAGCGTTCCTCCTCACGTATTTACGTTTACAGAGCCATTACCCTCTGTCCTTGTGGGATTCAGCACATTGCTGTAGCAGTTGCTATTAAATTGTTGCCCGGAGCTGGAGGAGAAAGCAGCCTCTAATGATGTAGATAATTAAGCACAAGGGTTAGGAAGAGTCCAGCAAGCCACGCTGCTCCCAAGCTGCAGCTCGTAATGACGCCAGGAGTTTGTTACAGCTTGGACGTGTCCTTAAAGCATCGGATCCGTCGGTTTTGCAGCTGGACAGGGGTTTGCGTGGGGAGTCCCGTGTCACTGCACAGCCACTTGCCACCACGTGAAGCCTCAACGAAGGCGCCTGACAGAGTCTGTGATTTAAGCTGTCTGCTCGGCTGAAAGCCTCTTTATCTGGGGGAGCTGTAGGAGGGAGATCCCGGCAGAGCCACCCATCAGAGAAGATAGGTAAATTCAGCAGGGCTTTCCCTAAAGCTCCGCCGCCAGGCATTAATTAGCTCATCCCACACCATCTACCATGATGAGGGGAGGACCGGAGCCACCAGCAGCCCAAGGGCCAGGTGCCACACACGGAGCATCAGCCCCTCACCGACTCCGTGACCAGGGCAGGGAAAGCAAGGCAATGCCACAAGGCTTCCTGGGCCGGATGCATTACATCCCAGCCAAGCAACCCACGAAGGAGCACAAACAAAAGCCCCCGGAGGAAGATTTCCTTTGTTCTCCACTCCAGGTCCCTGAGAACAATGAAACCCCTTCAGCTCACGCAGCAAAAGACCCGATGGTGAACGCTCCGTGGGCAAAAGTCCCACCGGTTGTTTTTCTGCTGCCTTTGGAGCGAGCATCCCCACGTCCTGATGGGAACGAGCCCTCCCTGCAGAACAGGCACATGCGATGGGGCAGGATGGGGTTTCGCAGCATCCAAGCCCCCACCTGCACCAGGGTGCCCGGGGCGCATGGGGATGCAGCTTTGGGGTCACCGGGCAGGAGGCACTGCCAGAGAAGCAGATCCACAGCTCCATGAACGGAGGATGCTGAGGGGTGGGAAAAGGCTTTGGCTGCCTAAACAGATCACATTCAGCCCACGCTGCTGCACTAGCAACGTGGGCAGAGCAAAGCCCAGGGCCGGCACCGAGCTCTCCATCCCCAGCGTGTCGGGTGGATGCCAGCTCCGTCCTCCCCTCCGCGGGGCTGCCGGGAGCATTTTGGAGCAGCACCAAACCTCAGCCGGCGGGCGGTGAGAAGCAGAGCCCCCCACGTGCTGCCTCACCTGCAGAGCACAGGCTGCGCGCTCGCATGGAAACCCCAAGGACCTGCCCCAGAAGTGCCCTGGCATCACTGCTGCATCTGCCCTTCGAAACCAGCGCTGGGAGATGTCAGACAGACATTTCGTGGTTCCCAGGGCTGGCCACTTGGTTGGTTGGTTTGTTTTCCTTGGAAGCAGCACGTCGGGACATCCATCCGGAGCCTGGCCCAGGGCTTTTCATGCTGCTTGGCCGGGGGGGGGGGCACGGCGGGCGCAGCGCATCGCCTCGCTCGCCCCGCTGCCGGTGTCGGGCACGCGGTCCGGCTTCCATCGCACCTGGGCACCGAGCCACGCTCAGGCGCTAGTTCCACACGGATACAACGACTTGAAAATAAACGTAAAAACGAATCGAATAAAGCCACCTCCCGGCAGCGAGGGGGCTGCTGTGGCTTTGCTGCCGGCATCACCGGCTGCCCGCGCACCCACCCAGCAGCGCCGGGGGCTGCCGGCGCCGCCCCCCCCCCCCGCGCCCCCCCACCCCCCCCCCCAACCCCCCCCCCCCCCGCCCCCCTCACCTCTCCAACAGGCGAGATGGGGCAGAGCCCCGCCGCAGCCTTGTGCAGCGCCTCCAGCGCTGTGCGTTTACACAGGAAAAGGGGGGGACGGACACGGCAGGACCGGCTGGGATCTCCCCTCACCTCAGCCCCCCCCCCCAACCCCAGCGCGTCCCCCCCACGCCCCAGCGCCCCCCGCCGCACACTCACCATGGGGCGGCCGGGGGGCGCCGGGCTCCGCAGCGGGCAGGGCTGGGGGGGAGCGGAGTTAAGCCGGGGCTGGGCTGCGGGGGGGGCCCGGGCACGCTTGCGCACAGAGCCGGGCTGGGCTGCGGGGCGGAGGGAGGGAAGAGGCGGGGGGAAGGCGGGGGGGCCGCCGGCAGAGGCCGGTGGTGGGGATGCCGCCCGCCGTCCCCTCCCCGTGAGCGCCTGGAGGCGCCGAGCGGCTCCCCAAAAGCTTTGGGGGTGGCCCGGAATGGGGGGGTGTGCCCATCCCCCCCACACACGCACACGCACAGCGCCCCCAAAATTAACCAGGCGAGGCTGCCCGCCCTCGGTGCCCAAACGCTTTCGGCACAGGGAGCGAAGGGGCTCAGGGATGCTCAAAGCCATCCAACGCGCGCTGGCTTTGCGCATCCACCGCACCCCACATCAGACATGGAAGGGCCGCCGGTGAAGCGGCAGCATTCGTTTTCCTGCAGGGAAACTCGTCCCGCTGTGGGAAGGCCCTGCCAAGCACCAGGCACCCGCTGGGATCTGTCCATCCGTCCATCCCTGTCCATCCGTGTCCATTCGTGTCCATCCGTGCCTTGTCTCGTCCCCAGCAGCACACCAACCTCAGCAGCTGGCCCCTCGGGGCTTATCCTCCTGAGGCTCCAAAGCCATCCTCCTGCACTGGCTGTTTTTGCCCGGCCTGCAGTCCCTGAGGCAATCAGCAATATTAATGCTAATTTCCAGATGAATAACAACCTGACCCGTTGGCTCTGGAGCACAGGCTGCCAGCAGGCAGCTCCCGCTGAAGGCAGGGTGCAGCCCAGCCAAGTTTATTCCTCTTTATCACAAGGGCCAGAAAGAGGCCAAAGCTTGGAGGGCAACGTCTCCATCCGAAGACCGATGCGTCCAGGGCCAACCACACTCACTGATAAAGTTCCCGCTGAGCTGATGGCACTGACGTTGCCAGGGCTAACTGAGCAACAGCATCAATATTTGAAGAGCAGCCTTACCTCGTTCTCTTCTGTCTCAGAAAAGAGCCAACACCAAGCAAAGCTCTAAAGGAAAAATATATATATATATACAGTTTTGGAAAATGGAACAGCAGGGGAATGAATTAAGAGACCACGAAGATGTGACCGCCAAATGCTGCAGCCACCACGGCTGCCTTGGTTCCCTGCTGATTATCTCCAGCAGTGCTGGCTTCCACTGGGCCCAGCAGCACCCAGGTAGCTTCTGGCAGGACGTGTGCATTGCCCCCTAAGCCACTTACTCCCCGCATGCCGTGTGTCTCGGCCTATGTGGCAGTGGGGTTACCTTGATGGTGAGAATCGATCCAACAAGGTGGATTCACCCAGGGAGGCTTTTGCCAGTGGTAACAGCCAAGCCATCCGTAATTGTGCCTTAATTACCATTGGCTTGCAGCTGATCCGGGGGTAATTATTGGGGCCACAGCTCAGCAGGGGAGCTGGGACTTGCTTGAGGAATATTCAGATCCATCAGTCTCTTGGGTTCCCCTGCTAGGTTTATTGCATCTGAAAACAATAAACAGCGCTCAATAAAACTCCAGCAATAATAATGCATCCCAAATGTCTATTTTTACCATGCCCCCAAGACAGAATATTAAAAGAGCATCACGGCTGCAAAGCTGCGCTTCCCAGGATAGTCTCGAGCCTGCCGGTCCCCAGCTCCATCCCCCCGATGCTGGTGGCTGTGGGCCCGTCTCGGCGTGCTGGCCTCTGTCCGCAGGCACTGCCTTGTCCTGGGAGGAGAAACAGCAGCAGTCTCTGATTTTGGCACAGGCAACGTGGTCCCATTCGACCGCTGTGCTCTCGAGCTGAGATCTTGACATGCACGAGGCTTCACTGAGGCTAGGAGAAAAGCTGTGCTGATGCTGAGCTCCAGGTTTTCTCCATCGCTTCGCAGCCCTCGCCGGTTCCTGGCGAGCCCACCTGTGCCAAGGGGCAAGACAGCAGCACCACGCGCCCCCAGGGGAAGCCAGGTCACTGCAAAATGTTGGAGGAGATGAAAAAGCTGCCTTGTCCCTTGATCCAGCAAGGATGTTTTGGCCAGGCAGCAGCAGGAGGTAAGGATGCACTGGGGGGGACAGGGGTCACAAGGGCCCTCGTATTTCCAGCAGGAATGGAACATGAATGGCACGAGCACAGCTGTGCTGGGAAAGCCACGAGCAGATGCACGGCTCCATGTAGTGCTGGGGACCACCAGCACTGTGCAGCAGGACCTCAGGGGCTCATCTGGAGCTCTTGTGCCATCCTCTCATGCCTTTCCTTGGAATGTTCTAGTCTGGCAGCACGACGTTAGCACAACCAAGGTGTATCTCCTGCAAGGAGGAGGATCTTCATCTGCAGGACTCCGCCTGGCCCCCAGCCCTCAGACAGAGCTCCGGTTCCTACGAAGCAGCAAAGCCCACCCGTGTCCATGGAGCCTCGGGGCACCCGCTGAGCTGCCTGCTTGCGTCTCCTGATGGGGACCCCCTTGGGGACACCCAAAAGCAAGGTCAGGCCGAAGCATCCGCACCCGGACACCACAGGATGCAGGGCGCAGCGGGGCGTTAGCGGCAGCACCCATCCGAAGCAACCCGAGGGAGCAGCGATTGCCTCCAGCAAATGATGCATTTTAAATCCCGCTTGTCGTAATAAAACATGAACCATCATTCGGGAGCACCGAGAAATGCTTCTCTCCCACTAGAAAATACACGTTTTTGGAAACGGATTTGCTGGGTTAGCAGAATGCCACAAGTGTTTGCTGGGTAGTTAGTCATTGCTAATGACTGCACCCTGCCCTAATATTTAATTTACAAAGAGTGGAAAGGATAAATTGCCAGTTAGATTAATTCAGCATGATCAGTGCTGAGTAATTTAAAGGAGAAAGGCAGAAAAATATAAAACGTTGGCTGTTGGAAAAGTGAATTTGTAATGTGCTCCGTATCACCCAGTTCAAAGCTGTTCAAAGGTCCAGAGGAAATCACATCAGTAAAGGGGTTTAGAAAATGCCCAGGCTGGGGCTGTGAATAACCAGACTTTTCCTTGCCCCGCAGACGTGTGGGCTGGAGGATGGCAGGGGGATGGCTCCGGCACCGCAGCTGCTGCCCACCCGTCCCCACCAACACCTCCCCATCCTACGCGGTTGTGCCTTGTGCCTCAAACCAAAGCTTTGCTGCTCCTTGGGGGAGAACACCCCACCTCATCCTCCACACCCCAAAAAGTCCAAGTGTGAGGCTGTGCACGCTGCTGAGGCTGTGCAAGTGCAGTTGTGCCAGCCTGGACCCTGAAATCACAGGAGGCTTGGAGCTGAGGGGCCGGGAACCAGGCAGGAGACACAGCAATCTATCTGGGGAGACGGGCACAGCAGCAAGCACGGATCTATTAAAGCAGGAGGGAGATGCCCTCCGCCAGGCTCCCGGCATCTGCTCGAGATGCACAAGAATGGGGCGATTCATGCCCAGCACAATCCCGCTCTGTCCCCGCGCCGCCTGCCCCTCGCGGCCCCGCAGCCGGGGGCGGCAGCAGGAGGGACGCAGGCGCCCGTCGCCACCGTCCCGGCTCGGCCGCGGGGCGCGGAGCTCGCTCTGCCCTGAGCTCCTGCCCGCCGGAGCACGAGGCACCGCTTCTCGCCCCCACCTCCAGCGGGAGCAGGCAGATGGTCCGTGGAAGATGTGCTGCTCCGTCGTCTGTCGCAGTCCTCCAAGTCTATTTTCAAGGCAGCTTTTTTTAATACCTGAAGAACGGAGCCCAGGGATGCTTCCTGGATGACGGGCTCATCGCGTCTGTTGTTTAACCATCTCCGTTCCTGCGCTGGCCTGCAGTGTTCCCTGACACACGGGTACTGCGAGCTGCTCCATCTTGGAACAGAAAGTGCTCTGGTGTCCAAAACACAAGGGGGAAAACCATCCCTTTTCCTTAACAACTTGAAACGCGGGGATGCAAAGAACTAGGGGACAGTCAACCACAACGACCATCTCCCGATGTCCTCGGTTCCTAAATCAACTCTGCTCCAAGCAGAGGCTGCAGGAGGTGTGTGCATCTGCGTGTAGCACGAAGGAACCCCCTCAGAGCTCACTCCAGCTTTCTCGCCACATGCCACATTTTTGCAGAGAAATAAGCAAATCCAGAAGAGTTGGCTGCATTCAGATGCTTTGCTTCTCCCTGCTGCTAAAAGGTACCAGGGAACTGCCTGACCTGAATTTTTATTAATCAGACGAGAACAAAGCCCTGGGCATCTCTTGTGATGCTCCTTGCAGTCAGGCTCTGGACCACCCCACTGCAAGGCAGCGCTGTGGCACACACAGCAGCCCTGGAAACAACAAATTGCATCTATTTTTCCCCCCAGAGATAAAGGGTGAGAAAAATAATAACAACAACAAACCTGAGACCTCCCTGAGACCTCCCTGGCGTGCTGCAAGGAGTAAATAACCAGGACAGACAGCAACGCGCTTCCTGCAATTACCTCCCTAGTTACCCACGGACCAGAAACCAGAGCCCTCTCGGGCAGCCAGAACTCGTGAGGTTTTGCGAGGTTTGTGCCCGGCAGTGAAGATGCCGAGAAGCCGAGGGCTGGGCAGGCCGAGCAGCTCACACCCCACGCTCCTCACCCGCAGGAGCTCCTCCGGGAGCCCTCCCCGGGGAGATGCGGCCCCTGGGAACACCGCGGCTCGGCCACCAGCCCGGTTCTCTGCTCGGCCACGTGGCCGTCCCCCGAGGCTCCTTCCCTGGACGCTGGCTGCAGGAGGGATTCACCCCGGTGGGAGGAGGAGCAGGAGGAGCAGCATTTTTTAATTGAGCGTGCTGAGGAATCTGAGCGAACCCTAGCGCAGCCCGTGTCAGGGAGGGGTTGCCCTTTCAAGTGAGCTCATTTAAGCTGTACATATGATTAATTAGCAGCTTCGAAGTGATGGCTCCAAGGCCAGGGATCAGGCAAGTCACATTTGCCTTCCACGGAACCCATGGCATCTGGCCGGCAGGGGCGAGGACTCGGCTTAGTCATTCTCTTGGAGCAATAAAGCCCTCCCAGCCCCAGGAAGAGAAGCGAAGCCTTCCGAGGACAGTGGCCTTCCTTGGAACCATCTTTGGTTTTTTCACCAGTCCCACACTTGCTGGCCAGTCTTCTGGGTGGAGAAGATGGATGTGCGCAGACCCTCCTGCCCAAATCCCTCCACTCCCTCCCAGAGGAGCCCAGGCCGCTGCTTCGTGTCTGGTAAAAACACCACACCAACAGGGTTACTCAATCAAGGTTTTAATTGACTTAAGCAGAAGGAACAGTTTCCATAGCAATGGGCTGTCGGCCCCAATTTGTACAAAACCCAAGTATAAAAAGAAAGCAACAAAACCCTTTAAAAAACAAGACACAACACATTTATTGGGATAAAAAGATACAAAAGCAACTCCGCATTGGCTCTGCCAGTTCACACTCTTCCTGCTTCTTGGAATTTCTTAAGCAGAGGTTCGTCAGCCCGCAGGGCAAACGTCAGGGCCCGTTTCTGGTAGTACGCTGAGTCCAGCGCCAGGTTGTCGATCACATCTGCCAGGAGATGGGCTCTCTCCACGGAGATGCCCGGGGCGTCATAGCCCAGGGCAGTGAAATGCACGTGCAGGTGGTAGTAGGAGGGCTGGTAATGCAGGTAGATTCGCAGCTGGGATCCAGGCACACCAAAGCGCTTTACTATGGCTTCCTGGGGAGAAAAACAGGTTGGAAAGGGCAACGTGCAACGAAGGCATGGGTGGCGGGGAGCAGGTGGGAATAAAGACCCCAAAGGGATGGAAAGGAGAGCCCCCAGGTGCCATAAATAAGGAGAGAAAGGCAGAGAGTTACCAGCCAAATTCCCTGGCTGGTAATGAGGCTGCAGAAGGATTGAAACGGGTGGAGAAGGTTCAGGCAGTGAAAACATCAAAGGAAGCTGTTAAATAAACACCCCACCAAGAGGGGAGCCCCGCTCACACGCCCCGCTGTCTGACAGCCAGGAGCAGGGGGCCCTGAGCCCTGTTAGGCACAGGAAAGACAAAAAGGAGCAATTTCTGCTCCCTCCATCCTCACAGCAAGAGAGAGAGGAAAATTCAGAAGGGCAGAGCTCTTCTCTGCCCCACTTCTCCGGACGAGCTCTCCGCTCTCGTTGTTTTCCATTCCTCCCTTATCTCTTCAGCTCGCTCAGCAAGTTACAGGATCCCGTTACCAGCCAGTGTAATTAAAGCTATAAACAGCAACAGCAAACTCCAACACACCGGCTTGGTTTGCTGCTCAGCACACTGCAATCCCCTGACTAATCTCTTAATTAATCTCTGTTTTCCCC
>CM021788.1:414191-446979 GCA_011076525.1 Nettapus auritus | reverse complement strand
CCATCTCCCATGAGAGGGGCTAAATCGAGGAGGAAAGGAAACCAGAAAATGCTTCCCATGGCCCTGCGGAGACTTGCTGCTTTGCTAGGCACCGAGCCCTGGTCAGTGCCTGGAGCAGCCCGGGACGCCTGTAATGTATCTGGCCTCAAGGGCACACAAGTCAGAGCACGAAGCAGGATTTAAAGTGCCCTCTTTTCGTTAGTGCTCCATTCCCACCTCAGCACTTCCTTTGGAGACCCGTGGGCCTGCCACCACGGCAGCGCGTCCCCCCTCGGGTGCGTGCAGCGGGAGGCAGCAGCATCCCCAGGCCCCCCTCTGCTCCCCAGCGCCGCTGCATGCGGCAACGCAAGGGCAGCAAGGAAAGTCACTGCCATCTATTAACGGATGCGCTGCAGCAAAAAAACGTGAGGGACCTTGCGAGGGAAACGCGAGCATCTCTCGGCTGCTGGTCTGCACGCAGCAGGCGGGGCTTTGCCAGCGCCCGGCTCGCAGCCACCCCGACTGCCGGGGAATTCGGGCAGGGAGCAGAGCAGCGCAGCAGCCCGGGCGCCCGCTGCCCTTGCGCTCACCTTGCCTTCCTGCAGGATGTTCTTCAGCAGAGGCAGGTGCTCCCCGGTGAGGTCCCGAAGAGACTTCACATCCCGGCGCTGAACGAGGGCGATCAGGTAGAGGTCGTCCAGCTGCGGACAAGCGGAGACAGAGGATGCTGATGACAACAAAACGAGCAGCGGAGACTCGAGCACGTTGGCCCTGACACACTCACCTCAGCTTTCTACGCTGTGTCCCAGCGCAGACACACACGTGTGCTCACTACCCGCTGTCTTATTTAACCAACATCTAAGCTGGGTGGAATCCTAGCTGAGAACCCCGGTACGAGACGCGTTCACCCACAGACCCGTGTGTTTTTAATAACCCTTTGTGGACAAATTGTTTTTTTCAGCTCTTGGAACAGTAACAACCAGAAGAGAAGAGCTTTCTCCCAGACAATAAACAACATGATCACAAGTATCTTCTCGGTTTTAAAGGCAGATCAAGCAAACTTTTTCTACTGTAAACACAGCACTTGCAGTCACTGGGGCTTATTTCGCTGCTCCGAGATTAAAGCAGTCGCCGAGCCTCCTCTACCCTTTGTTTCCCCACGTTTCAGACTTCACAAGCACCGCCACCTTCCCCAGAAATAACCTGCCCCCAGCATCTCCTGGAGCATTTCAAAAGCACTTTTCCCAGCACGCAGCAAGACCGAAGACCCCTGCACGGGGCAGGAGAGGCACGAGGCCTGCACGGGGCTGCAGCCGCCCTCTTTATCTCCGCGCCCCGGCGAGGATTTACGCTGCATTCCGGCGGCCAGAACTGCGACTGTAGATTTTTCCGAATGAAAAGCTTCCTATATTTCCACTGCACAAACAGTGGGCCACTTTCCAGTCGCTCCCGATCTATAAATAACCGTTTTCAGGATCTAATCATCCACCTGACAGCCCCGCCGCGGTGAAATACGGCCGCTCGGCAGCTCCCAGCCAGACCTCTGGCACCTCCGGAAGCACTTACCGAATTAAATGTTTCACAGAACACGGGGTCGTGGATCACTGTTATGTCAAAAATAAATAAAAATCAAACGCTCAGTCGGATCGTCGTGCGGCATTGCTGCACAGGGGATAATAAACACGGAGATGAAGTCCCTTACACAGGGATCTGACCGCGCAGAGAGGCAGAGGCAGGCGGGAGGGCACGACACGGGCTCACACCGCTGCTAACAGAGATGCTCTGCAGCAATATCCGCAGTTGCACGTCACCCGCCCCTCAATCTACCTGTGCTCTCTGTGTGCTGTGTCCTGCCAAGCAGTTGCCCCAGGCTACATCTTCAACTGCCTCCGTTTCCAAAACTGAACCCTCCTGGTAAACAACCCCTCATGGCGGCGTTTAATCCCTGTCTCCTTCCGTTTACTTAGCGGTTCTCTAACGATATAAACACTAAAGCAAAGGGTTTAGATATCCAAGACCCAGCAGATCTTTTCAGGGTTATAAGAAACCCATCTGGCTACTCAGAAACAGATGTTTATGCCAAAAGATGCGTGCAGAACCCTGCCTTGGGACTCTGGAAACACAAAGCTTTTATTTGCATCCAGCCAACAGCGATTCTCATGGTTTGATTTGATTCTCAGAGCAGCCCCGTGCACAGCTCCAAAAAAGATGGCGTATCAAGTTTGTCTTCTTCAAACCAGAGCTGGCTCGCGGGAGAAAAGCAAACATCCCCTCTCCTTAGAACAACATCTGTACGTTACTGTTTGAAACAAATAAGCCTGTTGCTAAAAAGGCCCTCAGTGATGTAATGCACGGCACCATTTCAGGCAACGCCTCGGGGCTCCTGCGGGTTTGAGAAGAGGAAAAAAGCTAGAGGGAATCTAAAAGCGGCCTTCCAGCCGCATGTTTAACAAGAGCTTGATTCCTCTGCACAGGCCAAGCTGTCAAACCGCTGCTGCAGTCTTTTTTAGGTGTCGGCTTACCCATGCTAAGCACGGCTGATCCTGGCCAGCTGCCTGCTAGCCGGCGGCTCGACGGTGGACAGAGGCACCGAGAGGCTCCAAGGAGGAGGTCGAGGCAGCCGAGCAAGCCTGTCCTGCAGCCCACTGCCGTGGGCAGGAGCTGGGCAGGAAGGGATGCTCCGGCTTGGAGCACTCGCTGGACCCCGCCAGGCAAGGCTGGTCCTGCAGACGGGGCTGAACCCGCACTCGCAGGCATCAGCAAGGGCAAATACTGCGCTCAAAAAGATCCAAGAAAACTCCAAGTGCTACCAAGGACGACAGGCTGACTAGCAGCAGCCGTTCCAGCTTGCAGGAGGCCAGCAGCAAGAGGGAAGACTTCGAAACACAACCAGGAAACCTTCCTCCCGTCCCTCCGCCTGAAATAACTCCAGGTGAATTGGCAAGACCTGCAGAGCACAAGGCGACGCTGTCGAACACAATTCTAAGCCCGTGCTCTGGGGAGGTTCGGAGAGCCCTGCTGGGAGCCCCATCTCGCTTCCCTAATTTAATTGAGTAGCCTACGGCTGGGAGCCGCTGCCGGCAGAGCGTGCTGATGAGATGAGTTGAAATGTGAACATCCGAGGGCTTTGAAGAGCAGCTGCAGGGATGAGATCCGTTCTGACAGGTCCCAGGTTTAATCTAATACATTAGGACTTGAGACACATTGGACCCGAACACATCCAGCGTCTGTCAGAACGCAATTTATTTATGCCGATGACTAAATTAAAAGACGTACCCTCTTTGCTGAGCGCACATCCTGCAAGGCAGGAAGAACAGTCCCCGTCTTCCTGCCGACAGCCTCAGCGAGCAGGAGCCTTGCACGTACCCTGCTCAACACGAAAGGCCAGGCTGCACACAAAAGCCTGTACGAAGAGCTCACAAGTAAGACTTCTGTTACTCCGCAGCTTGTCCTCCTTAAGGAACTCCCCTGCTGCAGAAACATTTTTCTCAAATGAAAATAATTCGTACACGGCTAACAGCAAGCTCAGCAGTTCACCGGCACGTTCGCACTTTCCAGGCGTGGGGTGCTGAGCCTGCCTGTGAGCACCGGCATCCTGCCCTGCTCGGCTGGGGGGATCCAACGGGAGGATGGAAGGAACCGGTGCTCGCAGCAAACCTCGAGGCTACCAGGTTCAGCCGTGGCTTGGAGCTGCCCGCAGCCAAGAAGAAATATCTTGGCTCAGAGACAGAAGTCAACACCCCGTGCTGGGACGCTCTCTCATCTGCCTGGGAAAGAGACATTCTGCACGAGGGGCTATAAATCCCGAAGGCCGCAGATGTAGAAAATAAAGTCCAAGCCCTTGTCTCAGGGTAAAGAATCACGGAAATCATCCAGGAGTCCACACCTCTGTTTTTTAAAACACAGAAAGCATCCAGCTATCAGCAACTCCCACCACCTGGAAGTACCCACGTGTAACGCGCTGAGCTCCCCGACACCTCCCCAGTCCTCCCCCAGAGCCTGGAGGAGCCGGGGCTCGAGGGCAGGCTCTGCCCCAGGGCCAGCTGCTGCTCCAGGGGCAGCAAGGGCAAACGGCAACGGCAGCCGTGGGGAAGAACTCAGGAAAATCCTGTTTGGCTCAAAAAACAAAACAACAACAAAAAAAAACAGCATGGATAAGCCTCCCCTAAAGACAAATCCTGTCATCTAAGTGCTCCCTAACCATACCAGCTCTGAGACCTGGGTACAGCAGAGGAAACTGAAGCACAACCTCCAGCCCATCTGCCTCCAATGCTGATCCGAACCACACGGTTTGGTTCCAGTGAGAGAGAATTTACGCTAAGGCTTTGCTCAGAGCGAGGAAAAGGACGGCACGCTGCTGCAAGTTACCTTTTTGGGATCGCTAAGTATTGCTGTCACCATCCTGCAAGTAAAGACATGGAAGGGCATGAGCCAGGCTGCCGGCCTGCAGCGTGTCGCCTGCTTCGCATGCTGAAGGTCGCACCTCGGGGGGAGCAGGTGGAAATTCAGGCTCAGGTACTCCGCAGCAACTTGGCAAGGGATTTTGGGAATAGCTGATGTGTGGGGAATTCACCCTGTGTATGGACTACCCTGCGGTAACTTACGTGCCCTCACCTGGTCGTTCCCCCAAGTAATTTAGCACCAGAGCAGAGATCGATTCCCCTGCCTCCCAGCACAGAAACACAGAATTGCACTGTGGTAACAGCTCACAAGCGGGGCTATTTTTAGTTCCCGTTTCTAAGTTTTCATCAAACGGTAACTCTCCCTCGCTGCCAGCTGCGGAAATGTTTTGAGGATCAGAAACATGAAGGACTTTTTGACTCCAGCGAGTCAACGGGTGCAGGCTTGGAGCCTTGCTTCTCTGAGCTTCGGGTATTTCATCTCCGCAGGCGCGCCGTGGGCCTTGATGTCTCCAGGCCACGGAGGTACCGCAGGAACTGAGCCAGAGTCAAAGGAAATAATGAGCCACTCAATTTAGGATTATAGCCTGGGCTAAAACCTCTGAATCTCAACAAGTGGCCACTCCAGCGAGGGGTTAAGCAGCTGCTCATAAGCTAACAACCATCTGTTTGATACTGTGGGCAGGAGAGTAAATTGGAACAATTGAAGGACAACAACACATCCGACTGATTTATGCCTAACATTTAGGCTTTAAAAACCCAAACAAATGAATTCATCGGGAACAAATAGGCATCTGGACTTAGGTCCAAACACATCATGACAACACTCAGGCCAATACAGGGAAGAGAAAGTGAAGCTAATAAATAAATCACTGAGCAAGAGTGAGGACAGTCTGTGTTGTGCAGTGTCCACACGTGATAAAAGGCCCTGAATCACTGGCACCATCGCTGCTTAACGACAGTGTGAACAGGAAGGATACATTCCCCTACTAAAACTTTCATTAACGTGCTATTAGTAATACAAAAGGGGACGCTTCCTCTGCATTAGCTCTAAACAAGCAGCATCCCTTCAAAAACAAAGGTAGCAAACAAACCTGGCTTTGATTCCACTTAAAATCCGGAACTAGAACAAAGCCGTTGCAGGGATCTTGGTTTTCATGGATGATTCGATCAGCCTCAGCCTTCTTCTCCAGGATATTATACACCCACTGAAAGAGAAACGTGATTTACAAACCAGCAGAGAAAATAAACTCCGGCACATTTCACCCAAGCTCACGGCTTAGATTGTATTTATTGCAAGTAGAATATAAAAAAAAAAATCAACAACTTGATTTTAAGACCAAATAAATTCCTGGCCAACAACATTTGTAGTTAATTATCCATAAAAAAACTCCAACAAACTCCAGGCAATTATGAGCACTTCAGTTAAAAGATACCCCCCTGACCCCACTGCATGGCACTGCACTGCTGGCGAGCTGAATTATTCAGGGATTTCTGTTTTCCTCTCAAGCATTAAGAATTGGCCACAGCTGGAGATGAGGTATTGAACAGGGTTGGTTTAGTCCACTATAAAAATTGTTACATCTGCCTGTAAGAGGATTTGGAGACGATTCTTCCCGACAGGATCGAGTCCAGTATCCTCCAGCCAGACCTGGCTGCTTGGCCACAGCCTGCGCAAGGTCCCAGCTCGGGTCCTCGGTCTGAGGTGCCCAGCACCCAGGCTCCGACCCCACCCTCTGGCCCTGAACAAACTCGTATTAAATGGGAACGCTCACACACAGAACTTATTGTCTGCTACGCGGACAGCCCGTTTTCTTCTATAACCAAAAATGGTTTTAAATGTTTTTAAGCGCGCCTGACTGCAGCCACGCAGGCTGACTCAGCTGGCTAAGTGCTAAGCCCTGCAGCCAGCACACCCTGCTGCCGCCTTTCCTGCTACACCAACGTCTGCAATGCCACCTTCCTGAGCTCTTCCTGCAGCTTTTGCCAAATTACCGTCTGATGGTCTTGCCTGTCATTAGCACCTTTGATTAATGGGCTGTCTGTAACAAGAACAGACTTCTGAAAAGGAAGCCAGGCTCACTGCTTGCTCGGGCATTGAGCAAGCTCGGGCAGCACGAGCTTCCTCCTTCCAGCAATGAAGGCGAAGAAACCTTACCTCGGGGCATCGGGGCGCAGCCTCACTCAGCAGCCAGAAGGAAATACGCAGCCAAGGGCTCCAACCTGGCTGGTTTAACCCCAGCAAGCTGAGAGCAGAGGCCGGCGCAGACCCCAGAGCCCAGCTCTCTCCCTTTCCACTGGGACACGTGCCCACACGTTTGCTTCTCCGTTCGGGGAGACAGCTGCGGACCGCTGCAAGCACAAAAGCCCCTGAGGGGCCGCAGCTCTCCTCTTCCGCGCTCCCCATCTGGCAGCAAACAGGCCCGAGCACTCAGACAGAGCAGGCTCCTCACCAGCATGAGCGACGCCACTCCTGGAGCATGCCAGGCCCTAGCAGGATCGACAGAGGCTGAAGTCAGCTCGTCGGGGGCTCAGCAGACGTCTCTCGCGGCACTGCATGCAGCTCTGGGCCTGTTTACACCTTTTACCTCCCACGCCGTGCTGAAACCTTTACAACTAGCTCTGGAAAGGAAACTCAGCTGATTTTTCCATTCGGAAAGGAAGCAGCACATTGCTTGCAAGCCTGAGGTTGGATACAGCTCCTGCTGCTGGCAGCTAGCACTCTCTGGGTGAATACGAAAGGCCTGTGTTTTCTTGGGCAATGCATGTCTCTTGGTTTCCTGACTGATTAGAAAACAGCTTGCCGCTCTTCTGTCTCTATATTTAAAGCTTCAACCTCCAGATTGCTTGTAATCCTTGCTCTGGTTATCCCCCTACGTTCCTCTGCAGCTCCAGTTGGGCTGCTGGGAAGAACAGAAGGACGTGGGACCTCAGACCCCACAGAGAAATACCTCCCCCTGCAGCAGTACCTTCAGAGCAACACACCATCCAGAGACAAGTTTCTGCTATGAAATGGAAGAGGACAAGAACAAACAGCAAAGACGAGCAGAAAGCATCTTTATATCGAGATTTCTTTTCTTGCTAACAAGCTGCCCACCTGCTCTGAACATCACCTGCCAAATGAAAAGTTTTACAGAGAGCACTGTGACTTGGTTTCCTCTAATTGCTAACAGTCTTGGGGTCTTATTGAAGGCTTCCAACATTAACCAGGTCTCCTAGAAGACAGAGCAAGATGGTAGAAAATGGCTAGGCTTTGAAAGCTGAAATTACTTTGAAACACCAATTGTTCCTTCCCCCAGTCAGGCTCTGAAGAAAGAAACCCTAACTGAGACAACCAGGATTAGAAAGAGCACCCCCAGTTGTTTTAGTGTTAGGGAGTGTTTAGGATATGGACAGACGTCTAAACCAGACACAACACTCATCACCACCACGCTCATCTTCCCATCAAGCTTAGATACAGCACATTTCCATTACCCCAGGCAGGTAACAGAAGAACGGAGCCGTTGCCAGTCTTGCAGACACACCAAGCGAGCTGGGTCAGTGGCTGCTGTGCACGCCAGGTGCTCAAGATAAAAGACGGCTCTTTTGGGAACTGTCAGGAGTTTAATTAATCTAATCAAAACTTAGGATCATTGTGCACTGACCTGAATACATCTCCTTAGGGACAAACAAACCTCTCCTCCCTTGATCCTTTTTTTTTTCTGCTTACATTTCTGGTCTTTTCTCCCTAGCAATAACATCCTAGAGAAATTCAGATCCTCCAAGGGATATTGGAAAGCATGTCACGAGATCGCTGTGCTTTGTGACCCTAGAAGAAAAGCAGGACAGGAAACTCTGCAGGAAATGAAAGTTTGCCATTTACTTCTTCACGCCTCCTCTTTTGAGAAGTGCCAAGCCATCAGTACCTTAATAAGCTCACTGATCAGATGAGCTGAATTTTACACCAGTGCTTCCTCATGTGACCAGCAGGGATCAGCTGGCTGCTCTTGCTGTTTCCAGCACAAGACTGGGGAGGACAACACATGTCCAGAAGCTGGAACCACAATAAAACTATTATGCTGGAAGTATCCACGCTTTGCATTCTCCAGGCAGAAAACAGAGCCTCCTCTGTAGTCCTCCAGTACTTCTGTTACCCTTCCTATTTCCTCTGCCTCTTTTCGAAACCACTTAAAGGCAAGAAACCAAATGACAGAGGTCAAGGACTGATGGTCACACCGTGCTGACCGAGATCTCTCAGCGCAGCTAAGGCAGCTGCTCCCAGTGGTAACCAGGAGCACGTTTCCACGCACCTACCTAGCACAGAAACCAGCTCACAAGCACCTGGTGGAACAGGCAGAGGAACCAAGCAACTTCTGCAGGCTGCTGCTACGTCAGGGAACTTCACAGCCTGCAGAGCGAAGGCATGGAGAAAACATTTGTGCAAGCTGCTCTCGGGTGCAAACGGGCTCTCCTGTTTCTCCAGCTAATAAATGCCTCCTGTACATCACTGGTGGTGCAGTCTGACTGCTGCAAGAAAGCTGAACGATGGAGCAAAAAGAAAGTGAGCAGCGAGGAGCCATCGGGTGCACACTGCAGTTTGCAAGGTGCCTCCTGGCACTAGATGCAGAAAGCAAAATTCACGGTCATCTGCAAGCGATTAGGGAACAGACATCACAGCAGCTGTTAACTGTTCTGCTGCTGTCCAGGAGAGCAGAACAAAGGTGTAGGAGGGGGTACCCAAGGCCTATCCTTTGGCTTTTGCTTGAGATAAAGGAGTTGATTTTTAATGCATGGCCTCAGCAGACCCTCACCTGCAGGCAGCTGGAGAGGGCACACGCTTCCCTCATCAGGGAGTTGCAGAGGTAGCATCACAGGGGAGAGGACGCAGAAGCCACCGTCTGGCTTTAAAAGCTGTTCAGGTTGCTTCCTGGTTTCCCTTTCACGGCAGTGGCTGCACAGATGAGATACATAAGCAATCAGTTTCTTTCAATGCTCTGGAAAAGCAGTGATCAATTACTCGGTACGCCCGGCATTACAGGCTGCACAGGCTGGCATGAATTGGTCCCTACAGACCAAACGTGTTCCTTCTAAAGACAAAAGATGAGGTAGGGAGAGGAGCGGTCAAAAAGGAGAGAAAAGAAGAAACAAGTCCATTTCCACTGCCTGGGGTGAGAAACAGACTGAAATTCAGCTTCTCCCCATGGAATATGGACCAGAGGACTGAAAGGCAGAGTATCTGTGTGCAAAGCACTACAAGCGAGTTGTGATGCAGGAAACCAGGCACCGTCTCAGTCTTCGCATTTCCACAACACCCAAGAGACACGCGAAAGGCCCAGCAAGCAGCACCAGCACCCAGGGACCCACCTTTGTAGAAGGAACATCCCAACACAGAAAGCCTCCAGAAACCCTGAGAAACGCACTTCGGATACGCCTCCAAGGGAAACATTTTCCTCTAACGGTGCAGAAATGCCACAGAACAGGAGGAGAGCTATACTGGAGGAGCCTAGGGGAAAGAGTCTGGTTTAGCACTGCTGAGCTTACCCAAAAGGTCAGGCTGCCTCAAGAAAGTGTGATAGTTAAGCAGGTGTTTTCAGCAGAACAGGCAGCCTCACAACTCAGACAGTAACCTCAAACCATCTGCAGCTGGTCACGTCTGCTCAACAGGCCCCCGGTCAGAAGAGGGGGCGAAGTACTGGGGAGCTGACCATCTACTGAAGGTGCAGCCGCGAGGGAGATGGGGCAGAGCACCGCTGATCGGTAAAAACCACTGCCTCGGACTTCCAGAGGGCAGGCTTTGACTTGTTCATGACGCTGAACAGATGTTGAGGGTCCCCTGGGAGTCAGTCCTGAAGGGCAGAGGGGACCAGGAAGGCTCATGAAGGAAGTCTTCAAGGTGCAGGATCAGGCTGACCCCACGTGCCGTAAGATGAGCCGGTGGGGAAGAAGACCAGTGTGGCCGAACGGGGGACTTCTGCTGAGCGTCCGGGAGATAAAGAGAGTTCATGCCTGGTGGAAGAAGGGGCAGGCAACTCGGGGGGAGTCCAAGGAAGCTGCTGGCATATGCAGGGAAAAAATCAGAAAGGCTACAGCCCAGCATGAGCTCAACCTGGCCACTGTGGTAAAAGACAGCAAAAAATGTTTTTAGAAATACATTAACAGTAAGAGGAGGACCAAGGAGAATCTCCATCCGTTACTGGATGTGGTGGGGAGCACGACTACTGAGGATAAGGAAAAGGTGGAGGTTCTTAATGCTTACTTCACATTTATCTTTAACAGTCAGTGCAGTTATCCTCGGGGTACTCAGCCTCATCTGGAAGTCTGGGATGTGGAACAGAATAAACCCCCAAGCCCAGCCAGCACAGGTTCACGAAAGGCAAGTCCTGCCTGACCAACCTCATCTCCTTCTGTGCCTGGTGACCCAGCTGGTGGATGAGGGAAAGGCTGCTGATGTAGCCTACCCAGCCCTCAGCAAGGCCTTTGACACGGTCTCCCACAGTATCCTCCTGGAGAAGCTGGCAGCCCACGGCTTGGACAGGTACACGCTTTGCTGGGTTAAAAACTGGCTGGACAGCAGGGCCCAGAGAGCGGCGGTGAACGGAGTGAAATCCAGCTGGTGTCTGGTCAGGGGTGGGTGCTGGGGCCCATCCTCTTTAACATCTTTATGGATGACTTGGATGAGGGAATTGAGGGCACCCTCACCAAGCTGGGGGGCAGTGTCGACCTGCTGGAGGGTAGGAAGGCCCCGCAGAGGGACCTGGGCAGGACGGGTCGATGGGCAGAGGCCAAGGGATGAGGTTCAACACGGCCGAGTGCCGGGTCCTGCACTTTGGCCACAACAACCCCATGCAGCGCTACAGCCTGGGGGGAGTAACTCGAAAGCTGTGCAGAGGAAAAGGATCTGGGGATGCTGATTGATGCTCAACATGAGCCAGCAGTGTGCCCAGGTGGCCAAGGCCAACGGCATCCTGGCTTGTATCAGGAATGGTGCAGCCAGCAGGACTGGGGAGGTGATCTTGGAGGTCTTTTCCAACCTTAATGATTCTACAATTCTAGGAAATTCTTTACTCAGAGGTTAGGTATTGCAACAGGTTGCCCAGAGAAGCTGTGGATGCCCCATCCCTGGAAGTGCTCAAGGCCAGGCTGGATGGGGCTTTGAGCAACCTGCTCTGGTGGGAGGTGTCCCTGCTCATGGCAGGGGGGTTGGAACTAGGTGATCTTTAAGGTCCCTTCCAACCCAAACCATTCTGTGATTGTATGGGCTTCTAAGGAGATATTTGACAGCCCAGTATGCTAAAGAGGGAGACCAAAGATAGCCAGAGCCCTGCCCCTGTCCCTAAGGCTCCTGCAAATGTCAAGCTTTGCAGAGTCTGTTGACTTCAAGGCACATTTTCAGCTCTGCTTTGGCCAGAGGAACTGGAGACTGCAGCATGCCACAGCTGCCATGCACGAGGCCTCGAGCAGCTGCTGGTGCTCCTGCAGGCACAGCCTCTGGCAGCTGTGGTGACAGGAAGCAGCCATCAGGCTGCAGACAAGAGTATCAAAATCAAGACTGCTACAAAAAATAATAATAATAATTTAAAAAAAAAAGGTTGAGAACTAAGCTTTTTTTTCTCCTGCCCTCAGTTCCCACCACCCAGACCCATTCCAGCACCAGCACAACTGGAACGCACCTTGTTGAAGCTGTCAGATGGTGTTTGACACACCAGTGCCTGAAACACCTCATCCTTCAGACTCCTCCACCTCTGCAGAGGGATGCGGAGCCACGGTAACTTGGGGAAGCAGCAGTGCCCCTACCTGGATGCTGAAGCTCTGGGACTGGATGAAGGGCAGCGTTATGTTCTTGTAATCCTCCCAGCTTTCACGGACGAGGTGCACTTCTTGGCGGAGATACTTCTGAAGGTGTTTCTCTGTGGCGGGGTACACCACTGTGGTTTTTATCTCTAGAAATAAACATTTGTACTGAGTTATAATCACAGATGAAAGCCAGGTTACTCCCTTCAGTTCCCGATAAATCCTTTTTTCTCCACCTCTAATAAATGCCACACTAACACATTTCAAAAAGATACCATTAAAATAGCAGGGGGGAGCTGACACAGAAGGCAGACAAGCACTTGAACCTGCAGGGCTCCTTGTGCTCTAAAGGAGAGGAGGCAGAGCTGCAGACAAGGAGCGGCAGCAGACAGCACAGCCAGAGCCTGTATTTCCAGTCCGGGTGGCAGGGCGCTCTGTGCCGAAAGGTTTTTCCCACGCTCACTTTTCAGACCTATCAGCAGCATCAGCACGGACCTGGGGCTCCCGGGGAAGGGTTGATGTGCAGTCAACTAGGGCAGCTGTGCGCCGCTACCCAGGGCATTTTCCTCGTTCTTAAATCCGAAGCTAATCAGATGTTATCAAGCAAGCACGCTGCAACTTTCTCCAGCCACCAAGGCAGACACCACGTGAGCCGGGGGGGCTGGCACGAGGAGCTGCCAGGCTTGGGAACACCGGGACAGCCGCCATCCCCGGGGGCCGCCTCGGGAAAGCCACCAGCGGGGCTGGCAGGCAGGGACAGGGGAGGCGAGGCCGCGGGCAGACGGAGCTGAGCCTGCTCTGGATCCGGCCCACGTAACGCCAGCACGCCTCCCTGCGCCGCCTCAGCCAGAGAAACCAGCTTCCAGCCCGCCCTACGCGCTTGCAGTCGGCCGGAAAATGGGGAGAGGGAACTGGGCACAACCAGAAGCGTTGGCGGAGGAGAGGAGCTGCGGGGCGCGGGCGCCTTCCAGACGAAGCCAGGAGCCTCCTGAGGTCTTTGGGAAGCGCAGGCGCAGCGAGCGGGCCACCGGGAGAGCGGAGCAGCTGGCCAAGCCTCCTGAGCTGCGTGGGGACACAGCAGCGTGCTCGGAGGCGGCAGCTGAAAGCCAGACTTGGGGAGACTGGAAGGCGGTTGAACTACTCAAGCACTGGAGAGCTGCTCTCCTGGGGGAGCCCGAAACCCATTTTGTTCCCTACTTCCATCCCGCCGCAACTGCCTCGAGCAGGGTTTGTCTCAGGGCTGCAGCGCCGATCCAAAACACCAAAGCTGGGGTGCCAGCAACCAGTTCCATGTCCCCTAACGGAGACAGGGACAGACCCCAGCAACGTCAGGGAGGCCTGGCAGCCCCGGAGCAGACCCGCTCCTACCTTTCCAACAGTTTTGTTCTCTGGTTTGTGCGTAGCTTCGTTCCAGCTGCCCAGATTCCCGCAGAGGGAGGCTGCTAGAGCTGCTTTCTGATTGCAAACAGACTTGAAGCAGCTCAGCTCCCCAGCCAGCTCCAAGATGATGCAGCCTCATTTTTTTGCAGGAGTTGAGGAGCCAAAACCCTGTTTGACACAGCTTGGAGGGTCCTTCTGAGCACACGCATGCTGTGTTTGAGAGCGCACCACGGCTGTCTGCTTCTGGAGAACACGATCAGGACAGAGTTTCTTCCATTTGGGTAACAAACAAAAAGCAGAAAAATCAGGAGAGGCACCTCACCAGTGAATTCACCCCTCGTGAATCCAAGCAGCAGAGCAGCTGGGACAGCAGCACGACCCTCTGGGCGTGCACAACCGGCAGCAGAAGGGAAGCAGGAGGAGAGAAGTAGGAGATATCGACACTTCTGCCACGACAGGCGATCGCTCCCTGACCCCAGGCAGCCCCCAGCACCCTGTCCTGCTCCACGGCGTCCAGCTTCGGCTGCAAGGCTCTCAGCAGCCCGCTGCCCCCACGTCCTGGAAGCTTCCTCCATTCACAATGCCAAACGTAACGTGGAAAGGATCGTTCATCTCCTCTGAAAGCTTCTTTGAGCTGCGGAGCTAGGGACAGCTTTGTGCTTCTCGGGAGCAGCCGTACGATATCCAGGCCGTCCTCTCTGCCCCGCAGGCAAGGCTCTTCGCTGGCCCATGCCCCGTGCCAAACGCGGCTTGCGGGAACAAAACGTCCTTGTGCACGGTGACTGGCAGCATTCATCTCGGCTCGCAGCGTCTCTCCGGAGGAAGGAGACCCTGATGACTCCCCCGGAGCACGCGGACAAGATAAGGGCTGGCACCGCTCCTTTTGCACAGCTCCCGGCCGTAAGGGTGCTCAGCGCCGAGGACGGAGGGACACATCTGGAGCAAACGACGTCTGATTCACGCGGCCAGATGAGCTCCGGGAAGAGGGCTGGGCGATTCACTTCGTTCCCCTGCACCAGCGAAGAGCGTTTAGCCGTCGAACAAAAGGAAAACAATTTCTGTTCGCCTTCACATCACAACTCGGAGGTGTGCCTTCCGTGACACTGCACGGCGAGGTGCACTCCTGCATCCCGACCCAGCGGCTCCGACCTCGGCAGCTCGTGCCCGGCAGCACAACGCTTGGACCATTTCCCTCTTTGCCCGAGGCTGGATGCGCGATAGAGCCTGCCGCAGCACCAGCGGGGGCCTGGCATCGAACGTAACGCTGGAAGGCGAAAAACGCCTCACATCTCGAAACAAAACCGGGGCAGCCATCAGATCTGCGTGAAGCAAGGGGTCGGAGTCCTGCTATTTATAGCCAACAGGCCCCAGCTCCCAGCTCGTGCCTGAGCTCCGTGACGGCTTCTGCTGCTGCCAGAAGGACCGCGGGCCGCGCACCACCCACCAAGCCCCTCACGGGGCACCAACCCGTCGCGCCTCGAGCTTTATACACGGCTGTATGTTAGCCAGACACCGAATATAAATATCCATTTGCTCTTGAAGCCGGGATCAGGGTGGGATCTTTTTTGTTTTCTGGTTTCTGATTTTTTAAGGTCAGCGCTGCACAGGCTGGGAGACTCTGCCTTTTCATTTCATGCCAAGCCCAGCTTAATGAAATCCACAGGAAAATGCTGGTAACATGAAATATGAAAATGCAAACCACAAGGGCAGTCTGGTCTGATTCCCACCGTACACATGTTCAAACAAGGTTGTTTTCCAGGACTCGATTAGCACTTCTGGCGGGATGATGTAATAGAAGACAAGGCTGCAGCTCCTCCACTCCTCACTTAAAGACAAAAAAAAAAGCACTGGGGGAAAAACAGGCGAGGTAAAATGCCAAGATCGGCCTTCAGCTGAAGCTTCCACCAGCCAGTTTTATGTCCCAAAACAAGGCAAGAGCACGGAAGTCCAGCGAAGCAGCCCACGCCGGGGCTGGTGACAAACACAACACGTGCGTGCCGGGCAGGGACCGCAGAGCATCTCCCGCAGGAAACTGGCCCTGCTGCCTCCCAGGCCGCTCTCGGCGGAGGCAGCCACTTCGTGGACTTGAAAACACAAGGCAAGATCAGAGGAACCCTTCACACACAGCTGCGGTCGAGCGGCAGATGTTTTGAGAAGAAGAGAGGGAAGAGACGGCGGTTCATTAAGGATTATTTCCCTTTAGAGGTCTCATCAACCCCGAAACGCCCCAACGCTGCTAATTAACATAAACGACTAAGGCCAGAGAAGCTGCCCGAAAGATGTGCGGAGCCTGACTTTCATTAGGAGCCCAAGCTCGTATCCAGGACGCGAATGCTGCAGCCCCGCTCGAGACCGTGCTCGCTGGCTGCTCCATCTTGCCATCTGCGGGCGACCAGCAGCACTCGTGCTTCATTTTAAAGCCGCCCTGCTCCTCACAGGCTCCACAGGCATTAAAATACCGCGTACGATGCCGTATGGGCACAAACGAGCCAGGAAATGGAGGGCAAAAAAAAAATCACTGGACACATCATGTGGTTTTTGGGTTGCTAAAGGGGCAGCGATTGTCTCTGCTTGCAGCTGAGTCACGGCAGCCAGCGCGTTCCTGAACGCCAGCCCCAGGGCTCCACAAAACGTCTGTGGCTTACTCTGGAAGTCGGGACCGCCTGGCAATTGGCTGGAGGTACCTAAAAAAAATAATAATAAAAAAATAGAGGTGTAATTGCAGGAACCGGAATGAACACGTGCCAGAGGTACGGAGCAGCCGTTGGGGCGGCTTGCCCTACAAAGGGGGCGTTTGAGGGAAAACTCCGAGCTTCTGGCTCCTCGCCCACAGGAAAACGAAGCTCGGACCGAGCAGAACCAAACGACTTCGCCCCTCCCCTGCCAAAAAGGAGAGCAAAACACACGCCAGCACGCAAACAGCAAAAAGAAAGAGCTAGCCAGCTCCATCTGGGAATCTGAACAGATAAAAGGGACTGAACAGAGCTGCTGCCAGAAGCAGAGGACGAAACGCGTCGCCCCAGGTTCTCTGCGCCTTCAAAGCGAACCAGCTAAGCCAACTGCACGGCTCAATCCGTCCTCAGACTTGACACCAGTGAGAACAGCGAGGAAGAGGTCAGGGAGACACGCTGGGATCGTTTTGTTTCTCTCACCTCACACAAAACACTCAGAGGCTGTATTAAAATGGGCCGCTGTAATTTGGTTTTGGGGTGTTTTAAATAAATTTAAGTGTGCTGAGGAGCTGAGAGAAGCACGCGGGGCTGGAACGCCTCGATTCTGTTTCTGGGTGGGGGAACTTTTTTCTTCCCTTTGCTAAAAGGAAGCCGAGGCGGCGCTTTGCTTTACAACCCACACGAGGTAAGTGCCCAGCGCAGGAGCTGAAGGGAAGGCTGCATTTGCACTCTTGCAAGCTTTTCCTCTGCAACATCTTTCTTGTTGCACACGTCTTCCTGCACTGTCGCTCGCTTCTCCTTTTAACTCAGACCTAACTAACCTTAGGACAACCTCTCCCTTCCCCCTCTGCGTGAGCATCCTTTACTCCTGGCTGCGATCAGCGTGCGGCACTCCGGGTAACACCTGCTTTAACCTGCCCCTGCTCGGGTACCACCACGCCTCGTCGCAGACGCCCGGCGTTTCCAGCACGGAGCAGAACACAGGACACAGCTCGCGCAGCCTCCAGGGCCAGCACAGGCCAGGGCAAGCCAAGCACGCTGCTGGGGGCTCCCGCCGAGGTTGTCCGGCCTCTGCTTCTCATCCACGGACGGAGGAGGACGCGGTGGGCTCTGGCTGCAGCGGTCACAGCGTGGGAAAGAGACAATTTCCAAGTCACCGCCTCCTGAAAACTGGGGCAAAGCACCGTAACACCCCCCCGCCCCCAAACCAGCCCTCCCTTCTCTATCCTTCCCTCCGCACCCACCTAACAGCCCTCTCCGGTCCCAGCCCTGCTCCAGCCCCTGTTCTTTACACCTCGGGGGCAGCTTGCTCTGCCGGGCAAACCCAGCCCCTGGAGGCGCCGCAGGCTCCAGGAGACGCAGACCTTCCCGGCGCAGCTCATGCAAGTCCCTCCAGCTCCTGCCGCCTGAAACCAGACATTTTCTGGGCTCGGGAACGCGGGGATATGTATCACTTCCTGCATGACCGAATAGTTTCCCCGCTGCCTTCCACGCTCGTCCCTTTCTCCCACAGTTTCTCCACCCTGCGTCGGAGAGCTGCAGCCGGCGCGTCTCCCGGTACGGGCGTTTTTAGACTGCGAGCTTCAGTCTGCAGCACGGGGACGGGCTGTGCGTGTGAAAAGGCCACCGACAGGTAGCTGCACACCTGCCAGCCGCTGCCGAGTGTGGCAAACGGAGACTCCTTCTGGCTGACAAGAGCCCTTGAATCGCGCTAGCGCGGCTTCGGTGCCACGGAACACGACCTCCCCCAGCAGCCGGGCAAAAGGAGGCTGCGCCGTGCTGGAAACGCAGCCGCTCCTTCCCCAACAGATGTCAGCTGGGCAAACCCATCGCCAGGAGCCGGGTGCTGTTAGGGAACGTCTTGCTGAAACCATCTAGCTTTTGCAATCGATCCTTCGGCACCGCTAGGAAAGCAGCCCCTGCCCTCCCCGGCTGTGGTTTCCTCTGCCAGCGCTTCACGCCTTCGGGCATCGGCTGCCTGCTCAATCTAGGCAGGAGCAAGGGGCAGGGGAAGCATCGCACTGATATTTAAGCAGGGAAGAGCTTAAGCAAGAGGTAAGCTCTTCCCTCGCCCTCCCTGTCAGTGTTAGGCTGTTTTGCAAACACAGGGAGGCGTTCACAGCTCTGCCTCACGGACCCACACAGCCGACCTCCAACCAGCACCCACCAGCTAGCCTAAAACAAAGTTAAAACATTTTCCTTTTCATGATTAGGCCAGATGTGACAGAGGGCATCCCACCGGCTTGCCAACAAACTCACCGACAAATTACCTTCTCCTTAACGGGCTGGGCTGGGGTCGCGCTTCAGGTGAGCACCGCCACCAAACTGGTTTTCAAACGGATTTCCCATTTTGCCCACCAAGAATCTGTCCCAGCGGCCAGTCAGCCCGGTGGGCAGAGCCAGCTGAGGCCGAGCTCCTGTTGGACCTGTTGGTCGAAGCCAGGACCCCCTCCGGCACGCTCTCAGCCCCAGAAAGCTCGTCCGTACGCTGTGCCTGCCGCACACCTGGAATTCCCAGGGCAGAGGGAAGCCACTTGCTCGAGGTGACCTGCGTCTTTCAGCCTGCCTCTTCCAAACCTTCCCCACAAAGCTGGGCCATGCAAACAAAGAGGCCTGCCCAGCCTTTTACCACCAAGACAAAACAAGCTTCCATCACGCGGAGCTGGCGTTAGCTTTAGTCCCTGGACGAAACAGCATCCGAGCGGCTTAAACGACGAGGCGGGAAAAGGGTGAAGAAAATACCCGCTTTTGGCTACCAAGAAGCCCCGGCTGAACGCGGAGCCTCCCGGGGTCTCTCAGCCACAAAGGCGACATCGAGAAACGTGCTCTGGCACAGCGGGAGAGCTGGAGGCGGCTCACTGAGACGCAGACGGGTCCTCCCGCGAGCTGCTCTGCGCCATCGGCTCGCCCCATTCCCACCTGGGTGCAGGCGTCTCCCAGCAGCTGTCTGGTGCTCGTTCGCTGTAAGGGGGCTTCCCCTCACCTTCGGAAAGGAAGGAGCTGAGGCTGGGGGCTTGGCTGCCCTCAGAATCACTGAATAGTCTAGGTTGGAAGAGACCTCCGAGATCACCGAGTCCAACCTCTGACCTGATGCTAACAAGTCCTCCACCAAACCATACCCCTAAGCTCTACATCTAAACATCTTTTAAAGACCTCCAGGGATGGTGACTCCACCACTTCCCTGGGCAGCCCATTCCAGTGCCTAACAACCCTTTCTGTAAAGAAGTTCTTCCCAATATCCAACCTAAACCTCCCCTGGCACAACTTTAGCCCATTCCCCCTCGTCCTGTCACCAAGCACGAGGGAGAACAGAACAACCCCACCTCGCTACAGCCTCCTTTCAGGTACCTGTAGAGCGCGATAAGGTCGCCCCTGAGCCTCCTCTTCTCCAGGCTAAACAGTCCCAGCTCCCTCAGCCGCCCCTCGTAAGACTTGTTCTCCAGACCCCTCACCAGCTTCGTAGCCCTTCTCTGGACTCGCTCGAGCACCTCCATGTCCTTCTTGTAGTGAGGGGCCCAGAACTGAACACAGTACTCGAGGTGCGGCCTCACCAGAGCCGAGTACAGGGGGACAATCACTGCCCTGGACCTGCTGGCCACACTGTTTCTTATGCAAGCCAGGATGCTGTTGGCCTTCTTGGCCGCCTGAGCACACTGCTGGCTCATATTCAGCCGACTGTCAACCAAAACTCCCAGGTCCTTCTCTGCCAGGCAGCTTTCCAACCACACATCTCCCAGCCTGTAGCTCTGCTTGGGGTTGCTGTGCCCCAGGTGCCCTGTCGAGAGGGAAGCTGCAAAATCCCTGGGGCAGGTTCCTGTTCTGCATGACACAGCGACCTGGGGCTTTTCAGTGGAACTGGGTGAGGCCGAAGTTTGACCTCTTCCACAAGGAACTGCCGTCAGCAGCAGCGCAAACCTGCGAACGCCGGGAGGTAAAACCCTCACACCACAGCCAAGAGACCAAGTTCGGCCCCGAGCCAGGTCTTGCTAGGTCTCCACACGATGTCCAGGGATTTCTCACAAGCCCTGCTAATGCACACGGCCTTAGAGGAAATTCCTCATCCTTCATTTTAGGGTTTATTAGCTTTACTCCTTGCGTCAACTCCCTTCCTGGGCCGTGACTCAACTCAGAAGGGCAATTTCCTTCTTCTCCCAGACCTGTTTCCTCCAGTGCTCAGTGTCCTGGGGTGCCAGCGCAGCTGCCTGAGAGCTTCTCAAGCGAGATACCTGCAAAAGCAACTCCACACAGCATCACGACACCCTGCGAGGAAGGGCCAGCCTGGCCACGGGGTCAGGAGCCAGACAACTGCACCTGCCCACTGCCCAGCCCAGGAGCAGCACACGCCGCTCCTGCATGGCCAGAGATCCATGGAGCCAGGCAGGGGGAAGCCTGGAGCAGTTTGAGCTGCTGCTGGTTGTAAATCAAAAAATCTTCTGCAAAACCCGCCTTTGAAAGGCGATTGCAAAGGTGATTCGAAAGACAAACTTCTGCTGGAGGCTGCCACGGGCTTATTCCTTCTCGCAGCCGGAAGAGCGGCAGCACAGCCACACACAAGCACCGCAGCAAGTCTGGCACGAAAAGCAGACAGCAAAGCCACGCAGGGAAGGGTCACAGCACGGAAGCGCTGATCAGGAGGAGACGTCCGTTAAGCCAGGCACAGGAGGAAAGTGACTTTTACCAGGGTGGCTGAAGGCTAACTCTCCCCAGATACGTTGTTAGGCACCCCAACGCACGGCTGCTGGCCTGACACCAAGCTGTAACGGCATTTCTGCTGTCAGAGCAACGACGGAGTCATGTAGCCCCGCAACAAGACAGCGCAAGCAAGACGAGCACCCAGTGCTCTCTGTAGGCTGGAGCGAGGCCCCGGCATTTCAGCGCTGCAATGCCACCTCGTGGGAGCTGCTGCCAACCTTCGGCTCCGCAATCCTGTCCATGGCCCGGGGCACGCTCAGCGGCCACCGCATCGCTGTGTCTTCCTGCCGCTGGAAGGTTAAGGACAAAACTTCCACCTTCAAGTTACCTGCAGAAGAACGAGAGCTTCCAAAGCCACAGCGCTTCCTCCCAACACAATGGAAGCTGCACTAAAATAGCAGCATTTGGGGGGAGACACGTGCATTGTCCTGAAAACCTGCTTTGGGACCACAACAACTGCTTACTTTAGGCTATCGCTTTGATTAATTTTGACTACATTAAACCTGTCTGGTTATCATCACGTTTACATTGACGCATAATTAATCACTGCGCTTCCAGAATTAAAACAAACATCAGCATTAAATCTAAGCACCAGGACAGCCAAGAAAGCACGTCCCCCCCCCAGCAGCTGAAGGGTGCCGCAGCCACAGATTTTTGATGGCAATGAAAATCCATTTCACAGGCCAACACCTGCCCACGATGTCTTCAGCCTGCTCATCTGACCTCGCCATACTCGGCTGTTAATCAGGAATTTGTAAGGCGGGGATGTGTGAAATCACCAGGGAGCAGCCTGAAAGGCAGAGACGCACCAGGTGCCCGCCTGCACGCGTCAGGCACGGAAGGCTACCTGCATTTTAGTTCCCATTCCCATCACGTTAGCTGCCTGTCCTTCCAAGGCAACCCTGGGCAATGAAAATACGGCACAGGAGATGACACCCCGGAATCAGAAAAGGCCAACGCACGCGTTCCGCAGAGAAAGCTTTCAAAGTAAGCCTTATGGGAAGGGATGACAGCTAACAGATGACCCGACACCTCAAACGGAACAGGCAACTTCCAGACACACGAGGCCAGCTTCACCTTTACAGCAAGGCGCAGGGTGATGGCTGCGGCAGTCGAAGAGCTGCCCACCTGTCGGCCCCAGAGCACCAGGAAACCTGGGGAGCGGTGTGGGGAGAGCCACGCTCCCTCGGGGCACGGCTCGAGGCCCTCAGGAGATCCGGGGGCGGCGTGGGCCGAGGAGCGCGGCGGCTGGCAGCGGCTGGCAGCGGGCAGGGTCCCCGCAGGGCAGCGGGGCAGAGCTCGGGGGCCGAGCCCGGCCAGGGGCCCGCGGCACGGGGCCGCACTCACCGCTCAGCTCGGGGGGCGGGTAGAGGCGGTAGGTGCTGTAGATGTCGTTGGACATCTGCAGCTCCAGCTTGGTGTGCTTCTTCAGCAGCTCCTCGATCTTCTCCTCCTGGAAGGGAGTCTTCTCCAGGATCAGCACGGCGTCCGTGGCCTCTCCCGAGGGGCCGGTCACCTGCAGCGGACGGAAATGGGCACGGGGAGCTCCCCGCAGCCCCGCGGGGAGGCCTGGCGCCCCCCGATACCGGCCCTAACCCCGATACCGGCCCTAACCCCGCTTCTGCCAGCCTAAAGCCGCTGCCCCGGCTCCTCCCGGCTCCTCCCGGCTCCTCCCGGCCCGGCCCGCTACCTGGCCGTGCACGAAGGCCGCCTTCTCCCGCGCCGAGTCGCGCAGCAGCCGCCGCAGCCGCACGGAGCCCAGCGGGAACGGGGCGCCGGGGCCCGGCTCCGCGCCCGCCTTGGCCTCGGCTCCGTTCCCGGCCCCGTTCCCGGCCCCGTTCCCGGCCTCCGCCCGCCGCCGCTTCGGCTCCGGGCTCTCCGCCATGGCCGCCGCCGAGAGGGAGCGGCCGCGCCCGGGGACTGCGCCCCCTGCCGGGCCGGCGGGCTCCCCGCAGCGCCCCGGGGTCGACCGCGGAGCCGCAGGGATGTGAGGGGGGGCAGCGGACAGCCCCGCACCTCCGGGCCTCACAGCCCCTGCCCCATAGATCCAGCCTCATGGGGCCGTGGGACCGTATACACCCATATCCCTGCCCTATAGATCCAGCCTCACAGGGCCACGGGCACGTATATGCCCATAGAGCAGCCCTACACCTCCACGCCTCACACCCCATAGATCCAGCCTCACAGCTCCTCGGGCACATATACATCCATATGGATACAGATCTGATTTCCTTTTATGATAAGATCACCCGTCTAGTTGACCAAGGGAAACCAGCTGGTGTGATCTTTTTGGACTCCAGCAAGGCTTTCAACACGGTTTCCCACAGGATCCTACTGGACAAAATGTCCAGCATACAGCTTAACAAAAACATTGTCCGATGGGTGAGCAATTGGCTGATGGCAGGGCTCAAAGGGTTGTGGTAAATGGGGCCACATCAGGCTGCCAGAAGGTCATTAGTGGGGTCCCTCAAGGCTCTATCTTAGGGCCAGTCCTCTTCAATGTTTTTATAAATGATTTGGATGTAGGACTAGAAGGTGTTTGGAGCAAATTTGCCGATTACACCCAACTTGGAGGAGTTGTAGACTCAGATGAGGGTGGAAAGGCCTTGCAGAGAGATCTGGACAGGTTGGAGAGCTGGGCGATCACCAACTGCATTAAGTTTAACAAAAGCAAGTGCCGGGTCCTGCACCTGGGACAGGACAACCCTGGCCGTACATACAGACTTGGCGACGAGACGCTGGAGAGCAGCCCCGCAGAGAGGGATCTGGGGGTCGTGGTCGACAGCAAGTGGAATATGAGCCAGCAGTGTGCCCTGGCAGCCAGGAGGGACAACCGTACCCTGGGGTGCATCAAGCACGGCATTGCTAGTTGGGCGAGGAAGTGATTGTCCCGCTCCACTCTGCGCTGGTGCGGCCTCACCTCCAGCACTGTGTGCAGTTCTAGGCACCACAGCACGAAAAGGATGTAACACTGTTGGAAAGCGTCCAGAGGAGGGCGACGAAGATGGTGAAGGGCCTGGAGGGGAAAACATACGAGGAGCAGCTGCCATCACTGGGCCTGTTCAGCCTGGAGAAGAGGAGGCTGAGGGGAGACCTCATCGCGCTTTACAACTTCCTCGTGAGGGGCAGAGGAGAGGCGGGCAACCTGTTCTCCATAAACACCAGCGACAGGACCCACGGGAACGGGGTGAAGCTGAGGCAGGGGAAGTTTAGGCTGGACATCAGGAGGAGGTTCTTCACGGGGAGGGTGGTTGCACACTGGAACAGGCTCCCCAGTGAAGCAGTCACTGCACCAAGCCTGTCGGAATTTAAGAAGAGATTGGACTGTGCACTTAGTCACATGGTCTAAACTTTTGGGTAGACCTGTGTGGTGCAAGGAGTTGGACTTGATGATCCTTATGGGTCCCTTCCAACTCGGGATATTCTATGATTCTGTGATATCCCAGTCCTGTAGTTCCAACTTCACGGAGCTGTGGGCACATACAGACCCGTAGCCTGACCCTACATCTCCAGCCTCGTAGACCCTTACGGCCCCACAGTCCCGCAGCCCCGTGCCTCCAGGCCCCATCAGCCCCCAGAGCCCTGTGACCTCAAGTCCTAGAGCCCCCAGCCTGTACCCCCGTGGCCTCACAGCCCCATAGCCATGGCCCCACACCCCATGTACCTGCAGGTGCCTGCAACTGATGTTTGCCAGGAGCCACCAGCACCCACAGCACCCTCCCTGCCATGGGGTGTGAGGAGGTGGCAGGGCCACCCTACCCAACCCAGGCAATGGCCAGCCACCCACCCAGGGCTCCTTATAGACCACGACATGAAGAAAAAAAAAAAAAAATCAGACAGGGATTAAAAAATAAAACTTCTGCATTTCTCCAATCAACCAGTGCAAACATGCTCCAGTGATGTCAGCTCATGCAGGGTACAGGAGTGTCCAACCTCCTCGAGCATCCTCGCCCCTGCGGGACGATGCTGGAGGATGCTGAGGACCCCTCATGTGTGCTGAACCCACCCTAGGTGGGAGCTTAGTGTTTGTGTGACCTCAAGAAACGCGCTGTCCCCACCCTCGTCCCCATTGAGACCAAACCCCGTGGCAGGGCAGCGGGGCAGGGTGCAGGCACAACGGCAGCCTGGCAGCGTCACGGGGACGTGGCAGACGCTGTGCTGCTGCTGGCCCATGGGTGTGGGGGATTCCTCGTCTTCAGGTCTCAGGTCTGCCCCGAGCGGTGCTGCTTCATCCCCAGGCTCCGGTAGCTCCTGCTGTGCCGTGCCCAGTGACTTCCACGGCTCTGAAATGTCCACAGAGATGCCTCCACCTTCGCCCAGGTGCCCATGTCCTCAGTGTCACTGCTCTGTCCCGCTTGCAGAGCTCCGGCACAGCTCTTCCAGGTCTGTGGAGGCAGAGGACAGGCCCTGTTAGCATGCTGATCGATCTCCGATAAACTACGTGAACAGATTACAAGAACGGGGCACAAGTACCGAGCCCTTTGCTGTGGCCTTTCCCTCCCCACTCCACATCTAAGAGATATTTGGGGAGACGGGCAGCGTCCCATCCCATGGCACAAGGGGTACTCACAGCGCAGGACAGTGTCTCTGATCTGCCTGAAGCTGTTCTCCTTGAGCACCGTAGAGATGTAGTAAAGATTTCGCAGCTCCCTGGGGTAGTCCTTCCTGTCGATGTCCTTCAGCACGGGGATGGTGCGCCCGTTGGCCATCGGGGCCTCAGCCAGCGCCTGGTGCATCTGGTACTTGCACCAGGGGTCCTGGAGAAAGCTGGGGGTGATGAGCATCACCCAGCAGTGGCTGTTCTGCACGGCGTCGCACAGCTCCGTCATGATGGCGCCGCCTGCCACGGCGTCCCGCAGCTGGAGGAAGCAGCGGAAGCTCTGGGGCTGGCTCTCCAAGTAGGACACCAGCTCCTCCACAAACTCCAGGTCCACCTCGCTGTGGCAGATGCACACGTCGTAGCTCTTGGCCCAGCGGGCACTGCCCGAGCTGCTGATGTCCACTGGTGCCGGGCGGCCAGCCCGAGCCATGGCGGTGCTGGCGGAGGAGCTGGAACTCCTGGCCGAGGAGGAGGAGGAGGGTGATGAGGAAGCCGAACGCCCGGTGCTGGCATTCCGACTGCTCCCCGTGCAGCTGGAGCTCTGCTTGGGCTTCTGCAGGAGCCGCCTAAACCACCCTGTGGAGGCAGGGGGACAGCGGGGAGGTTCTTCGGGGGGAAATCTCAGAGCTGTGCCAGACCCAAAAAGCTGCCTGGCCCCAAAAAGCCACCCTGAACCCCAAGCCGCATCCCCCGAGCAGCCCTCTGCCTTGCGCCCCTAAGCACTCGGCTGAAGTCTGGATGCTCTCACATTGCTCCACCACCCGGCTGCCGGGCTCCGGGCATCCCCACAGTTTGCCGAGAGCCACAGGGCTTCTTTCCCACTTCTCCTCACCCACGGCGGAGCAGCGAAGCCTCCCCCAGGCCAGCAGACACAGACAGGGCTGGTTCCCCCCCAGCTCCCCCCCGTCCCAGCGAAGTGACCAAACCCGCGCTCACCAGCCATAACAGGCAGTGTGCCGCTCAGCCGCCGATCTCCCACATGAAACCTCTCCTGCAGGCAGAAACGGGGCGGGGGGAGAAAGCACGATGCACCCGGGGTGCTCAGCTCGGGGGGCTGGTCCCCAAAGCACGCAGGGCTGCTCTCGTGCTGGGATGCAGCCACAGCACCCGCCCCAGGGAACCAATTCCTCTAAACGCTCTTTAGCAAAAGGAACAGAGGAACAGGCTCACTTCCCCTTGTGCTCAGCGCAGGCTGCACACGGGTGCCTCGCCACAACCTGGGGGATCGGGTGGGAAAAGGGGGCTTGGGGAGGGGCGCGTAGCCGGGGCAGCCACCAGCCAGCTCGGTTTATCGCCCCGAACTCCTTGCTGCGGGATGAGGAGCAGGGGAGGCCCAGCTTTTTCCTCCCCGCCTGCCACTGGTGTGTGCTGTAGCAACGCGTTGGCGTTGCCCAATGCTCCCGCGCCTGCGCTGTGTGACCCGGCCAGGTTTCACCTTCAAGCCGAGCCTTCCTAGAAAACACCAGCAGCGCTCCCTGTGCTGGCGCTGAGCCCCCGCAGGGACAGACCCCACGCTCACCCAAAATTTCCCACAGAGGAACACCTGGGACCTGACCCCACACACGCCTTTAAGCAGCTTCTCTCTGAGCCCTCATGGTCACTGAACCCCCCCAGCTCTGCCCTCCCAGTGCTTCGCTCCCGAGCACCACATTTTGGGACCCTCCTCGGGCGAGACCCTCACCTGCAGTGCACGATGCCAAGAGCTGAGGGGCAGCAGAGACCCTCATTCCCGGAGCGGGGCCAGATGGAGTCCGAGGATGGCAAAAGATCCTGTAGGGACAGGAGAAGAGGGGATCAGCCCCCGCACGCCCCTTGAACGGCAGCGCTGCTCTCTGCGGTCTGCATCTGTGCACCCTCGGCGATGCTCAGCCCAGCGCCTCGTGCCCGATGGGTGCTTCCCCCAGAAGAAGTACATCTGAACCTTGCGGCTCCCTGTGCCCAGTGGGCACCAGGTGAGGATGAAAACCAGGGGAGGGCTCAGAGGCATCGGAGATATTCTGGGGCTCACCCGCAGCGACCCCAGCGAGGGGCACGCTCCCGTGTACATGAGCAGCAGCCAGAGGAGGTGGGCAAGCACGAGGAGCGAGCATGCTCCTGCTCATTTCAACACCTCCCCTCGCTCTGCAGTTTTCCACGCTTGCATCACCTCTTCCGAAATAAAGTACCCTGAGTCACACCAGAGCCTTTCCCCCCAAAAAAAGAGTACGGTGTTGGGTGAGCACCGGCAAAGCCCACGGTCCCACAAGCGACCCAGCAGCAGTGGTGCAGCACGCACCACCTCGCCCACGGAAACCGCACTGCCCAGGCAAGCCCCTGCTTAGTAATAGCAAGAAAAGCGCGAGCACAGCTTTAGGGAGCAAACTGCAAATGGCTCAGCGGGGCCAGGAGCTGGGGACACCCACCTGGGATGCAGCACACAGGCACCAGCACAGGGACGGGGGACACATCAGCCCCAGGCCAGCAGCATGGCCTGCGGTAGGCAGCAGGATCACCTAGGTGGGAAGGGAGCAGTGAGGTACGGCGCGTTCACTCTGGAGCCTAATGGGATCCACCGCGAACAAGGCTGAGCGATCCCTGCAGCTTCCTCCTCGTCCCTCTGTGGTCCCCAACAGAGGCCCTGTCCCGTCCCCTCCACCCCGAGGGGGGCACAGGGGCACCCACCGGCAGCGTGGAGGAGCCGTCCCGTGCCCCCGGGGCCCGCCGTGGGGCCGGGGCGCCGCTGCCGAGCGGAGCAGCTGGTGGCTCAGGTGCGGAAGCGGAGGCAGGGGAAGTCGGCAGCGATCCTCGGCCAGGAGGCCAGCCCTCCCGGGGGCCTCCCTCCCTCCCACATCCGCCACGGCGCAGCCATCCCTGCCAGCACGGTCACGGGTGTGGACAGCGCCTCGGGGCTGGCAGCCAGCCTCCGTCCCCCCCGCGCATCCCCCAGGGACCCCAGTTTCCCCAGTCCCCCTTCTCCTGTCCCTGGCTCCAAGTGCCAAAAAAATGGCATGGCCGGACAGATGTGAGCTCAGGCGTGTTTTTCCTTGCCTGACGTCAGGTTTTGTAATCATTCGCCTCGAGGAACATGGGGGAACTACAGACATGCTTGGGGGTTAATCCCCTGCCTTGCTTGCTGCACAGGGGCGAGGGCACTCGTGCAGCCCAGCTCTGTGCAAAGCAGGAGCTGAGGGCAGCAAACAAGGTGCTTCTCCACCACAACCCCCACACAAACCAGAGATCCGCAGATCTCACCTGGAGCAGGAGCTCAGCAGCCCTGACACCGTTCATCCTGGAGCAGAATGACGACCCCCTCCCCCCGTCCCTTGGGGCTGCTGCACCCCCTCGGCAGCAACCGCTCAGCCCTTCCCTCAAATTCAGGCACCTTTCAGCTGAGATCTCGTGGTGGAGCCAACAAAAGAAAAACACATGAGTTCTAAATGAGAATTTTCCATTCCTTTATTTCCATGCGGTGAGTTACGGGCTGCCACGACCCGGCCCCACCTGCAAACCCGAGCACCAGCACACCCCGAAGCAGCGCCCAGCGCCCGCGGGGCCGTCCTGGGGACAAGCAGCACGCGAGGTCCCCAGCAACTTGCAGGTGTCAGCCTACAGCCCGGCCCCTTTCACCTCCCAGGGCCTCCCCGCAGGTTTTTCCCCCTGCCCCACCCGGCCCCAGCTCCCTCACGCGGGCAGCCACAGGAGCAGAGCTCCCCCAACCGTGCCCAGAGCACAACTGCCGTGCGCATGCGCATGCCCATTTTATACCTCCTCGAAGTCTCGTGAGAACGAAGCTAATTCTCACGCACGCGCCCCCTCCAGGAGGAAAGTCCCGCCCCTTTCGCTACGAGCCAATGGAATGGCGGTGGCGAAGGAGGCGGGCCAATCGCTTTCCGTTCTCCTTCCCCCTAGCTCGCCGGGGGCGGGGCTGCGGGGAGCCTGCGCGAGGCGCGGCGGTGGCCGGGCGTCTCCTCATGGGGCCGGGCGCGCGGCGCCAGGTGCGTGCGGGGAGGGCGGGCGGGGAGGGGGGGGGAGGGAGGCGTTGCCATGGTGACAGCGCGGGCGTTGCTGTGGTGACGGCGGGCCGGGGTCGCGCGCGAGCATGGGGCTGGCAGCGCTGAGGGGAGCGCGGGGCCGCCATGGGGGGGGGGAGGGAGGCGAAGGGGGTCCTGAGGGGATCTGAGGGGACATGAGGGGCCGGGGGGGTGTCCTGAGGAGCTGGGGGGGATCTGAGGGGATGTGAAGGAACCTGAGGGGCTGGGGGGGAGATGAGGGGGATTGGGGGGGAAACTGAGGGGCTGGGGGGGATCTGAGGGGATGGCGGGGGGGATCTGAGGGAATCTGAGAGGACTGGGGGGAGATCTGTGGACCTGAGAGGGCTGGGGGGGAACCTGAGAGGCCAGGGGGGAATCTGAGGGGCTGGGGGGGATCTGAGGAGATGGCGGAGGGGATCTGAGGGGACCTGAGGGGCCAGGGGGGTCCTGAGGGGCCGGGGGGATCCTGGTGCCACACCTCAGCCCTGCTCAGGGAGCCTCCCCCCCCAAAACACGTTATTTCATTTGTTTTTCTTGCAGTGTTTCCCCTTGAAAACGCCGCAGGGCGGCCACCCACTGAAAAAAACCTCTTCCTCTCCTTTCCCGCAGGTGTAGCGGAGGCGGCTGGCGGCGAGGAGGGGGCGACGCAGGAGGAAAGGTGAGGCGGCTGCCGGGGGGGCTCCGAGCCCCAGGTGGGTCCTGCCCGAGGCTGGCAGAGCGATGGAGTGGTTGGGTTAGGAGGGAGCTCACAGCCCACCCAGTCCCACCCCACACCTCCCCTCAGCCCAGGCTGCCCCCAGCCCCATCCAGCCTGGCCCTGGGCGCTGCCAGGGATGGGGCAGCCACGGGACGGGGAGCCTGTGTCTGGACACCTTTGTCTGGAGCCCAGCAGCCGCTTTCCCGCGCGGCGTTGTTAGGGTACAGCCCTCGTGAAGGTGACATTTAATGCAGCCAGGGGGAATTCGACTCGTGCGAAGAACGGCACAGTTAATTAAAACCTCCGCTTCTGGGTGTCACTTTGACTCGGTATCAGAGGAGGCAGAGGGCTGCGTCGGTGCAAGCAGAGCAGGGCTCGTTCTGAAGGAAAGGAAGGGTTTTGTGAGCCTGCTGCAACTGCAGTGTGGAAGGGCAGCGCTCAGGAGTCAGCTAAGGACAGCTCATGGACTTCCTTCCGGGCTCTGCTACCTGAAACGTGGCGAGTTTTAAACTAGAATATTTGCTTTTATCCGAACATCTTAAAGCAGCTTGATTTAAAAAAGCAGTTCTGAATTGGGCCCCCGCTGGTGGCTCTCGAAGGAGCTAAAAATAATAGATGAGCACTGAATTTGTACTTGCTCTGCTCTCTAATTAGCTCTGTACTTTGAGCGTTTCCGATGTATTAATACGTGGATGTGGCGTGCCCGTCAAAGGAGCCGATCTGCTCCCTGCTCCTGCGTGTGCTGCTGGTGGCTGAGCCCGGCCAAAAACGTTGCAGGGCTCCCGCTGTGCCCTGCGCTGCCACAAGCTCAGCTTTTCGGTCTCTAGAAGTTGATCGGAAGCGATGGGTTGTACCTTGTGGTGTTGGAGTACTGAAATACCGTTGATCAGCGGGGCTCTGGGTGTTTGTAGCTTGGTTTTAGCTTAGCCAGGTCTTTGTGTTCCCTGCGTTTCACGGCTGTGTCCTTGGACGTGTCTTCGTATTAACCATGGCATTGTTGTCGTTAAAGCTTCTTCTGCGGAAGAAAGTTTGTCCAGTGCTTGTGTGTGCATCGTTGGAAGATAACGGTTCCTTGGGAAAATGTTTTGGGAGCACAGAGCATCAATTCAGCGTTCATTATGTTTGTTTCCAGATTAAAAATAGGAAGTGACACCATCCCGTCTCTCTTTTTTCCTTAAGTGTTTAGTCTTGCCTTCTGTTCCGCTATTTTGCTTTTAGCAATGAATCAGCAACCTCACCCTACAGGCAGCAGGAGCTAGCTGTACCTCAGGGGCCGTAAGGCAAATTAACAAATTTCCTAGGTGTGGAGGGAGACGGAGAACCGAGGGCGGTGTTTGTGATGTCTGCAGCTTGCTGTAGTCCTGGAGAGCTCTGGACATTTCGAGGAGGAAGCTGGAGAAGTGCTTGAATTGCGAGATCCCGTCTCCGTCTCCTTCGTGGGACGCTCGCGGCGCAGTCGGTCGCTGCCAAGTGCCCTGTGCAGGATTTTCCACACAGCAGCGGTGCCGTGCTCCGAGATCATGCTAGTTAATTGGAGTTACCTCGGCCAGAACGTGTTTGTGCTCGTGTGATCTGCCCCCTGGGGAGCAGACCTTTTCCCAGGCTGCAAATCCGGAGATTTACATTTCCTGGCTGAACTTCCAAGACTTGATCTTGAGAGAAATAATCTGTAGCTAGCAGGAGCTTTACTGCTGTTAAAGCTGGGAACGAACAGCGCTTTTCTGGAGACAGGAGGAGTCCCGATGTTCTGTGCTGCGTTTTTGTGGTTTGTTTCGGTTTGGTTTTTGGTTATCTGCAGCGAGTAGAGATGAAAATTGAAGTTCATGGTATTAGAAAGCTAATTCTTGGCAACTCTAAGGGATATTTGTTCCGAAGTTCACAGTGGCTTTTGGAACGTCCTTAACGCTTTAGTCACTTCAAAGTGAAGCTGCCCTGCGCTGTCCCAAGTAGTGCGAGCGTGTAAGAGGAGCAAAACGCGAGCGGAGACGGGGCGAGGGGTTAGCGAATTTGTGAGCAAGCAACACACAGGGCAGGCTGCGCAGGGGCTGAGGGATGGGCTTGGGATTTGGGTCTCAGAGAACAGATAATTTGCAGCATAAAGGCAACAGAAAGGTAAATGACATCTGTAACCCAACCCAGCTGAGGAGCTGTTTTGGGGAGGGTTTTCCCCTTGGCTGTTACGGATGCTGCTGAGGAGAGAAGCGAGGGCAGAGCCGGACAGCTCTGGGAGCTCAGCTTAAATATTCGAGTTAGTGACGGGCCTGGGCTTTAGTCCCTAGCTCATCTGACATGTTTGCTCTTTCTTCACGCCGTTAATTAAAACCTGGCTGGCGTTTAGGAGCAATCTGCCCTTCGGGAAGAATCACCTGAGCAAAACGGAGAGACCCGTCCCTCCTGCCGGGGCTTCTTCCCCTCGGTGTTTTGTGTCCTGCCCTGGCTGCCTCTGCTCGGGGTGGGCTCGACGTCGCTCGGGCGGGGGCTTTCCTGGCAGCCGCCCCCCAAAATAGTTCTGTGCAGGGCCCGATGGCTGCACGAGTGTACGGGGTCCGGCTGGGCTGTTACCTGTCCCTTTGCTGGGCTGTTACCTG
>CM021788.1:399700-413791 GCA_011076525.1 Nettapus auritus | reverse complement strand
CCGCAGGCCGGCTGCTTTTGTACGTTTCCACTTGGCAGAAGCCTGCCGTTGGCTTAGCAGAACCCAGAACTGTTGCTGGTCTCGTCATTGCAATTGGCAGGAACAGCAGATACGGGTGAACAGATCTCTCTGCTTTCTTTCTGTTTTAATATTATTTTGGAGAAGCAAGTGGGAGAGGAGCATTTGCTGGCAGCCCGTGTGTATTTATGTAACGGGTATTGAAAGCGTTCTTGGGAACGTCGCTTCCTTTCGGCTTTAAGGTCAGATCCCGCCAGGTCTGGCCGGACGGTGGGCCGGATAACCCTTCCCTCATCGCTGGAGAATGAAATCCTCTCGGTAGCCTTTTGCAGCCAACACATCCTGCGCTCCTTCCCTGCTGTTCCCGAAGCAGCCAGTCCCCCAGCGCGCAGCATCTCGGACGGGGGTCGGAAAAGCAGCGAAGGGGGCGGCCGAGAGCCGACGTGCAAAGGGCAAAACCAAGAAAGGGCCGTTCTGGGCCCAGAGCTGCTGTCGTAAAGATAACAGAGCCGGCCGTTGAGCTGCCCCTTCCGAGCCGGCCCGGCAGAAAGCTGTGGCGCGGTGCGCGTCGTGTTGCATGCGTGTTGTGACTTTGCTTGTGGTCGTTTGTCCACTAGAGAAACTGGATGGCTTCTACGGTGAGCCTGGGTAAAGACACATTATTGGAGGATGGAATGCCACCTGCAAAAAAGCCCAGGTAAATGTAACGATACTGCGGTGAATTTCTTCTCCTAAGAGCCTTGTCTGTAACCCCGCATCGTTCTTTCAAGAGAATGACATCGGGCACAACGCTTGAGCAGTCGCTCGGTCCCAGTTGCTGATCCCAGAGCTGTGCTGGCTCTAGCCCTGCCCTCTCACCCTGTGTGGAACAGGGGCCTTAATGCCCGGCATGTACCAGATTGCTTTGCTGCTGGTCCTCTTAACCCCCAAAGCTCGCTTTTACTGCACTCTGTGGTTCTGTTTGCCGTTAACCCCCAGCACCAGGCCTTCGGGAGCCGTCTTCCGCTCACCTGATTTATCTGTGGGTTCTGCAGGGCTGCAGCACCCTTCCTGTCCCTTCTGGCCTTCGTCCCCAGTGAATGAAGCGAGCAGGGGAGGCTGGGCGGGTGTTTGTCCCTGCTCGGGACACCACGAGTCTGTTTGTCAGTGCAGGGAAAGGATGGCTCTGCTTGGGTAATGGTTACCTGTTGGCTTTCAGCACCTAAGTTCCTGGTTGTGTTTTTATGGTAGTTCCTCAGCACGAATTCTGTTTGGAGGCGAGACTCGCAGCCCCCAAACTCACCGCCGCTAAATCTAGAGCTGGTTTCTAACAGTGAAGTCCTGAGGAAAAGCTGAACTCCTCTGTTTTCTTAGGCACTAGAGGAGAAAAGGCAAAGCTCCATCTGCGTGGTGTCTGTTTCCTTTCCCAGTCTCGCACAGGATCACGTGTTGGCAGATAAAAGCCGTCCTTCCGACCAGCCCCTCCCCAGGCTGCCGCTGCTGAGGCTCTCTGGGGTCCTGCCCCGCTTCACAAGAGCAGCTTGCCGCCAGGCTGCCCTGAGGCACAGCGGGATGGGGAGAAAAATATCCCTTCAGGGAACTTGGAGAACTTCAAATCTGAAAGCACAGTGCAGGGGTACAGCCAGGAACAAGGAGCGTCTAGCCAGGCAGCTCTTCGATTCGACTTCTTGCGGCGTGGCCTTGTCAAAGATTGGCCTTGAGCGTCCTGCTGACAGTGAAAACCCACCAGGGAAGGGACTTGGGGCACAGCGATGCCCAGGCTTAGCAGTCCTCTCAGAAAGAGGGCTGGGGTGTGGGGAGGGCCCTTCCCGGGCAGAGCACTTCCTTTTCGTTGTTGTCCCTGTGGCTCAAAGGCCGAGGAAGCGTTGTGGTGTCAGGCACCTGTCAGGACGAGGCCGTGAACCGGCCCGTGCGTTAAAAGCGCCCCCACGTCGACGAGTAGCTTTGTGTTACTCACCGAATCTTTGCCAGCGCCTCCAGCTTTTGTTAGCTGCCAGTTACTGTCATTCCCAAGGCTTCTGGCCCTCCCGCAAGCGACGTAGCTGTGCCTCAGCCCTTCCCCATAGCGTCGCAGTCCCACAGCGTGTGGCCGTCAGCATCTGATACCGACCGGCGGAGCTGGGCCGTGCCGTTAGGGGACCGAGTTGCCTCTCTTCTGTTGATCGGAGAACCCTAGCGGATGTGCTGATGCACAATTTAGGCAGTCTTGTCCTCGGTCTGCGTGTGCCGTGACCCGGGACGTCCGTTTCTGTGTGATGCCACCGGCTGTGCTGCTTTCCCCTCTTGCAGGAAGCTGCTGCCGAGCCTGAAAACCAAGAAGCCTCGGGAGCTCGTTCTGGTGATCGGCACGGGAATTAGCGCAGCGGTCGCTCCCCAAGTCCCGGCACTGAAGTCTTGGAAGGGGTTAATCCAGGCCCTCCTGGATGCTGCTATCGACTTTGATCTTCTGGAAGATGAAGAGAGCAAAAGGTTTCAAAAGTGTCTCCACGAAGACAAGAACTTGGTTCACGTGGCCCATGACCTCATCCAGAAGCTGTCTCCGGTGAGTGTGCTTAGGGCAGGGTCCGCAGACGTCCCCGTTTCCCACCCCTGCCGTAGGAATTGCCTTTTGGAAACCCGCCGGTCCTCCGTGTGTGCGAGGAACCGAGCAGGGGCAGTTGGCACTGCGCTGGCGTCCCGGGACGGTGTTTTGGGCCTGATGACTCTGAGCCAGGTCCGCGTGGCGGATACGCCGCCGGGAGCACAGAGAGGCGTCTGTGTGTCCCCTCTAACAGCCCCGTGCCCTCCCGTGCCTGCTCAGGCCTCGTTCTCAGGCTCTGCGCAGAGCAGCTTCTGGATATTTAACGATGAGCGTGCCAGGGAGCCTCCAGGGGGCAAGAGGAGAGCCCGCTGCTCAGCCTTGGAGTGTGGCTCCTTTATTGCTGACCTCCAGAGCTGAGCTGCGTTGAGAGCCTGGATGGAGCAGTGCTCCGATGAACGTCTCTTCATTCTCTTGCTTTTCAACCTGAAGAAAAAACTTGATAGAAGTGCGCTGTGTTTGCCTTGCAAGGCCCTCTAGCTTTGCAGAGTTCTTCAAGAAACGTGTGGGGAGATGTTGTGTATTCGTTTGGCATGAAATATTAAAAGAAGCCAGGCTCTGATCTTAATCTCTCTCCGCTTCTCAGCGCACAAGCAACGTTCGCTCAACGTTTTTCAAAGACTGTTTATACGAGGTGTTTGATGACCTGGAGTCTAAAATGGAAGATTCCGGCAAGCAGCTGCTGCAGTCTGTGCTCCACTTAATGGAAAACGGGGCACTCGTGCTAACCACCAACTTCGATAACCTGCTGGAACTGTACGCAGCGCACCAGGGGAAGCATCTGGAGTCTCTTGACCTGACGGATGAGAAGAAGGTAAAGGGTGGTGATTTCTTCTGATGTCGGGACCGAGCTGGGGCAGCACAGCCGCGGGGTGTGCAGCCGTGCCCACGTAAGGGGCTGTGCTGTCCGTGGGAATTCCCGTGACGTTAGATGAGCTCCGTACAGAGGCTCCGACAGCTGGGGGCAGCGAGCGGAGGCGTGAAGATGCAGGCTTGTTTCTGCAGCGCCGCGCTCATCGGCTCGCATCCATTGCTCGGGAGGAGCCGTTGAGCCTGGCGCTGCTTTGATCTGTCCTTGAGTCTTGTGGCTTGGCCTTGCTGAAGGATCGCAAGCCTCGCTTCCACATCAGGCTCGGGCTCACAGTTCCGACTCACCTTTTCCTGCAGGCAGGCGGAAAATCAGCGCGTGGAGCGGCGCAGCCCGCGCTCCCCACCGCCTGCCCGCCTCATCTGCACGCTGCGGGCTTCCTTCGTGGAGAGCACCGTGTCTGCTGCACCAAGACACCGTGTGGGCGCCGTGAAGTACTCGGTCCCTTTCCATTCTGACTCATTTCTGTGCTTCACGTTTCCTGTGTGACCTCTTAATCTACACGGCTGGAAGTACTTAGAGCCACACAAATGAAGCATTCTAATTATCGCAAGCTTAAATGAGCTACGGGCTGTAGGAGTAAACTGAGAGCCTGGGAAGTGGCTTTCTGGAACGCAGGTCAGCTGCTGAGCGTTCTCACGTCTTCCCAGAGCCTGGAGGGGCCAAGAAATGCACGTTGTGGCCTCGTGAAACATGCTGACCTAATATTTCGAGTTCTCCCCATCTTTCTGTTGAGTCCAGCGTACTGATTGGGTCTCACCCTGCGGCATCAGCCGTTCAGCTGAAGCGGTGAGCCAAACGAGCGCAGGCTGTGCTGCGGAGGCTATTGCACTCCGGACCCCTTGAGATAATGAAAAAGAAGCTGCCTCATTGAGAAGCTTCTCCAGAATTGTCTCTTTGACAGCAGATAATGGAACGCTTGAAGAGGTGGGAAGCACCTCCTAGAACAGGAGACGCACAAGACCTCCGGGAGGAGAATCCCCTCAGCACCTTGTTGGAAGCTGAGCTGTGCGCTCTCGCTCATGTCTCTGGCCCGGTTTGTTTTGTGCAGGTGCTGGAGTGGGCGCAAGAGAAGAGGAAGCTCAGCGTCCTGCATATCCACGGCGTGTACACGAACCCGAGCGGCATCGTGCTGCACCCGGCCGGGTACCAGAACGTGCTGCGCAACACGGAGGTCATGGTGAGGCACCCCGCGGGCTCCGCGCGGCACGCCGGCACAGACGGACAAGCTCGTTGGGTTTTTTCCTTTAGCTTCACTGGGACAAAATGAACAATTTCCAGCCTGCCCCAGCTCGTGTTTGCCAGAGCAATCACCTGCCCCTCGCTAAACCTTGTGATTGCCGCAGCTCCTCTGAACACGTTTGCTGACTTGAGGTTCCATATTTTAAGAACTCCGTGTATCCAGATCTTCCACTTCCCATCCCAGCCCCTGGCAAGCCTGTGTGTAAAGTGGGCAGAGATTCCGAGCTTAACACGAGTTTAGAGACGGGCTTCACGCAGGGTGATCGAATCCTGGGTTTTCTTAAATAGAACAAAGGGAACAAGTTCCTGAGCAGCTTGCTGTAGCCAGCTAAGCTGCAAAAACACCTCGCCACACCTGCACGTGGGCTAAGGGAAGGATGACACTCCTGAAGTCTCATAAATGAGAAGCCAAGTGCTCCATCTCTTACCTTGTGAAGGTGAAACTTGCCTTTACTAAGAACATCTCTTTTTTCTTTTTTTTTTAAAGCGAGAGATTCAGAAGCTGTATGAAAATAAGTCATTCCTGTTCTTGGGCTGTGGTTGGACTGTCGACGACACCACGTTTCAAGCCCTGTTTCTGGAAGCTGTGAAGCACAAGTCGGACCTGGAGCACTTTATGCTCGTGCGGCGAGGAGACGTGGACGAGTTCAAGAAGCTCCGCGAGAACATGCTGGACAAAGGGATTAAAGTCATTTCCTACGGAGACGAATACGCAGACCTGCCCGAGTACTTCGAGAGGCTGACGAGTGAGATCGCCACGCGGGGTCGGACAGGTACGGGGGCTGCAGGCAGGGCTGGGTGACATCCTGTCACAGCAGCACGGTTCTTGGCTGTCACTGTGGTGTCTGGAGCGCAGGCAACCCCTTTTCTCTGTGCTGTATTACTCACTAAGATTTTTTTTTCCAGATTGTCTGCAGCCGTAGTTGGATTTGGGGCTTATTTTCACACAATCGCTCTTAGGTTCATACACTGAAAACAGCCCTACTGCTTCCAGCACAGCCAGACATCACTTTTGAGGTGTAGCTCACGTTGTTTATTCCCTTTGTAGTGAAAGGAAAGAGCGTTCCAGTCTCCCAGTTTGGTCTCAGTGACCCGCACGCTGTGCAGACCAAGCTGACGCTTTAACATACGAGAGATCTCACCCACAAAAATCAGAAAAGAGAAACAAGTTTGCTGGCAGAGCCTTGCTGGTGCGTGTTCTGAAGGTAAAACCCAGCCAGGAGAGCCTGTCACGTGAAACTACTCAGCACTAAGTGCTGCCGTCAGGTTCCTGGCACCCATCGCTTCTGAAGGGCTCTCAGCATCTCCGCCTCTCCAAACGCGGCTCAGCACCTCCGATGCTCTCACCTCCCCGCCTGGTCCTTACGCTCCGCTCCATTTTAGGTGTGCTGAAGGAGGGACAGCAGCTGAACGGCTCCGCCGCTGCCCGTGGCGAGGTAACAGGTGAGATTTTCCCCCGAGCCCGGGGCGAGCAGCCCCGTCTGCAGCAGGCTGAGCTCCTCGGGAGCTGCGTGCTGGGGCACCGAGCCGGGCACGGCGCCTGCCCTGCAGCGTTTCCCTCCCCCTTTTTCTTTTCCAGCTGGAGCCTCCCCAGGTGCCGGGGGAGCCCAGCACGCCCCGCAGGTTTCTGAGCCTTTCCTTTCTGCACAGGGTGCAGCACTTGAGCGTCGGCCTCGGCCCAGCAGTGCCGCAGAACCTCCCCGGGACGGGACGAGCAGGAGCCAGCAGCTCCCTGAAGCCCACAGCCTCCAAGGTCAGTCCAGGGGAGGAGCAAAGCCCCCGTCCGGAGCCGCTGCTCTCACCCACGTGCACTGAGACTCACAGACACACACCGGGCACGAGCCAGGGGGCTGGGCAGTTTCCTCAGACCGTTGCCTGGTTTAACGTAGTTAATTGACTTTTTCTAATCAAGGGTGCATTTGCCTGGGGAATGTTTTTCCCCTCCTCACCTGCAGCCTCCTGTAATTTCATACGTAGTGCTTTTGTACTCCGTACTTCCACTCTGAAATGAAATGAGCATTTTTTACTTGAAGCTCTAGTTTTGTAGTCCTCTCTTTATACTCTATTTTGTATGTCGAAGCTGCTATTAAAGGCCTGTTCAGCTACCCCTGGGCTGGTGTTTTGTTCGTGCTCAGACCTCTCCGAGCCTGCCCAGGACTTGGACTCTGCAGGCTGAAGCCAGAGGCAGGAGTTGTCTCCCCCGTGAGGAGAAAATGGTCCTTGCTGAAGTTATTTATACACAGAAAACAAATTATGAAGTTTATTTATAAATTATGTCTCTTAGCAGACAGCATTCAATTTATTGCACTATAGCACATCTGCAAGACAGAGCTACAAGACGTTGTAAGAGTTTTGTATTATTCAGTGTAGCACTTCAGCCCAGGATCAAGAGGCACTCTAAAGGGGGAGAAAGGGCGCAGGGAAGCAGCAAGCAGCCACCCTTGGCTTCCAGTACTTTTTTCCTTTTGCTAGCGTATTTGAGGCAGCGAATAACACCGAGGCCAGCAGGCAGAAGACACGCGGGGGCACGACCCCCTCCGGCTGACAGGGGAACAATTCGGATGATCAGAGCAAGCTGCCACAGCCCCCCAGCTCCTGCACCTGGGTGCCCTGCGGCAGAATCCCACTGCCAGCAGGAGGAGGGACCTTAAGGCAATTCACCACCCCCCTCTGGCCCCTGCTTGCCCAGCACAGGGCAGGCCCTTGTGATTTTTGGTTTCTCCACTTTGGTGAGCTGCTACAATCAAGCCAGCAGCGCTGTGAAGGGGCGGGTGTTCTAACGCTGTCCCTGTTGTGCAGCCTGCGGGCCTGACAACTGCGCCTGCATCCTCCCTAAGCTGCTCTAGAAATGGGAAGCAGAGCTCGCAGGCTCCAACACCTCCAGCAACCCCCCAGGCAGCCCCGAAGCACAGCGCGTCCTTGCCACTCGTACAGCATGAACAATACAAAGCTCTGGTTCCAGCCTCTGGGAGGGAGGCGGAGTCACTTGAACAGAAGGAAGGGATGCGGGGAAAGCTGGCAGGGGGTGAAGCCCCGACCAGGTCCGAGTGCTGCAGCTGGAGGAGACGGCTTTTATCCAAAAATAAACTGTAGTCAATAAATAGGGCAGGAGAGCGCGGAGCTAACCGCAGTAAGCACAGCGACCAGAGCCACCAGCGTCCGAGTTTGCGCTCACGCAGCCAGCGGAAGGATTCAGGCAGGGGAAGCGCAGCTCTGGCGCCCGCATCCCTTCATTCTGTTCTGCACTACACCGGAAAGACTAGTCGGTCACAGGGTAAAGCATGTTCTTCTGAGACATCTGCAAACAGCAATTTGGTGCGATCCTCGTTTTCAGGCCTTCATGAGCGCTGCGACCACAGCCTTGGCGTTAAGGCTACGCAGATCACAGTAGGTTTGTCCAGTACCAACAAAAACGATGGGCTTGCTCGTGATGTAGGTCATGGAGATCGCCGCGCCGACCTGCCAAGGACAAGCGTCTTTAGCCAGGGCCAACGGGGCTGAATTTCCAAAGTAACAATAAAAGGCGCCGCTCCTGCCACTGGTACGGAGCCTGCTGCTCCAGACCAATAGCTCTAGGTCACCCCACACCGTGCCAGGGAAGGAAAATAAGGACCCAACAATGCAACAAAGATCAGAACTGCCGAGCCTGAAACTGGAATGGAGGAAACGGGCAGGTGCAGAGCCCGTTCAGCCTGCTCTGTTCTTGGCTAACGGGCTGCTCCCGTGGCCCCGTGCACTCTGGGGTCTGCTCCACGGGCAGGGGCTGCCACGTGTGGCAGAGCCGGGTGTCGGTACCGCCTACAGCCACAGCTCGCCTCCCCCCAGGGTTTCTCTCTCTGCCTTTCAGTCCTTATGCTGCACAAGCCGGTGCACCCTGCCGCGAGGTTTTAGTGCGGTTACTCCGCACGGCGTTTAATCCGGGGTCTGAATGCCCGACTGGTGGTGCTCCCTGCAGATCCCTCTGCTCGCTGCAGCTGTTGCAGTGCTGCCTCCTCAGGAAGCCACAAACAGCCTCCTCCTACTTTCCAGATCCGTACAGTCCCAACTATGACCCGCTGCAAGAATGCTTACGAACCGAGATCCCTCACAGCCATTTCTGCAGAGGCATGGAAGTCAGTACGCTTAATTTTGTTTCGGTGGTTGCGGTGCGTCCACACGCAGAGCACCGCACCCAGGACAGCACAGAGACGCCCTGATGTTGACTGCATCTCTCGTCCCGTCACCAACGGGTGCTCACACCAGCTCCGTGCGAAAGGAAATCCCTCCCGGGGCACGGAGCCGCGTCCTTACCTTGTCGTCAATGGTATCGAACTTGGTGAGCACGATTCCGTCGATGAGCCGGGGTGTCTGGGCCATGGAGTGATCAGCCAGCGCCTTGTTAAACTTCACCTGAGGAAGAGAACGTACCCACAAAATGCACTTGTGATGCTGACACGTCCACAGCTCCTCCAACAAAACCCGCGGACACCTTCCCCTCCCTCTGCCCTTCAGAACTCTCAGCGCTCACCAGCTGATCCACGGCCTCGTTTCCCACCAGAGCTTCCCCAACGAACAGGACCAGGTCGGGAGCGTTGACGGCGATCAGCTTTGCCAGAGCAGTCATCAGCGGGGCGTTGTCCTGCATGCGGCCCGCCGTGTCCACCAGCACCACGTCGAAGCCCTGGTTACGAGCTGGGAAGAGGGAGAGGCGGCAGTGTGAGCAGGAGGAAGCCCAGGACCCCCAGGACAGCCCCTCCCCGCTCCCAGCTGCCTCCTACCGTACGAGATGGCCTCCATGGCGATCCCCGCCGCGTCCTTCCCGTAGCCCTTCTCGTAGAGCTGCACCATGGTCCGCCCGCCGTGGCTCTCCGGGGGGTGCAGGGCGTTGAGGCGGCGGGTGTGCGTGCGGAGCTGCTCCACCGCTCCCGCACGGAAGGTGTCACACGCGGCGATGAGGACGCTGAAACCGTTCTCGATGAGCCAGAAGGAGATCTGCAGCCGGCAACGGAAAAGCCTCGTTAGCAGCCGCGGCCCGAACTCGGCAGCCCCGTCCCAGGGAGCCGGCAGGACCGTGCCCGACCTTGGCCAGGTTGGTGGACTTCCCGACGCCGTTGACGCCACAGAAAGTGACCACGTAGGGCCGGCGGTGACGCTGCGCGTCCATGACGTCACGGAGGACGTCCACACGGCGCTGGGGCTGCAGGATCTGCACCAGAGCCTCCTGTAGGGCCTGCTTCACCGTTGAGGTCACCGCTGCGAAAAAGGAGATAGGAAGAGAGCCTGGCACGCCTGGCAAGCAGCCCAGGGGAGCCCCGAGCCCCAACCCACAAACGTCAGGAGGCCAGGAGGACACCTGGGGGCTTCCAAAATATCATACATGCCCAGTTTAACAACGTTGGCAGGAGTCACAGGCCTCCCTCTCTTTACAAAACAGGTGGCGTCGAGCCTATTTGTGCAGCTTGGATCTCCCACACCGATTTGAGAGGAAACTCAACGGCAGCGCAGCCGCTGGGACCACCCAGTTCCACCAGGTGAGAGAAGCAGGAGGCCAGCGAGCCTCACACCCCGAAAAGCAACGAGTGCAGCGCGGCCACTTACTGGTGAACGTTCCCATCACCTTCCCTTCCAGTTTCTTAGCCACCGATTCACAGAGCTGGACGGCAATCTCAGCGGCCACGTTTTTTGCTTTGGGACAGAGGAGATGGGGTTAGTGGGGCCGAACAGGTGGCGCCCGCTCGGCCACCCGCATCCCAGCAAGCCCCAGCAGTTCGATGGATCGAGGGATCAGATCCGATCCAGATCAGACTGCTGTCCTCTGCTGTGGACGACTCGCCCAGAGGCGAGGCAGGAAGCTGAGACGTTTCCTGTGAGCAACACCTCCGCAACCCCCGGGCCCGAGCCCACCCTCTGCAGCCCACTGGAAGCCCAGCACTGCCTGACCCATCCGGTCGCACCCCCGGGCAGCAGAGCCCCGCTTACCGATCAGATGGTCTTTCATCTTTTCCAGAACCGGGTCCATGTCCTCTCGTGTCAAGCTCTTGGAGCCCACCAGGCCTTTCAGCATGCCAAACATGCCTCCGAGGCCACCCTTCTTCGCGCTGCGGAGAAGCACAGCCGTTACCCTCAGGTGTCAGCGGCACGCTGCGCACAGCTGCCAAACACACCTAGTTGTCTGCGCCGCGTTACTGCTTAGACTGGAAGCTGTTACGGGAGGGAAATGAAGAAGCGTGTAGCAATCGGGCCGCAGGAGCTTCCTACCTGGGTTTGGAAGCGTTCTGAATAACCTTCTCCTCTTCAGCCTCGTCGTCACTCTCGTATTCAAGGTCATAGAGGCGGCCGGGCTCCCGGTTTCGATCCCCCAGGGCCTGCAAGGGGAAGGCGGCGTACTGAGAAACGGTAACGGCGTAACGCTGTCCTCTTGGCTCGCCTTCACCGCCACCAGGAGCAGCGCCGATGACAGCAGCAGCTCGGCTCAGATCCTCGCCAGAAGGGCTCGGCTGACCCAGCGCGTGCAGCCCGCGGCCGTTGGCTGCTGTCACAGGAGGAAATGTTCCCGAGCCAGCTGCCTCACGCTCGGGCTGCGCGCCCCTTCGCTAGCTCTCAGCCACCGTGGAGACCAGGCCGCGTCCGTGCTGCCCAGCGGACTGGAGAACAATGAAGCAGACAGCACGACCTGACTTCTTACCACGTCGGGGTCAAATTCCTCCACAGGACAGGCCTCCGAGTTGCCGTTGGTAGTGGAGTCGCTGTAATCCAGTACTTTGGCATTGGAGTTCCCCAGGTCCCACACTCGGGGTTTCTTCCCCTTCTCCTTCTGAGCGTCGGGCTTCGGAGACTTGCTAAAACAAAGACCGGAACAGGTTTTGTTCGGTACAGTGAAGAATGAGCAAACACCTTGAAAATTCGAAGCCCAGGTGTCAAAAAGCAGAAACCAAAGCTGAAACCGGCCGATGCCAGGCCTCCCCAGATGACTGATCTGAACTTTAGTCCCGTATCGCGCTTGAAGCGGGCTGCTTTAAACAAAGCAGGCAGCAAGGCGCCTTAACTCCCGGTGGGAAACCCTCCCCAAAAAGAGATCGGGACCTGCACGCGAGGTCCATGCTTTGAACTCTGAACTGGACTTTGAGCACGGCCTGACGATTAGCGGGGTGACTTTCAGGGTCACTAGAGGAAGGAGAGGCTCGGGCAGGGCCGAGGATGGCACAGAGCTTCCTTCACACACAACCACAAAGAGCTGGGCCGAAGCACGGGCAGACTCCCCGCGACCCGTCCGCTCCCTCGTTACCCACCTGGACTTGTCCCCTGCTTTCATGTGTCTCTTGAAGAATTCCTCCCGGTTCTTCTGCAGGATTTCATCCTTGGTCAGTTCCTCCCTGTCCCCAGCCGACGAGGGCTGCTTCTCCCCCGGGGCTGCTTTGTTGGATGCCGGAACAGTTTCCGTTCCTGCGGGACGGAGCCCAGCACAAGCTCAGCCTTGCAGCACAGGCAGCACCACCCCCAGCGCTGCTCCGAGGCCACGTAAAGCTTTCCTCTGTCAAGCCGGAGTCCTGCTCCAGCCTCACCGCTAAGAGTTTGGAAGCCTCAAGAAACGGGAGCACCTTATTTTGGCCCAAAGGCAGCTGCATTTGGGATCCGATCCTCCCCACACACCTTTGCGTGTACGACACGTACACGTCACATTCCGAGTTGGAAGGGACCCGAGTGCAGCTCCTGGGTCCGCACAGCAGCACCCAAAAGCCAGACCCTACGTTGCCCAAACGCCTCTTCAGCTCCAGCAGGCTGAGTCGTAACGAGAAGCCACGCGTGTTAGGCAGCACTTGCCCCTCACGAACCCATCCTGGCTGTGAGCAAAGCCCGGGCAGCGCTGCGGTGATGCAGCAGGGCCGGGAAAGCACAGGCCGGGACGCGTGACCCACGCCTCAGAGCTCTGCAATATTTACCCCCCGCGGGTGCACACGCACTTCACCTTTCCCATCAACTCACCCTCCTTTTTGGAACCTTTATTCTTCTTGCTCTTGACTTTCTCCTTTGGTTTCTCCCCTCGGGTCTCTATCATACACTTGACAGTCTTCTGAGACTTCACAGACTGCTCAAATGTCTTCATGACGGTGGGAGCTCGCACCTTGCTGCTCTCCTCCGCCTCCCTGCGGGACAGCGCGCGTCAGCCTGAATTTCAGCTCTGTGCCCCCGTCCCCACGGCCACTTCTCTAGATGGCAGGAGAATTCCTTACCGGAGGAGACGCAAGAAGTCATCTTTAAAATCAAAGGTGCCGTTGAGCAGGCCCAGGGTGCCCTTCTGCTGGAACTCGTTGCGGTATTTGTCTCTGAACTCCTTGTGCACGTCATCTATCAACTTGTCGACGTAGGTTAGGGTCAGGATCTTTTGAAAGCCCACCTGCAAAGAAAGCACGGAGAAAAGGTGTCGCTCTGTGCAAACTCCGCAAAGCTTAACTGCTGTTACATCCGAGGAGGAGGCAACGACCTCTCCCAGATTTAGGGCACCGGCTGGGAAGTTCTTTCATTTCAGCGAAGGACGATGCAAGCTTCAGGCTACGTTTTCTAATGTAACCTCTGAAGCTTTTAACGTGTTCTCAAAGAGCCAAAAGTGGCACAAGGCAGAGCTTGACGCTAAAGCGTAACACCAAGAGAAACGGGCTGGATGTTCCACAGCGACGGACTTGTGCCGAAACACCAGGAAGCCCTGTGCTTAGCGCAGGAACACAAAGGCTGTGGGGCTTCACTGAAATCAGGCAGAGAGCGCTGAGAGGAAGGTCAGAAGGTTTTCTAAAGCACGAGAACAAACACAGGTGTTTGGCTTTCCTTGGGGAGAGGCGGTCACTGCTCATTCTCACGTGACTGTTCTGTGCAGGTTTCGTTAGGGTGTAACGCTCGGTGGGGCTTCCATCCCGGCTGCAGCCCCACCGCAGACGCTAAAATAAACTGGTAGGGGACGAAGCGGTGCCGGGCTGAGGACACCCTCGTGTCGCACCCATGGTCCTCGCACAGCGAGCCAGACCTCCAGCACACCAAGAGCTGAGCATGCGGCCCTTGGGCAGGACCCAGCAGCAACTTCAGTGCGAAGCCTCCCTCGTCCCAAAAGCCTCAGGGCCAAAATCAACCCCAGGCAGGGAGCCAAACCACGGCGGTGAGCCAGAAGCACCAGCTTGCTGGTTGATTGTTCTCCAGCCGCACGAGCACGGCTACCCCAGCGGGGAGCTGTGAGCTGCCCTCCCCGTCCCTCTGGGTGCCCGCAGGGCTCGCGCCGTACCCCAGGGGCACTCCCCCACCTGGCCCAGCCACGTTGCCAACGGGCACCACCTTTTCTACAGGAGGAACGGCAGGGATGTGACACCGCAGGGATGGGACACCCCGGGGAAAGCTTCGACTCCGAAGCGTGAGCTGCTGC
>CM021788.1:356281-379700 GCA_011076525.1 Nettapus auritus | reverse complement strand
GGGGGGGCGCTGCCGAGGGCTCCCGGCCGGGCTCGTTCCGTGCGCGGCCCCGGAGAAGCGGCGGCCGGGCTCGGAGCCCCGGGGGCCGGGGCAGAGGGGCGCGCTCCGGAGCCGCAGCTCCGTGACCCCCTCCCTGGGTCTCCCGCAGGTGTTCGCGCGTCCTCTGCCTGCGGTGCGGCCATGACCAAGCTGGGCTTCCTCCGGCTGTCCTACGAGAAGCAGGACACGCTGCTGAAGCTCCTCATCCTGTCCATGGCCGCCGTGCTGTGTGAGTCGGGCACGGGGGTGGGACCGGGGGTAGCGGCCGGTGCTGCTCCTGCTGCTCCTCAGCGAGCGCCGCGACTCCTTTAGCGCCCGCTCTTGGCCTCCTCTTTCCGACCGCCCGCTTAACGCAGACACGGTTTATCAACAAAGCGGCTGACCCCCGTTAACTCCGGCTCTGCGGACTCACTCTGTCTTGTTTTCTGTTCGCAGCTTTTTCCACGAGGCTTTTCTCCGTCTTAAGGTTTGAAAGCGTCATCCATGAGTTTGACCCGTAAGTGGCTTCTCTCTGGTCCCGCGGGACCTGCCGGGTTTCCTCTGGAGCACGTGGACGTTGAGTGCTGTTGGCTGGGGTCACTTTGTTCCCCTTTGGGGATGGAGGATTTGTGCAGTACAAACAGCTGCGTTTCAGTTTTCCAGACCCAAAATTGACTTCTCAGATCCCAGCACTCCTTCTGGAGCCTGGATCTAAGTCAGGGCGATCGCCCGACATGGCTGTAACGCTGGGCTGGGGATGTTCTCCACCTGAGCCTGGAGGGAGAGCTCCTAGCACCACCTGCGTTGCCGTCCCAGGGTTGTTGCCGATTAAATCAGAAGCCAGGGAGAACGACACCTTTGCAAAATGACTTTTAAGCTTGCTAGGACCGAAGGTGATGCTCTTCAGCAGAGGGGAAACGAGGTAAAATTAACGTTCCCACTCTGAGCATCCCCTGTGGCCCTACCCTTTGTGATGGTGTCTCAGGATGAGTAAAACAAAGGCGTGTGGCAAAGTGCCGTTGCCTGGAGGCAGAGAGGCCTCCATCTGCTCAGAGGATGCGTGGCCAGCCCTCAGAGCGCTCTCTTACCTATAGACTTCAGAGAAGGCTGCCCAAACACCTGGCTGCAGAAACACCGGGTGCATGGGCAGCATTCACCACCAACGGCACGCGCAGCCGTTTCCGCTCCACATCAATTGATCGGGAGTTTCGCTTATAACCTGCTGACTGCTGGGCATGGCTGTGGCCTGCCAGAGCTGCCCTGCTTCCTGAGTGCTCATTAAGAGCTGAGATGGTAACCTGAGGCACCGCGAGCAGTCAGCACCCCGGTGTCTGGGTGCGGAGGTGCTCAGTGCTTCTTGCTGTTCCAGGTATTTTAACTACCGCACGACCCGATTCCTGGCAGAGGAGGGCTTCTATAAATTCCACAACTGGTTTGATGACCGAGCATGGTACCCCTTGGGCAGGATTATTGGTGGAACCATTTACCCAGGTAAGCTGGCAGGCTTCTGCTAAAGCACACCTCGTGCAACGCAGAGTTGTCAGGGTGCGGATTTGCGAGCGGTGTTACATGGAGCAGAGCTGCTGCGTGTGCAGCGAGCAGCACGTCAGACTCCTTCGCTCACCCCCTAGCAGCAAAATGCAGCTGTGATCGCAGCGAGGCAGAGCTTCCATCTTCCATCGTTCGGCGGCAGTTGGGCGGTGTCACGCTGCCCTTAAATGCATCTGGGTTTCATTCGGAGCTGGGAGAGGAGGGCACTTCGGGGTTGCCCTTCGTCAAGGTGCACCAGGCAGCAGCTCCTTTCTGCTCCGTCCCTCCAAAACGTCCGTCTGCCCCGCTCGAATGGCAACTGAACAGCCCCTGGTGCCACCAGCCAGCTGGGAGCGCTGCTGACGGTGCCGTGTCTGTCCCACAGGCCTGATGATCACGTCGGCGGCCATCTACCACGTGCTGCACTTCTTCCACATCACCATCGACATCCGGAATGTCTGCGTGTTCCTGGCACCCCTCTTCTCCTCCTTCACCACCATAGTGACTTACCACCTCACCAAAGAACTCAAGGTGCGGGGGAGGTCTGGCTGTGCCGTGGGGCGTTCTGCTTTCCGGGGGGTGTGCTGTGTGCCTTTTTGCTAGCTGTTGTAGAGGAGGCTGTTGCTGAGAACTGACAGCTCCTGGAAAATGAAAGATTTATTTTGAAGTTTCATTCCGATGCTCAACGTTCGTTCCTTCGAGGCGTGTCTGTGCTGACAGCTTTTCCTTCCCTCTGTTTCCCAGGATGCTGGGGCAGGACTCCTTGCCGCTGCCATGATCGCAGTTGTGCCTGGATACATCTCTCGATCTGTGGCTGGATCCTACGATAACGAAGGTGAGGTTGTGGCAGCCAGAGCAGGGAAACCTTTAGTGCTGTGTGCTGGGAGCTGCTGGTGGAGGTGCTGCAGCGTGTGACAAGGAACCGTGCCAGAGCTGTGACGCGCTAACCAAACAGCACTGAGCTGGGTGGCTGTTCTCTGTTGAGGAGAGTGTTTCCATGCCCAGTTCCCCAAATATCCTTGTTTGCAAGTCAAAAAGAGTTTTGCCACCTCCTCAAACTGCTTAGCCTTAGAGCTGTTCAGCAGCTCCCCCAGGCTTTGGTCTCTGTTTCTGCAATGGTTCTGGGACTGGCAGAGGCAGCGATCTTGTTGCTGCCACCTAGGGCAGAGGAAAATCCAGGTGCCTCTCCCCTAGCTGAGCCATTAGGGACCACGTAAGGAAGTCAGTGTGTCCAGACAGGCTAGCTGGTATAGATAGCAGAGGCCACATAAGCTGTTACCTGGAGTTAGACACAAACATCGCCGTGTTTCAATCTAGAAATCAGGTACTGAAACCATTTTCCTTGGCCCTTGGTGCTGTTCCGCCTTCTGGTGAAACAGCAAAAAGGTAATGTGGTGGTTTTTTTTGTGTGTGTGTTAATGTGATTGAGTGTTCCGGTGTGCCCCAGGGATGAAATGACATTTCAGGGCAGATGTAAGCTTGCTTTGACCTTGCCATGTCTTTCCACCCAGGTATCGCCATATTCTGCATGCTGCTGACTTACTACATGTGGATCAAAGCTGTAAAAACTGGCTCCATCTATTGGGCAGCAATGTGTGCTCTTGCCTATTTCTACATGGTGAGTGTTCCTCTCGTGGCACCGAGGTATTTCTGACTCCAGGGGCACTGCTCCTGGTACGGTGACCGAAAGCGTACAGCGTGCGGGTCTTGTGTGTGCATTCAGGGAACTGAGTCTCCGTACAGGACTTAGCATGAAAATGAAATGCTGTCTTTGTTCGTTTCCACTCAGCAAAACTGAATGCCACAGAGCTTTTTGGGCAAGGTTTTATTAATAGCATTGAAAAATCTGGGCTTCGGACAGCTGTGACTGTTAGCAGTGTCCTCCCTGGGGAGAGCGGATCTCAGGGTTACAGCCCAATGAAAGTCCTGCGGGTGACCCCGGGAAAATCAAACGTGCTCTGAGCCCTGCCATGTTCAGCCCTGGAACTCGCATTTTTTTTCTCTCTTGCCAGGTCTCCTCATGGGGTGGCTACGTCTTTCTGATTAACCTGATCCCCTTGCACGTTCTGGTGCTGATGCTGACCGGACGCTTCTCCCACAGGATCTACGTAGCCTACTGCACCGTCTACTGCTTGGGAACGATCCTCTCTATGCAGATCTCCTTTGTGGGCTTTCAGGTGGGGAACAGAAGGATTTGGAGGCGCAAGGATGGTTGTAGTTCTGTGGGTTGTGGCAGAACAGCTGTGAATTGGCACCTGGTTTCTCTTCTTGCCTTTGCCATGGAGTTTGTAAGTGGGTAAGACTTCGAAGTCTAGGCGCTGTTACACAGGTTTGTAGTAACAAACAGCAACAGCAGCGACCAGCTTTTGGGGGTGCCTTTGAAATGCAGCCTTGCTTCAGAGTGAGAAGAACGTGGCTGTACTGCCTTTGTTGATTTAGGGCAGGTTGTAAGGCTGGGTGACTTTCAAAGCGATAAGCTGCCAATTAACTTCCTGGCACTGGCCGTCTCTCATGAAGAAGTTCCCTCTTTCAGTGCAGGGAGTGCTCACGCCAGCGTGCATCTAGGTACAGCAGGAAAAACGCGCGCTCTCTCTGAACGGTCGTCTGCAGTTTCCAGAGAACCAGTTTAAAGAGCTGCCTGTTGCTCACCTTCCCCAGCCTGGCGTGTGCAGTCCAGGTCTTTGGGGCTTAAAAAATTAAACGTGAGGAGAGGTTACAAGCATGAGGTTAGGCTCTCAGTTATTTTCTCTTGTGAATTCCTACCTGGGAGTTAAAGCTGACATAAGAAAGTGACTCGCACCAGCTGTGCCGTTCACTGTCTGCAGAAGGCGATGTCTTCCTTTGACTTCAGCAGTGATTTTGCTGAGAAGTGATTTGTTCAAAAAAAAAAAAAAAAGCCGGTATCGGGTGCGACTCAGCTGTCGTTCTGCACGGTACCTGACCCTGCTCTCCCCTGCCTGCAGCCTGTCCTCTCCTCGGAGCACATGGCTGCGCTTGGCGTCTTCGGCTTGTGTCAGATCCATGCCTTTGTAGACTACCTTCGCAGCAAGCTGAACCCGCAGCAGTTTGAAATCCTCTTCAGGAGCGTCATCTCCCTGGTTGGCTTTGTCCTCCTCACCATCGGGGCTGTGCTGATGCTCACAGGTAGCCTGAGATCCCCGGCGAGGCCCCGCTCACGGCAGCGATGGGCGCGTTTCCCTGCTGGCTTTGCCTCCTTTTGATGCTTTGAAGGGCGTGCAGTCTCTTGGTCGTGATTTTGCGTTATTTGCTTGCACTGTGGTTTCAGTGCCTGCAAGCTCTCCTCTAATGCGGAGGATGGGACTTGCCCCAGTTTGTTCATTAGCCAGAAAATATTTAGAGTGCAGCCGTAAGATCTGGGCGCCGGGTGCTGCGAGATGCAGAGAAACCTGCCGTGACTCAGACCTCACTGGGGACGCTGAGCTGATGCTGCAGAAGCTGAATGCTGATCTGTAGTAATGGAGATGCTACAAGGAGCTGGACGAGGGAGAGGTCTTTATAGGATAAAATTGTGCTTTATTTCCTTTTTAAAAGAATGGTTTTGAGTAACGGAGGTGTTAAATGAGAATTGCTCATTGAGCTTGGCACGTGCTTCCCTTAGGAGAGAACTTACAGGCAGTGCTGGCTGTGCTGCGCTGGGAGCGATCGTGACTTTATCCTCTTTGCTAGGGAAAATCTCTCCGTGGACGGGGCGCTTCTACTCCCTGCTGGATCCTTCCTACGCAAAGAACAACATTCCCATCATCGCCTCTGTCTCGGAGCACCAGCCCACCACGTGGTCCTCCTATTACTTCGACCTGCAACTCCTCGTGTTCATGTTCCCAGGTGAGCTGCTGCGGTCAGCCCCTCGGGCATCCCCCAGGTTTATCAAACCGCCGTTCAAAGCTGTGCGGAGCAGAAGCGGGTCGTGGTGTGCTGCCTGCCTCTGCCAGCTGGGTGTTGTTCCAGGCAGCACATTGCTGAGGCGAATCTCACCTATTTCTCTTCTCTCTTTGCAGTTGGTCTCTATTACTGCTTCAGTAACCTCTCAGATGCCCGCATTTTCATCATCATGTACGGTGTGACCAGCATGTACTTCTCTGCCGTAATGGTGAGGGCTGCGGCCTGCAGAGTGTCGGTGTCTGCTGTCCCGGGTGTGACCAGGGCACGAGCAGGATGATGAGATGGTCTTAATGGAGCTGGCTTTTTTTCTGAATTTGTTGGTAATGTTTGTCCCTCCCTGAGCCAGCTGAAACTTTGATGAGGCTTTTCTCCCTTCCCTGAAGCTGGTTTATGTACCCCTCTGTGCAGTGAGGGAACACGACATTGCAAAACCTACTGTTTTGGGCATTAATGCGTGGCCTTCTGGGCACTGCGGTCTGCGACTGGCTCTGGGGAGAAGCGGGTGAATGCTTTTCCTGGTCTCCCATAGCTGACTTGCAAAACCAAACAAATTCGCCAGGTGTCCAGGCAGGACTGAAGACAAACGGCTGCTTACGAGCCAGTTGTGACTCTTGCCAAGCCCTCAATACAAGTTGATTTCTGTGCGTGGAGGCATCTGTTAATTCCTGGCTCCATGTGATAATCCTAAAGATTGCCCACGGCTGTTAAATTGAGGTCATTTCTGCGTGTTGGCTGACTTTGAGGACTTCAGAGAACCTCCCTTGCAGCAGCTCTGGTCCTCCAGTCTGTGTCCTCTAAGAAAACCACCCGTGGGTTTCTCTCAAGGCTGCTGTTACTGCTGAGTTTGAGGGGCAGGATGAGGGACTGCATGTAATTTCTCTGTTCCTCTGCTTTCTGCCCAGCTTTCCTCTCCGACAGGCGCTGACTGTCCTGCTGTTGCCCGTAGGTGCGTCTGATGCTGGTGCTGGCCCCGGTGATGTGCATCCTTTCCGGCATCGGGGTTTCTCAGGTGCTGTCCACATACATGAAGAACTTGGATATCAGCCGACCAGACAAGAAGAGCAAAAAGCAGCAAGACTCCACTTACCCCATCAAAAATGAAGTGAGTGTTGGGCCAGCTCGTGACGGGGAGAGCTGTGGGGAAGAGGAACGCGGCCGCTGGTCCCCATGGGGATGAGTGCCGGAGGCTGACGGCCTCTTCCCTGCGGTGCTGATGCCAGTTTGCTCTACAAGGTTGCCAGCGGCATGATCCTGGTCATGGCTTTCTTCCTCATCACCTACACCTTCCACTCGACCTGGGTGACCAGCGAGGCGTATTCTTCCCCGTCCATCGTGCTGTCCGCCCGCGGCGGGGACGGCAGCAGGATCATCTTCGACGATTTCAGAGAGGCTTATTACTGGCTGCGCCACAACACGCCAGAGGTAACCGCGCGTCAGCCTTGGTGGGCGGCAGCACCTGCCGAGGCACTGATGGCACGCGTGGTGTTTGGGTGCAGGACGCCAAGGTGATGTCCTGGTGGGACTACGGCTACCAGATCACCGCCATGGCCAACCGAACCATCCTGGTGGACAACAACACCTGGAACAACACGCACATCTCCCGCGTCGGTCAGGTAGGTGTTTGCCCTGTGCCTGCCCGCCGCCCCAGAGGCTCCGCATGGTGCGACAGCCGCTGTGCCCCTCCAGGCAATGGCATCGACGGAGGAGAAAGCCTACGAGATCATGAGGGAGCTGGACGTCAGCTATGTGCTGGTGATATTCGGTGGCCTCACCGGGTACTCCTCCGACGGTAAGGTCCCGCAGTGCCCTCCCCATCCCCAGTGCCTCGTTGGCCTCTGCCCCCCGATGGATCGGCCTCGTCTCCTTGCAGACATCAACAAGTTCCTGTGGATGGTGCGCATCGGGGGCAGCACGGACACGGGCAGGCACATCAAGGAGCACGACTACTACACCCCCACGGGGGAGTTCCGCGTTGACCGAGAGGGCTCCCCGGTGCTACTCAACTGCCTGATGTACAAGATGTGCTACTACCGCTTCGGGCAGGTCTACACCGAGGCCAGTAAGTGTCCGGTGCCGCGGCCGTGCCCCAGAGGCCTCGGGGACGCGGTGGGACCAGCGCTGCCTCTTGTTCCTTGCAGAGCGGCCGCCGGGCTACGACCGGGTGAGGAACGCTGAGATCGGGAACAAGGACTTCGAGCTGGATGTGCTGGAGGAGGCGTACACCACAGAGCACTGGCTCGTCCGAATATACAAAGTACGGGGGTGGAACGAGCCCGGGTTTGGGACAGGGTGGGAGTCCCCCCGGCGCTCCCCCAGCCCAGCCTTGCCTTTCTTGCAGGTGAAGGATTTGGATAACCGCGGCTTGTCCAGGACGTAGAGCCGCCGCCGGCACCGCCGCCCACCGCACTGACCCAGCCTTTGCCTGTGAAGCAGAAATATTTTCGATTTTCTGTTTTTTTGGGGGTTTTCTTTTTTTTTTTTGTTTCCTTTTTATACCGTTCATACGCGCAGGAGGAGCCGGGCCGGCGCTGCCCGGCGTGCCCAGCCGGCGTTTTTATACTCGGTCACCGAATCAGGAGCAACGGCTTCGCCAGGGCTGATTAAAGGGGAATTACAGAAAAAAACGACCCAAACGTCTGCTTTTTTGCCTTTTTTTTCCCCAACTCCGCTCCCGTTCGGGGCCGGGGCGCTGCTGCTGCGCTCCGGCGTTTCGCGGGAAATTGGGGGGGGGGAGGCGGGGCCGGGGGCGGGGCTTGGTCGCTGCGCGCGCAGGGCGGGGCGGGGCCGGGGCGCGCCGGCGGGAACGGGGCGAGCGGTGGGGCCGGGCGGGGGCCCATGGCGGGGCCGGTACCGTTCGTGGAGGACTGGGACCTGGTGCAGACGCTGGGGGAAGGAGCCTACGGGGAGTGAGTGCGGCCGGGCCGGGCTGGGGGGGTTCTGGCACACCGCGGCGGGGCCCCCGCACGCCCCCTGCTTGCCCTCCGTGCACCCGCTGAATCCCCCCGGCCTGCCCCCTGCGCGCCTCTCTCTTGCCCTGCTTGTTGCGTGCCCCCTGCATGCCCCTTCCCTGCCTGCTGCTGAGCTGCTGCATGCCCCCTGCACACCTGCAAGGCTGTTGCGTGCCTTCTGTGTGCCCGCTGCTTGCCCCTTGCAAGACCGCTGCATGCCCTTTGCATGCCAGCTGCGTGTCCCCTGTGTGCCTGTTGCTTGGCTGCTTGTGTTCATGTTGCCTGCCTGTTGCCTGCCGCTTGCGGCTGCGTTGCACACCCACTGCCCGCCCGTCGTGGGCTCTCCTCGCACCCCTCGCACGCTGCTCTGCGCCCACCCCTGCCTCCCACCCCCAGGGTGCAGCTGGCGGTGAACCGCCGCACGGAGGAAGCCGTGGCTGTCAAAATCGTGGACATGAAGCGGGCGGCTGACTGCCCGGAGAACATCAAGAAGGAGATCTGCATCAACAAGATGCTCAACCACGAGAACGTTGTCAAGTTCTACGGGCACCGGCGGGAGGGCGCCACGCAGTACCTCTTCCTCGAGTACTGCAGCGGCGGCGAGCTCTTCGACCGCATCGGTACACCCCGTGCTCCGAAAGGCACCTGCATGTTTTTAAAGCCCTGTGTTAAAAAACCCATCCCTCGCGCAGCTGGGAATCGCAGTTCCCATCCCCGCGGCGTTGCTTTCCCGCAGAGCCAGATATCGGGATGCCAGAGCCAGAGGCGCAGCGCTTCTTCCAGCAGCTGATCGCCGGCGTGGTGAGTGTGGCGGTGGCGGCGGCGGCAGCAATGTCCCCGCCTTGTCTGACCCTGCTCCCCTTCCCCAGGTCTACCTGCACAGCATGGGCATCACCCACCGGGACCTGAAGCCAGAGAACCTGCTCCTGGACGAACGAGGTGCGTGCCAGGGGCAGCGTGGTGACCCTGCTTACCCGCCTTTAACCGATTTTTTTCTTTTTGCCCAGACAACCTGAAAATCTCCGATTTTGGCCTGGCCACCGTCTTCAAGCACAATGGCCGCGAGCGGCTGCTGAACAAGATGTGCGGCACCCTGCCCTACGTGGCCCCCGAGCTGCTGCGGCGCCCCGAGTTCAGGGCCGAGCCCGTGGACGTGTGGGCGTGCGGCGTGGTGCTGACAGCGATGCTGGCCGGAGGTGGGCGCATGAGACCCGCGGAGCACGCAGGGAGCAGTGGGAGGCAGGGGGAACGTGGGAAGTGCAGGAGAAGACGCATGAAATGCACGGGGGGGACGCGTGGTGGTGCACGCAGTGCATAGAGGGGATGTACAGAACACACCGAGGGGCACGCGAGATGCAGAAGGGGGAAGTGTGAGATGTGTCGGGGAGGTATGGAATGCATGGGGGCATCCCTGAGATGCCTAGGGTGAGACACGAGATGCGTGGGGGGATGCAGGTAGCGGGGCGTATGAGGTGGAGGAAACGCAGAGGGGAAGGGGACGAAGCGCCTGGAGAGAGGCGGCCGCAGAGGGGAGCTGGGAACTGCCCGGTGCCAGTGCTGCAGCCCAGCGCTGCCATCTGCACGGGGCAATTCTCAGCTTTCTGGTGCACCTGCGACCATCCCTGGCTGAGGGAGGCCATGCTGCACTCACCCCAAACTCCTGTGAGAAGGAAAAGCTGCTCAGCAGCACCTGCTGCATGGAGCAGAGCGGCGATGCCTTGTGCAGCTGATCACCGTGGTGTCAGACCCGGTGCTGTACCAGGCTTCTGCGCACCGCAGGGCTTTTGCACGCTGTGCGCTTCTGCACATCACACCCTTTTAAAAACACACTGGAAAGACGGCGTTTATTAACGCTCCCTTGCCAAAGCCCTTTGTGCAAATCCCACTTGGCTGTGGCCTTCCCTGCGCTTCTCCCGTTTGGATTCTGCCCCGCAGCGGCCAGGGCCAAGCTGCCCTAACGCAGCGGGGTCTGCCCTGCTGGCAGAGCTACCCTGGGACCAGCCCAGCGACAGCTGCCAGGAGTACAGTGACTGGAAGGAGAGGAAGACCTACCTCCCGCCCTGGAGGAAGATCGACTCGGCGCCCTTAGGTAGGCAGCCGGCAGGCAGCGGGACCCGGCGCCCGGTGCCACGCAGCGTTTACTATTTCTGCCCCATTTCCCTCAGCTTTGCTGCACAAGATCCTGACGGAGAGCCCGACGGCGCGGATCACCATCCCTGACATCAAGAAGGACCGGTGGTACTGCAAGCCCCTGAAGAAGGGTAAGGGGCATGGGGAAAACGTGCTTTCTGCCCCAAATTGGGGCACGTTATTGGATTTCTCCTCCTTTGGCAGGCGTCAAGCGGGCTCGCGTGTCCTCGGGCGGTGTCACCGACTCGCCTGGCGCCTTCTCCAAGCACGTCCGTTCTGACATGGACTTCTCGCCGGTGAAGGGCGTGCTGGGGTGAGTGAGCTTGCAAACGCACGTGTAGTTGCTACACATCTCCTCCTTGCAACGCGTGCGCCCTTGTGTGAGCAGGAGCTTTTCTGGCGTGTATTGTAACTCTGTAAGCAGGAGGTGTGGTGGACACCAGCCTAGCGCGTGTGAACCCCTACTTATCCTGCTTGTGCATGCACAATCAGAGACAGTCCTGCGAAATCCTACGATATAAATTGCACCTACTGCTGCAGTTCCCATAGTTGAGCGTTGTCCCCTTTTGCGATAGCTACAGGCACTAACGCGCCGTCTCTGCTTGCGTTTCAGCGAGGACAAGGCGAGCTACTCCACATCGCAGCCTGAGCCTGGCACCGGCGCGGCGCTCTGGGACAGCGGGACGGGCAGCATCGACAAGCTCGTGCAGGGCATCAGCTTCTCGCAGCCCGCCTGCCCCGAGCACATGCTGGTCAACAGCCAGCTCCTCGGCACCCCGGGCTCCTCGCAGGTGCTGCCGCTGGGACACGTCTTTGCAGTATTTATAATATCGGGATGCAAGTTTGCAATCTTAGGAATACAGCTTTGCAGGATTTATAGTACTAAGGTGCAACTCTGCAGCGCTGGGGATGCTGCTTTGCAATATTTATCATTTCAGGATGCACCTTTGCAGCATTTATTGGTATTTATGGTATTGGGATTCAACTTTGCAATGTATGGGGTGCAGCTTTGCAGCATTTTGGTACTGAGCTGCTGCTTTGCAATACTGGGGATACCGCTTTTCAGCATTTATTGTGCCAGGATGCAGCTTTGTAGAACTGGGAAGTACAGCTTTGCAGCATATATATGTATATCAGTTTGCTGCGTTTGTAGTAATTGGGGTGTGATGTTGCAGAATTTATAGTACTGTGGAGCAAATTTGCCACACTGGGGGTGCAACTTTGCATTATTTAAAGTATTTGGGCTGCAACTTGGCAGGATTCAGGATTGCACTTTGTGGTGTTTGCTGTAGCAGGATGCAACTCGTCACGTTAGCCATGAGGGGGTGCAGCTTGCCAATACTTCCCATATAAAGATGCAGCTTTGCACGACCTGGGATGCAACTTAGCTGTGTTTGTGCACTTTTGGGGATGCGGGGAGGGGGGTGCACCAGCTTGCAGCCAGGCAGCAAGGCCGGGGTTTGGGGCGGGCGGATGCGGGGAGCGCGAGCGCAGGGGTGCAGCTCGGCGGCGTTCCCGTCAGGACACAGCCCGGCGGTGCTGGGGGTGCTGCCCGGCAGCCCCCATAACGCCGGGGTTTGCTGTGCCCGCAGAGCCCGTGGCAGCGGCTGGTGAAGAGGATGACGCGCTTCTTCACCAAGCTGGACGCCGACGGCTCCTACCGCAGCCTGAAGGAGGTCTGCGAGAAGATGGGCTACGGCTGGAAGAGGAGCTGCACCAACCAGGTAGGGACGGGGCCTTGGGGGGATGGGGGCCTTTGCCAGCCCCCCTGACGCCCCCTCCCCCGTTGCTGTCACCTGCAGGTCACCATCTCCACCACGGACAGGAGGAACAACAAGCTCATCTTCAAGGTGAACCTGGTGGAAATGGAGAGCAAGATCCTGGTGGATTTCCGCCTCTCCAAGGTGGGCGCTGGTGGTGGGTGCGGGGTGATGCGAGGCGGGTGCACAGCGGGTGCGTGGCAGGTGGCAGGGAAGTGCAAAGCAGTGCAAGGAGGTGCACAGAGGGTGCGAGGTGGGTGCAGGGTGTTGCACGGGGGGTGCAAGGTGGCGCACGGGGGGGTGCAGGGTGGTGCACAGTGGGTGCAAGGCGCCGAGCCACTGTCTCTCCCTGCGCAGGGCGACGGGCTGGAGTTCAAGCGGCATTTCCTGAAAATCAAGGGCAAGCTCAGCGACATTGTCAGCACCCAGAAAGTGTGGCTGCCTGTGACCTGAGCCCCATCTGCCTCCTCCTCCTCCTCCTCCTCCTCCTCCACCTTCTCGCCCCAGGGGGCTCCTGCAGGGCCCCCCAGCGCCCACACGCCGGGGCCAGACGCTGCGAGCATCCTGGGGACGGTGCCCGCAGGGCACAACACGGCTCTGTGCCGGCCGCAGCTTTTAAAGGTTCAATAAAGCCTGGGGATCAAACAGAAGCTCCTCTGGCTGCGAGCGGCTGCGCTCCTTGGAAAGGATTTAGGAAAGATTGGCCAAAATCGTAGTGCTTTTGCGTTCGGGCTGCGAGGCGGTGGGCACCCAGAACGGCTCCTCTTGGCTGGGTGAGCGCGAGGGGGCCCAGGCCCTGCCAAGGGGGCCGGATCCGTGTGGCTGTAGTGGGTCCTGTCCAGCCACAGTCAGCATGGGGTGCTGGGGGGTCCCTAAAGTACAAGGGGGGGCTTGTCTGTACAGCCCCGCATTTAGTCCATGCAAGTCCCTGGCTCTGGCAGAGCGCAGGGAAGTGGGTTCAATAAAAACCAGTAACGGGACCAGTTGTTACCCCCTGTCCCTGAGAGTTGCAGCCAAAATCCAATCTGGGCTCGGGGGCTGTTTTGCTCTGCAAGCTTGGCTCTTGGTGCGGTGTATTTATTCCATCTTTTTGGGGGTGGTTTGGGTGCAATATTGCCTTTTGGGGATGGTTTGGAGGAATCTCGGCCCCATGCAAGCAGCAAGGAGGGGGCGGAAGGAGATGTTTCCCTGTAGCGAGAAAAGCTGCCTCTGCATGGCTTCCACCCCCCTAAAAAGCACTTCCCTTGCAGGCTAAGCTCTCATGGGACCAGCACTTCCCTCTCCATGTGCTCTCTTCATCCATGCACCGATCTGGCTGAAAATCACCCCAAAAAACGCTGGGGGTGGGGACGCGAAGCAGGCTGTGCTCAGGCTGGCTCGAGCTGCTCACAGCATTGCCCCATCAGCATTTTTTCAGCATCCTGTGATGCAGAGCTTTGCTTTAAATCAGCGTTTAATGCACTCAAGATGTCCGTGTACGCCCACCCTCCTCATCTGGCACCAAGCGGCTTCCTGGCGGAGCACAGGCTCGTTCACTCTGAAACCTACTGACGGCGCAGCAGTGCTCAGCCAGCAGGCCTGGTCAGGGATCTTCACTGAGTGGCCCTAAAGCAGCCTGTTAATGCACCCCCAAAATCTTGGGGCTGGGGGCTCAGGGCTGACCCCCCCCTTCCTGCCTTTTCTCAGGGCAGCAGCTGCCCTGTTTTCCAGCCTCCCTAATTGCTTGTCGGCGGGGTTAACGAGCTGAGAGCTGCCAGGGGTCCTTAGCAGTGGAGCGAGAGGAGGACTGAAGATTAACCCCTGGGGAAGCCCCACCCCGCCGTCAAAAAATAAAAATAAATTTTAAAAAAAGAGCATTCCCCCCAACACCCATCCCAAGATGTCTCCACACACCACAATTTATCCCCAAAACCCAGCAGCTGCCTTGGCTTCAGTTACTGGGGTAGAAAAAGCTCTTTTCACTTGTTCCCCCCCTTTTTTTTTTTTAGTACCCCCGGCCCTGGCCCCAGACCTTTTTATTTTTTTCGGTGGGAACCCCCCCCTTTGGCAGAGCAATTAGCGAGGCCTTTTGGGGATTTTTAATTGCACATTTATATTGCAGCCGGGAGCGAGACCCCGGCAGCGGGCGAGGGGGAAGCAGGAAGACGCCGCCTCCGACCTTGTTTGCTTTTCAGCTGGGATTAAGCACTTTTAATTGTCCCAGAGATCACAGATTGCAGCCAGGGGGATAATTAGGCTGAATACAGGGTTTTCTGGTTCACTCCCCCCAGGCTCCCTGGTGGGCTCGGCGGGGATTTGTGTTGGGGGGGGGGGAAGAAGCTTTGGGAGCGCTCTGGGAATAAGGTTTTTGGGGGGTTGGGACAGACACAACTCATTGCACAAGTGGGAAGTTCATCCCCTTTGAAGGAAGAAGTTCAGCTTCTTTTTTTTTGGGGAAAAAAAAAATGTTTAGTTTTCTCCCCCCCCAACAATGCATTTTTCACCCATTACGTGCCGCTGTTTTGGCTGTAAACAGGTCGTTTCGGGGGTCACAGGGCGCGTCTCAGCGCAGGGGCCGAGGGGCTGTGCTGCGGGGCTGGGGGCGCACAGCGCTCGCGCTGCACCTTGCTCCTGCGCGTTCAGCAGGCCCGTCCATCCCACGAGGGTTATTTTCAGTGCCGATTGTTCCCCCACCCCTGGGATTTTGGGTTTCGTTCTCCTGCTCTTATCCCTTCGCTTTCTGCAGCAGGCCAAAGCGCGGCGATGAAGCCACGCGGGGGCTGTGGCTGCGGGCAGGTGCCTCCACCCGCGGCATCCCCGTGGCACCAGGGTCACCCTCACGCAGCCCGGGACACGGCGACACCCGCTCCTTCGGCCCGGCCCCGTGCTGTTCCCCTCCAGCCGTCCTCCCGCCCTGCTCCTCAGCGCTGGCATGGTTTTGGGGCATCCCACGGGTTTGAGCCCCATGCGCTGGGCGTCAGGGTGGGCGACGCAGGGGGTGAGCGCCTCGTTTCCAAACGCATCTCCCCGGGGGCTGCCACGGCACAGGGGGTGCGCAAGGCGGGTTGCCCGGTGCCAGCAGCCCCCTGAAAGCGCCCATTGTGCGGGGCCGACGGCGGTGGCTCTCTCGGGAGCGAGGGGCCGGGGACAAGGCGCTCTCAGAGAGGCACCGGAGCGTGCAAAATGCCTTAAACCAACATTATCGCCAGCGCGGGCGGCGCAGCTCGGCGGGGGCAGCTCCTGCGGCCGCTCATCACAAATTCATGGCGCCCCAGCGCCTCTCCCCGCAGGAGCCCGCACCGGGGTGCAAAGCCCAACCGCGGCCCCCGAGGCAGCGCACCCGCCACGTGCCCGTCCCTTCCTGGCTTTTTTCTTTCCCTCGTTTTGCACAAAGGCCCTGGACGAAGGCACCTTTTCCGCGCGATAAGTGGGAAGGTGGGGTTTTCCCGCAGCCCCTCGCTGTGGTTCAGCACCTCCCCACTAATTCTGGGGAAGGAAATGTTAAACAGGCTGAAGTGCTGCTTGTTTGGGCTGGGTAAACGCCGGCTGCCACAGTTTACTTTGCTGTCAGGAGCCCCGAGTGCCTGTAAAGCAGACGGCGGCCACAGCGCATCCCGCTGCGGGGCTGCCGTGAGCTCCCTGCGGGGTCCTGGCTGCGGGATGGAGGATGCAGGATTTGGGATGTAGATGCAGGATTTAGGACGGGATGGAGGACTTAGGTTGCATCTGCAAGACACAGGCTGTGGGATGGATAACACAGGATTTAAGATTTAGATGCAGGGCATGGGATGGAGGATTTAGGATGGAGACACAAGGTCCCAGGGCTTTATTACAAGATGCAGGGTAGGGGATGCAGGGGTGGGGTTTAGGATGACAATGGAGGATTCAGGATGGAGACTTCAGGATGCGGGATTTAGGATCCAGCTGTGGGATGTAGGATTTAGAATGTGAATGTAGGATTTAGGATGCGGGCACAGGATCACAGATGTAGGATGCAGGACACGGAAACAGAATACATGATGGGGAATGCAGAAGTGGAATTTAGGATGCGGATGTGGGATGGAGGGTTCAGGATACAGGATTTAGGATGCAGACAGGACACAGGATGTGGAAAGTAAGGTTCACATGCAGATACAGAATTTAGGATGTGGGATGGAGGATTTAGGATGCAGGTGCAGGACATAGGATAGGGGATCCTGCAGAATTAGGATTTTGGGTGCAGACGTAGGTTGGATGAAAGGCCAGACATAGGATTAAGGGTGCAGGTGTGAGACATGTAATTTAGGATACAGCTGTAGGCCATGGGATGCAGAAGCAGAATTGGGATGCAGATGGAGGATACAGGACAGGTGACATGGGAAATAGGATGCAGATGAAGGATGCCAGGTGCAAGGCACAGAAAATGGGATGCAGAAGCAGGACTTAGGGTGCAGAAGCAGGGTGTAGGACACAGGATGCAGGAGCAGGAGTGGAAAACAGGATGCAGATGCAAGATGCCAGGTGCAGGACTTAGGACAGGGGATGCAGAAGCAAGATGTAGGGCTCAGATGTGGCATGTAGATACAGGACAGGGATGCTCTGTCCCCAGGGCACCAGAGCACCCAGCCATGCATGAGGACCTCGCAGGGCAGGAGATGTAATTTCCCAAGGAAACATCACTGCTTTCAGGCCATGTGCCTGGCCCGTACAGGGATTTCACCACTCGTCCCCCATCTGGGCAGCAGAGCCTGGCCGGTGCGGCCACATCTGTCTGCCAGATGTGACGGGGCGGTGATTTGCGGGGGGGGGGGATGGAGCCCCTGTGGACAGGGAAACCTCCACACCCCGCTCGTGCTGCTTCGGGAACGCGGCACCCCCACTGTGTGCCTGCTCGAGGACCGGGATGGGGCCGTGGGAGCTGCCCTGCATGGCCAGACAGGGCAGGGGGCAGGACGTGGATGAAGGATTTTGGGGTGCTGGGTACGAGATGTAGATTTGGGGGCAAGTGCAGGGCGGGGAGGCAGACGCAGGACGTGGGATGAAGGGTGCAGGTGTAGGATTCTGGATGTGGGGTGAAGATGAGGGGTGCGAGTTCAGGAGGCAGTGTGCAGCCTGCAGATGTGGGATATATTTATAGGATGCAGACATGGGACGCAGGGTGAGAGGTGCAAATGCAGGGTGTAGGGTGCAGATCCAGGACGCTGGACTAGGATGGAGCAGATTGCTCCACGGGGGTGCAAGCTGCGGGGTGCTTGAGGATGCACAGGTTTGGGCAGGTGGGACTGTCAGAAGCATTTCCTCTCCTGTTTTTAGGGATAAATTTGGAATTTTCCTGTTAACATCAGCCTTTTGGGAACTGGAAATCCAACAGGTTTGCTTCCTGCGGAATGCTTCCATTTTCTCAGCTGCCCCACCAGCTGGGTGTCTCGGGGTCCGCTGGCTCTGACGAGCTGCAACATCTCCCCAGGGAGACAGGCTGCTCTCCCCTTGGCAGCAAATACTAAGCTAGGTGAAAATAAAGATGAAGCAATTCCATCCAAAACCACCCAAATCCAGCATTTTCAGTTTTTAAGCACTCTCTCCCTTGCTTTCTCCTCAGTGCTCCTCACCACAGAGGTGCCCGAGGGATTGGACTGAGGCTCAGGCTATGGTTTCAAGCTTGCAAAATCACTGCAGGTGTCCAAAAGCACCCAGCATCACGTCCTGCTCTACAACACAGCCCCAGCCATGTTAATAAAAGCAAAAATGCAGGGAGCCCGTGTGGGGAAAGCAGCTCAGGAGCCTCCTGCAGAAACCTGCAAGTTTTGCTGGTTGCAACCTTCAGCAAGTAGCCGAGAGGGTTTTGTGGGATAAAAGCTGCAATTCCCTGGTATCGGGAAGAATCAGCAGTGCTGTGGTACCTCACAGCCACGGGTGGGAGAAGGAGGAAAGAGAAAACACTTGAAATAGGTGAAAACCTCCCAAACACGCAGGCTGAGGTCATTTTTTGGCGAGGAAGTAGGCTGGCTCGAAGTGCCTCCAGGTCTGGTTTAATATCAGCAGAAACATTCTTGGGCAGGGTGGGGAAAAAATGCTCTCACCCCAGAGCAGCCTGAAACGCCCCCCCAAAAACATCCAGTGCTCGCGGCCACTTCGCAACCCCTGGCCGGTACCCGAATGTGGCATGAAGAAAGCTGAGAGTGGGGGGGAAACAGCAACAAATAGCACAAAAACAGCACAGAAACAGGCAAAATGCCCCGGGGGAGGTGGGGGGCTCAAGCATTAAGTGGCTTTCAAGGGGTGTTTGGCCCCGCTGGGACGCTCTGCCTGAGGATCTTCCGGTGATGGGGAAGAAAGCAAGGCCAAAGATTTGGCAGGGAAAATACATTTTTCCCCATTGCCCTGCAGGGTTTTCTCTCTTTCCCTTGCTCCCTCCTCAATCTAGCATTTTCTTGCTGGTTTTACCAGGCTCTGGGGCTCAAAAATACCTCCCCCCCCCTCAGTTGAGGGGACCCACAGCACAACAGCATCCGGGGGCTGCGCTGCACAGGGCGGCAGAGCAGAAGGGGTGCAAAGCCACTCAAATAATTCATCTGCCATGCTCTGCTTGGAGAGCTGAGCAGCTTGGGGCCTGCCGCTGCCTTGCCGCGAGCCCTCAGCCACCCTGCAAAGCTGTTTTGGCTTTTCCAGTGATTTAGCACATTAGGAGGGTTATGGTTAGGCTGTGTTTATTTTGCTAAACCTCACAAACCCATAATAGAGCTGGGGAGGGGGAAGGAGGCGGCGGGAGATGCACTGAACGTTTAGAAAAAAAGAAAGAAAGACAGAAATAAAGAAAGAAAAAGGAGGAAAAAAAAATGAAAGTACCAGCTGAGGAGGGAAAACGAGGTTGGGATTGCATCTGCAGAGCAGCTGCGGGCAGAGATGTCCTGAAATAAAGGTGGGAAAAAATTGTGGAGGCGAATGAGAGGGGACAAGGAGCATTTGGGGGGGATTTCTGCGAGGGAGGAAGCAGTGGGGCAATGCTCTGGCCAGGGAAGGGGATTTCTTCTCCGTGCTCTCACATTCCTCCCGTCAGCAGTATTTACACGACAGCACCAGGAGAAATCCCAGGTCGGGTGGACTGCAGCAAGGCGAAGGCGCGCAGCCACCACTCACTGGGCCACTGCCCCACCGCCTGTTTTGTTTGATGTCTGCAGTGCACGGGGCTGTTTGCAGCCTGTTTGCACTGCACGGAGATGTTTGCCATGTGCAGCGATGTTTACAGCCTGTGAGGTTGTTTGCACCGTGCAGGGATGCTTGCAACACGTGGAGATGCTTGAGGACACTTGCAGCGTGCCGGGGACATTCGTGCGTGCAGGGATGTTGGTGGTGCTTGGGGATATTTGTGGCTCACGCGGATGCTTGCAGTTCATAGAGGTGTTTGCAGTATACAGGGATGTTTGCATCATCCAGGGGTGTTTGAGGCATGCAGGCACATTCACAACCCAGAGACACCAGCAGCAGCTTTTCAGTCTTGCCCCCATACTGTGCCTCAGCTTTCCCCTTCCCGAGACCAAGCAGATCACCGGGGCCATAGGAACCAGCGCCAGCTGCACCGTTGCTTTCCAGCCCTTTACCCCCCAACCCCCAATCCTCCTGCCAACACCCCAAAAATGCCTTTTTGCACGGCAGGTGGGTGCAAAGCCCAGCCAGCAGGTGAGGGCTACCAGCAGCAGGGAGATGTGTGATGAAATTTGTTTTGTGAAGTGGCAAAAGGGGCACAGGGCCTGTTCTCTCCAGGGCCACATCCCTGGTGGGTGATGGGGCTCGGCCTCCCTTTCTCGCCTTTGCAGCGCTTGGAGGGGCTGCTGCTCACCAGATGTGATAAGAAAAAGTTTGGCTGACGCTTGAAAAGAAAAAAAAAAGCAAAAGCAGAGCAAATTCTTTGGCAAATCAAAGTGCAGTGCGTGCGGAGCGAGCACAGAGCCTCACATGGAGGCATCAGTCTTGATAAGGGGCGACGCGGCTGCAGGGAGGAGGAGGCAGTGAAACCATCCCTTGGAGCCAGCAGTTGCAGCTTGGTTTTGCAAGAAAAATGCCCATCCTAGTGCCTCAGGGTGTGCCTCAGTTTCTCCACCCTGTACATGCTTTGCGGAGGAGGGGGGTGGGAGGGGTTAAAGCTGAGCGGGTAAAAAGCCTTGGAGGGGTTAAATGGGGCGATTTTCTGCCGGGTTTTATCCAAAACATATGTTTTCGCCACTATTCGAGTTATCTGGGATATTTCCTGCGTGTTTGCTCCTATGGCAACCGGCCCAGCATGAAAGACCTATTTACTGGGCCCTGGGATAAGGCACGGCCATATGTTGTCAATTTGGAAGGCGCTCCTTCCCCTCCGCCTGTCTCCAGCCCCTCCTGCGGCTCAGCCCCTCGCGGGGCGCCCGGAGCTGGGGATGGGCGCCGTGGGCAAGGTGAGATGGTGGCCGGGGAACTTGGAGGAGATGGGCTCCAACATTGGGCTGAAGTCCTTCAGGAGCTAGGGGTGGAGACGAGCAACCTGCAACATGGGTTTGAGGTTCCTCAGGAGATGGGGATGGAGAGGCAATACCTTCAACATCAGTCTGAGGTCTTTCAAGGAGACGGGGGTGGAGACAAGCAACCTACATGGTTGGCTTGAGGTCTATCTGAGAGACCAGGCTGAAGACAGAGCTGGGGCCAAGGTATCTACAACACAGTTTTGGGGTCCAGCCAGGACATGTGCTTAGAGACAGGGCTGGAGATGAGCTACCTGCAGTGCCAGTCCAAGGTCCATACAGGGATGGGGCTGAAACCAGGAGTCACCCGCGTAGGTCTGAGGTCCACCCAGGAACAAAGGCTTGGAGCAGGAGTGGAGACAAGCTCCCCACGTCGCTCTGAGGCTCATCCAGATGATGGAGCTGGAGACGTGACCAGGAAGAAGCTAGCTGCAGCGCTAGCCTGATAGCCTGAGGTCCATCCAGGAGACATGGCTGGAGACAACCCACCTGCAGCGTCCTCCTGAAGTCCCTCTGGGAATAAGGCTTGGAGATCTCCTACAGCAAGTCTCAGCCCAGTTCCGGGTGCCAGGGCATGGGGCAGGAGTGTGCTGTGGGGGCAGCAAAGATCTTTTGGCATCCCCAGGGCCTGCCATGGATGTGAAGTGAGGTCTGGGGGGGGGGGGGGGGCCCCCCCCAGCAAGGCCAGGCTCCTCGTGGGGGCAGCCACAGTGCCCCGAGAAACCCAGCACTGCTTTGGGGCCGTTCTTTGCTCCTTCCTGGCAGCAGCCACCTGGGGTCTCGCTCCCCATCACCAAAACCACAGGGGGCACGGGGTCAGGATGAAGGAGATAATGTGGAAATGAGGAAATGAAAACAAACAAACAAAACATTGTCACTGCAGGCTGCCATGGCCAAAACCTAAACGGGTGGGAGAAGGGATTAGGCAAGTCCCCAGGACCCGGCGAGCTGTGGTATTGGACCAGCAGTTGGCACATGGCTTCTGCCCCAGGGTGCCAACCCTCCCCCTCCCCCCCCCCCCGTTCTGGGGGGAGCCGCATTCCTGCTCGATTTTTTATTTTGTCACAAAATGGAAAAAAAAAAAAAAAAAAAAAAAAAAGGGAAACAGGGAAGGATTTTATGGCCGCAGTACCCAGCACCAGAGCAGCTCTGCGAGCTAAACAGCCAAAATGCATAGAAACTGGGCAAAATGTTTTCCCATCTACTATAATAGCTGTAAAAAAATCAAGGAAAAAAAAATAAATGAATATTTTCTAATACCCAAGTGCTCTTATTGCTTGCTGAAGGGAGAGCCCATTCTCTTGCTGCCTTTTTGCCTTTTACCCTTCTGGGTGAAGCAGCTCAGCATCACAAAGCACAAAGCCCTGACCCCCTCCAACGAAACCAAAGCAAAATCCACACCCGGAGGAGCTGAGGGATGTGCAGAAAAAGCCCCAGAAATGCACAGGGGTGACCCACAGCATCCGTCAGCAAGGGCAAGGTGATGGCTTTCACCCCTCGGCGGCTGCACCGGGCAGGACCAGACACAGCACAGGACAGGGGATTTGGGGAATGATTCACTCCCTCATTGGTATTTCTGATGAAAAAGCACAAACAGAACATTTTTTTTCCTCCCCCGTGTTCTGCAGGAGTGACCCTTTCTGGTGAAGCCTCCTTCCCACCAGCCGCTCAGCGTTGCCTTCCCATATTTCTTTTTAACACACACACACATACACAAAAAAAGGCTTTCAGCCAAAACAAACCTTCTCTCTGAAAATGTGTGTTTGGGTCAAAAAGCCACTTTTCACTGGGAAAAAAAAAAAAAAGAAAAAAAGAAAAAACAACAAGCAAACCACCTAACCCCTTAAGTGAATGGTTGGCAAAGCTCATGGGGGGGTTTGGTATTCTTTGTGGAGCCAACTGATACAGTGGGGGGGAAGGACGGAGGGAAAAGAGTGAATCCCCACAAAACTAGCATAGATGAGACCTAATTGTGTTAATGAGCAGAAAACCTGGGGGAGAGGAGGAGCCGCCACCTGCGGAGGGGCCGGTGACAGGCAGGAGCCCCAAGGCCAGGAGCTGGGGGCATATTTTGTGTCTCTTCCATGCAACCAGCTCCAGCACCCTCCAACCGCGCCCCATGCATTTGTATTTTTGGCTACATAGAGAAGAAACTGCACAGCACCGAGGCTGGTTGGAGGAGCCTCGAGATGCTCACAAGCTGCACATCCCCTTTCAAGAAACCCATCTCCCCCCACAAGCTGGCCGGGGAGATGGAGGAAATTGTCTCCTTTTTCCCTATTTCCCCATCCCGGAGGAGGTGAGCTTTTGTTTGAAGACAGCTCTTCATTTCCTGCCCCACGAGCTTCAAAGCGGTGGCGGCCAACAGGAGGGACTGCTTCCCCTGCTCCTCCCGCGGCACCGCACGTGGCCGCGGCGTCCCTGGGCCAGGGAAGGTCCATCGGAGTGAAGATGTCCCACCAGGGCAAATACTGGCTTCAGAAGGATTTTGTCTTTTTTTTTTTTTTTTTTTTTTTTTTCCCCTAAAAAAATGCAAAGTTTTGCTCAATTGAGGAGGAAAGTGGGTTTTGTTTTGTTTCTATCCCAGCTCTGTTTTTTGCAGGTGCAAAGAAACTTTCAGATGCTCAGCTTTTACCCCCTTTAGGAGCCAGGCTGTGCCCCCCCCCCCCCCCCCCCCCGGGGG
>CM021788.1:288465-346281 GCA_011076525.1 Nettapus auritus | reverse complement strand
CGGAGGCGCCCGGCCGGGTCGCCCGCCCCGCCTGGAAGGCGCCGGCAGCGGGGGGCCGGGCCCGGAGGTAACGCGGCGGGAGCGGGGCGGCGGCGGCACCTGAGCGGGGCTCCGGGGGGAGGGCGGCGGGCGCCGAGCCCCGGCGGAGGGCAGGTGGCGGCCGGGCGGACCCCGCTCGGCGGCGGGGCTCCGGTGCGCTCCCTCTGCCGGCTCGGTGCTGCCGGCTCCGTGGGGAGAAGCGAGCGAGGAGAGCGCCGGCCGCCGGGGGGTGGGGGGGGCGAGTCCCGGCGGCAGCGGCCGCGGTCTCCAGGTGTGCCGTGAGCCCCCTCGGCGCGGCGTTGTGCCGGGGGAACGAGGCAGCCGCGCGGCTTCAGGCGATGTCACGGCAGGACTGGGACTGTCAAGGCTGAAAAACGCGCTTGCTCGTTTAAAGACTGCTTCTGCGCGTGTGGAAGTCGCGAAGCGAAGCCGTCGATGCCCTCGCGTGAGCCCGTGGCTGTGCTGGCGATCGTCAGATCGTAAATCCTGCTCTGCCTGCTGCGGAGCCCCTTCCGCCTAACGGCGTGCTGCGCCGACACCTCCGCGGTGAATTCGGTGGCTGCTGGAAGTCAGGTCCGGCTCTGGGCACCTCCCTGAGGTATGAGGACGGCAACGCTTCGGCCTCCAAAGAGCCTGGCTGGGAAGCGTGCGGTGCCCGGACCGCTGTCAGGATGAAGCTGTTTGCTAAAGCAGCGCCTGGGTTGGCGACGCTGGCACGGTGTGCGCCGTGGGAAGCCGTTTGCCGGGGCAGCGGCGTCTGAGCGGCGCTTGGTACGTGTGAGCGTGTCCCTGCGGCTGGGACGTGAGCTGTGTGAGAGGCGTTTTGTGTGCGGAGGTGGCGTGAGCCGTTTTGCGTTCTGGATGCGAGCGGGTACTAGACTTCACCTGGCGTGCCTGGATCTTACACCACGCCTGCTCCCCGGGCTGGCTGTAAGGGTTTGTTTACTTCTTTCTTCTTCTAAGGTCTCTTAATCTGCGCTGGGAAACCTGTGTGTCTTTAACTTTTCCATGCTTAAGATGCGAATCTTGGGTGTTGGTTTTTGTTTTAAACGCAGCGCCGTGGTCCTGAGTAGCGGTCCCTGCGTGTTCCAGCTCACGTAGAGGTGTTTGTTGGCTGTGGTCTGCTGGCACTTCAGCCCAGTGTGCCGGTGCCATTTGTGCTGTGCCTTCTCGGGCATACAGAGATGAGAAACTACGCTGAGATGTGTTTTGTTTTGTTGCATTGGTTTGGATTGCCTCAGGTCCCCAGTACCCCATCCTGCGGCTGCTGTTAGGTCTGTGACAGCTGTGGATGCTGCTGCTGGTGAACGTGGTTCCGGTGGGGCTTAAAACCCTTAAATGTAGCATGCCTCTTGGGGAAGCCTTGGGACTGAGACTTCTCTCTCAAAGCTGTGGAGCTCTGGTATTTCAGATCAGGTTTTATGTGGCACCGCTCTGGTTGGCACGCTGCGTGCAGCTGATAAACCTGCCTCATGCCCTTCGTTAGGCAACATGCAATTTGCGTGAGTGGGTGCTGGAGACCTGACCCTTCTACGGTCAGTTTGTGTCGACCGATTTGCTTACGCTCCGGGGACTTGTGAGTGGCCCTGCTTCAGCTGAGTCCTGCAGCTTTCTCACTTGCTGCAGTATTTATCTGGTTTTCCAGTGGCCCAGGGAGCTTCTGAACTGAATCCTGTCTGTAACGGGGGTGAGGCTGATCAAAAATGGTTGCTTATGCTGCTTAAAATCTTGTTAACTTTTTTAACCTTACGGTGTGAGTAGAACCCTTATTTTCCAAATGCAGAAGAGAAGTAGACTGAATTACTTCCCTCCTAATGCTGCGTAATGAAGTATTCTGTTGCTTGAAATTTTGTTTTTGACAAAAAATCATCCGTAGCACACTCTTTGTTTGGAGTCTTTGGACTCTTCTTGGTCTCTTCAACTTTCCCTGCTTTAGCTGACAGCTTGCTCTTATTTGCACGCAAGTTTTCAGGTACAGATGATGTGTCAGCCCTTCTAAGACCAAGTAGAAGCACTTGGGAAAAGATGCCATTGCGTGCTTGGGAATCCAGCATTCACGTCATGCAGCTGACATGGATCAATTCTGCTTGTACCAAGTGTAGCTGATCAAATCTTCTCTTTAAATGGAACTTCCAGCTTCCTAGCAATACTTGCTCTTAAAGCCAGTTCATGGGGACTGAACTGTGTTCTTGGTATGCTTCTTCACTATTTTGGTCTGATTTTTTAAATAGTTGCTGGCACCAGGTCTGTTCTCGAGGTGTGTTGCTGTGGCGTGCTGACGTCTTGCTCTGGGCATTGTTGTCTCTTGCTGCTGGGACCGGAGGACTCTCAGTGCCATCTCGCCCGCTTGCTGCGCTTGCCCAGGCCCAGTGGAGTGACCCGCATGGTTCTGCAAGATGTTCTGTGCTGTACCATCTGATGAGTCTCTGCTGTTGACTTCAAAACCTCGTCTGAACTTGTTGTATCTCATCCTTCTTGCTCCAGGGAGATATCTTCCCTCTTCCTGCTCCTACTCCTCCAGTCTCCACGGCAAATTCAGCGTGAAGGCTTCTTGAGTTAACAAGAGCAGTCTCCAATTACCCTGTCTCAAGGATTTTTGGAATAGATAGTCGCCTGTGTATGTGCATACTTTGTTGTTGAGTGTTCTTCCAGTAATTTTCTTGCTCGATGGCTTACTGCATCTTCCAGGGCTGAGCGTGTCGTAGTTTTCCACTCAGCTTCCCCAGCTCGTCTCTCTGTTTCGGTGCTGGTTGTCCTGTGGCGGTTATCCCTGCAGGGTAAAAAGCTTTTTTTGGCCCTGCTAGGGACTGACTTTTGCACCTACCCTGCCTGTCTTTCCCATTAAGCCCCTGCTTGCTCTTCCTGTATGAGAAATACCTGCTGTCGTTTAGCAGCGGGGAAAACGATCACGCAAGGTGGGTTGCTTTCCGATCCCCATTCCTACGAGCTGCCTGGGCTCCTCTGGCCAGGCCGAGGCCTCTTTTCCCCCTGTCTGGCTCCTCGGGCACAGCCTGGCGCAGTGGGATGCCGCAGGTGCCTGCCTCCCCCGGTGGGGTCTGGCTGCGGGGGCCGAACCGAGCGCTTCAGGGGCCTGCCCTGCAGCTAGGGAGCTGCCAAATCCTCCACGCTGACTGCTGGGGAGGCCTCGGGGGGGCAGCAGGGCCGGGGGGTGGCCCCTTTTGGCAGCAGCCAGTTTTTAAATTGGCTTAGCTGTCTCATAAAGCCGTGCTCTCACGGCCTAGCTGGATGCTGTAGCCGCAGCTGAGCGGAGGGCCGGTTGCCTTGCTGAGGGGGAGGGCTTGCTGCTCCCCCGCCTCCTGCCCCTTGCTAGAAATGCCCCATACAAACCCGTTCAGCTCGCTAAAATGGCAGGAGGGGGGAAAAATCCACCAAAAAGCAGTGAGATAAGCAGGCTCAATTGCAGTATTTTTTTCTCATCCACCTTGGCAGCTGGGGGCGATGCCAAAAGCAGCAGGAGGGACCGGGGGGCTGGCGGCGGGGGGAGCAGAGCGTGCCGGGGCCGTGAGACCATCCCTTCTGGCAGGCCTTCAGTTCGGCTGAGCTGAAATGTGAGACCGCGCCCCCGGCCTCACCTGTCTGTCTGATCATGCCTTTGATTTATATGCTAGATTCTGCTGTTTAGTTTTCCCCGCAGACTTTAACCATTGTATCTGATAACGAACCAAGTGGTTGAGCCTTATTTGTTTAATTCAAAGACGAGTTAATCGTTCCTACCTCGGAGTTGTGCGAAGCCTGCCTGCCTGGCAGACCTTGGTTTTCCTTACGCTGAACCTGCAAAAAATGCCCTGGGAGAGGGGTGGTGGTGGCGGGGAAGCACTTGTGCCGCAAGCAGCCTGCTGCTGGAAGACGAGCTCCGCGGCGGTGCAAGGCACGCTCCCGGAGCTCGCTGTGGCGTCCTGGCGGTGCTCACAAAGATGCCGCCCGGTTTGCCTGTGGGCCGGGGGCACTGCAGGGGCCCAGCCAGGCTGAGGGCAGCGCGGCGAGCACGGCGGGGGAAACGCCACGGGTTTTGGCTGGCAGCAGCAGCGGTGCTGGGTGTCCTTGGCGCCTTCTGGCTCGCAAGGCTGAGCTGCTGTGTGTTCGGCTGGCAGGCGTGCTGGCTGGGTTGGCCTGGTACGACCATCCTGCAGCAGGCTGCCGCGTTGAATCTGTGTGTTACTAGCTAAATATATACCCAAAAACTGTGTCTGGCCTTGGTGCGTCAGCTCAAGCAAAAGAAGTCTGTGCTGCCCCTCCGTGGGAAGGGGCTGGGTGCTGCTGGCTCACGTTGGTGGGGTGAAATATGTTTTTTGGGGGTTGAGTTCCCTGCCCAATGGGTTGGCAGCCGCAGTGAGGTGTGGGGCTTCTCTCCAACCCGTGTCCTCCCTCATGGAGGTAGTTCCTGGATGCCCCCGATTGTTCTGTGTCGTCTGCTGAACCGCTGGAGGATGTCTAGGCACTGGAGATTGCATTCCTGCTGCAGTGTCTTCGGTTCTCGTGTGGACGCCCTGTGTTGGATGGCAACCTGCTCTGCTGGAGGTGTAGCTGGAGATGCTCTGGTTCTTGGAAGGGGATGGTACTTGGGGTTTTCCTGTCACAGTTCTCACCCAGTAAAATAAACCATTCATTTGGCTAAAAGGCCTCGCTCTCGAGAATCTTAAGAGGAGTGTGTTGTTCTTTTAGAAGGTGACCCCATGCGACTGCTCCTCTTTTGTGGACGAGTCCAGTGTGGGGAGCTGCAGCTGGGGGCGGTTAACGTAACCCCTTCTGAAGCAAACCAGAGGTGACTTTCCTGGGTTCAGATCCCCCAGCTGCTTCCGGATTGACCCAAGCTATGTTTTCCCAAGTAAAGTTACTGTCATTAGGTATTTTTCAGGTTTTGTTTCCTTTTTTTTTTCCTTCCTGTTTGCAAAGGGATGATAGATCAGCCCAAATAAGGGTATGGAAGAGGCTGGAGATTTTCAGGAGGATCCACAGACAGTCAGTGCATGACTTGTTGCCTTTATCTCTGAGATCAGGAGATTCTTTTGCAGTGATGGATTAATCCACTCTTGAGTGAATAATATAACCAAGAACAAGTAGGAGCCAGCGCTCCAAACAGATGATGCGTTTAATACGTGTGTGCCTCTCCTCCCCCACTGAAAAGCTTCTTTCTTCGCCGTTTCATCCGGCAGGCCCGCTGAAACCCTAGAGCGGCCTGCCCGCGCGCCAGCCCCCTGCCGCAGGGGACGAGGATGGGACCGTGTCAGGTGTCTCCGCTCCAGGTGGGCAAGGAGGGGATGCGCTCGGCTTTGGGAGGTGCCCGCAGCCCGCTTGGCCCCCCGCCTCTCCGCGTTACCCTGCTAGAGGTGTGGGAGCTGGGCCTGCCGGAGCAGTCTGTTGGGCCCTGAAGGGGCGATGTTCCTCTGCAATGTCCCTGCAGCGCGGGGAAAGGGCTGCCTCGGCCCACGACCACATCTCGTGGAAGCGGGCGGGCTGGGGCTCGTGCTTCATCGCCCTTGAAGCGACTTGTGGGGTCACAGTGCAAGGCGGTGTGCCTGGTGCTGGGGAGGAGCTTTAGGTGCCAGGTTTGCCTGCTCTTCTGACGCTTCCCCCGCAGACCTGCCGCTGCTCGAGGAGCCCCTGCCTGCTTCCAGCCCCTGGGCTGCTTCAGAGCTGCTTTGGTGTGGTGGATCTCAAGGGGCCGAGTGGCACGGGCGCCATTTGGCTGCTCCAGGGCTGTTCCGCAGGACCTCCTTGGATGGACGTGGGCTCAGGACTCAAAGGGCCTGTGATGTTTGGCCACGGTTGCCTGGGTGCCCTCTGCTCAGCACCACGGTCTGCATGCTGGCAAATGTTCTTGTCCCACAAGGTCAGGTCAGTGAAACCCATCAGCGTTGGGTTGCCTTGGTTTTGTGAAAGCCGGTGTTCCTCCGCTGGGGATGTGGTGGCATTGGAAGTGCTCGTGACAGCTTCCAGCTGTAACTTTTCCCCAGGCTATATTTGCTGTGCGGGTAAAGATAAGATCTTTAAAACAGCATTTGCCCGTCTGGAGAATGGGTTCTGGTTGTGTTGGCAGTACGTGGATCCTGGTAGCTGAAGAGGTTTGCTGCAGAACGTTCCAACTCCACGTAGATTAAATATATTGCAGAATTGAACTGAACAATGGCAAGTGTTGTTGTTTTTTTTTCTTGTCCCCCCACTTCCCTCTCCAAAAAAGCTTCCAAATTGCAGGTACATGTGCATATCCTAAAGTGTAGGCCCAGATTTTCATCAAGTTTGCTGAAGGCTGTTACTTCTGAGGATCTGTTTTGTTTGCGATAGCTTCAGGAAATCTTTGTTTCTCAACAGCCTCTTCAAAATGTGCATTTTGGTGTGGCACTCAGATGCTCCTTGCCTCAATGCTTTGCTGTGACAGCGTATCGCAGCTTGGAGATTTGAGTCTCCTCTAATAAAATGCAAGCTAAGGAGGAAAACCCCGAGGGTTTTTTGGAACAGAAGATGTTTTCTGTTCTTGCCACTAATCTTTGTTGCAGAGCAAAATAGGAATGTATACTTTAAGCCTTTGTAAGGGTGTAGAAGGAAGCTGGCAGCGGATGTAATCAGAAATGTTATCAAAACTTTCTAAATATGTTGAAATTTCAGGCCTAATGATGTAATTTTAAATTCAGATATTCAGACTGAGGCATTTTTTTGGGTGCAGACTGCCCTTTCAGGTCGCTGTGCAAGTCAGGATCAAGCGGAGAAGAGTCTAGAACCAGGTAAGAGGCGGCGGCTACTGGAGGAGGCGGATTTGCAGGTGTGTCGCTTGAGTCTCTGCAGCACTGGAAGTCATCACAGAAACAGATCTCAGATTTGGTGGTAGCAATAAAATGAAGTGTAGTTTTCTGGATTATGTACGTTTTGAACTGAGCACTTGAAAAAATGGTCTAATTCTTAAGTTAGCATTTTTTCTAATCACTGCATTAGTGCATTGCGTATGCTTATTGCTTATGGAAGCTGCTACGCTTGGACAACCTGTATGTTTCGAGTTTGCCTGAAACAGCTCTTACTGATTACAGTAACACAAAATGAAGTGCTGTGGCAAAGACCCTAATTAGCCTGACCGGTGCAATGGGAGACCAAAACTTCTCAGCTTTGCTCTTGTAGGTTAGAAAAAGAGAACTGTGAGTAACCTTCACCCTTTCAACCCTTTTTCCTGGAGTGGATAGGTTGCAGGTTGAGGACGTGAAAGAAGTTGAAGTCCTTCTCTGAGCCAAAGGTGTGAAGCTGTTTATTTTCACTCTGGAAATGTATATATTGCATGAGGCAGATGCTAGCCTGCTTAACCTAAGCATTCACTACTTATCTGGGGTCTGGCAAGTGTACAAGTGGTGTCCGTTCTAATCCCTGAATATTAAAAAGTCCAGGCACCTTTCTCTGGCTATGTCTGAGATTGCTTTAAAAACACAAAGAGGAGCCAACAAAAAAAGAGCATTTGCTTCCCTTGCCAAGTTTAAATGAAGACTAATGCCGTGGTGCTTTTTAATCTTGTTTTTTTTCTTGCTATCTGATGGATGCTAACGTGGGATGGAATAGGTCCTGGCAGCAGTTATCTTCACAGGGGCCCGGTGTTGCTGAGCTCAGCATTACATTTTTGGGCGAGCTGACGTGCTGTGAAGCCTTGACCCTTTTCTGTGTCTTGAAGCCTTGGTAATTGTGTCCCTCTTCCTTTGGGCACGTCTTCCAGAAGCTCGGGCCTGCCCTTGAATGTCTGAAGTGAAATCCTGCTCGGCAAAGTCAGAGCGTAGGATGTGTCTGTGCGAGTGAAAACACGGCTCGGTCAGGTTAACCCGACAGAATGTTCTCCCTGATACCTGCGATGAAACCCAGCGACTTTCCTATCAGCTAACCCGCTCGTGTTTGAACTGGTTGTGCTGGTAATAGCTGCCGTTGCCGTGATTCACAGGCGGCGGGAGGAGACGTGGGGCTCTGACTCAGCCGCTGGCAGGCTTGCAGCAACACCCGGCTGTTTCTCCAGGTGGGCAGCGGGGATGTGGCCCCGGGCAGCGGTGCTGCTGCTGCCCCGCGTGGGGCCGTGGGACAATGGGAACTGAACCCTCAGGCCACGGCGTTTCACCACCAGCCACTGCTGGAGGATGGTGCCAGCCTCCTGTTTTTTGCAACGAAAAGGTGACCCGACCAAAGTGATTTTTCAGTTTTATTTTTATTTATTTATTTTTGCCAGGCATTGCATTGAGACAGCTTCTATCCAGGCCCCAAGCTGGTGGGGCTGCTTTGTCCATGGTCAGGATACCTCCCCTCTAGATTAAGAAGGGCAGAAGCAAGTTTTTGGCCAAGAGTTCGGACTTCAATTTTGAAACCAGGTTTGATCTGTGAGTGTGGGGGAAGGGAGGGGAGGAGGGCAGTAAAAAAACACGAATCACCCAGTTAGCTTACAGTAAGGCCGAAAGATGAATTGTGAGAAGGCTTTTTTTAATCAAGGGAAGAAAGACCGACTCTTTCCTGCTTTCCCCCTCAGCTGTCACTGGTTAGCCAGTTTGCTCTTTAATAAGCATTGTTCTGTGTGCCTGCCCTGGAGACCCGGTCCTGCAGCAGCGCCTGTTGGCGTGGTGTGCTGCGGTGACTGTGGACTGGGACGGACTGCTGCAAAAAGGGAGAACACCATTTCAAGCAGAGCGTAGCACTTCTTTTTAGGAAAGAGTCAAAACCAGTTGGTTGCTCTGTTTTTATGTATAACTTCAGCTCTCCACAAGCAGTGAATTCTAAAGGGTGACTAACAACCGTGCTGTAATGCACGGGCTTTGCTCGCTGTTTCCAGCGCACCTCCCATATCCTGCAGCCATGAGTTCACAGGCTCCTAATTGCCTATGATGTAAGACAGCAGTAGATGGGGCTGCTATAAATTCTGGCTGCAGGTGTGGATTTAATAGTTGTGCTTTCCTTTAAGGGATCGCGGAGAGCATGGATGCCTGCAAGTTCCAACAGATGGAGTTGGACTTGGGGGCAAGGCATCCACAAGAGCCATTTGCCTGCATTTTTTAGAGATGCTGCTCGCTGGAGGCTGTTGAGGTATCTGCGTTCATCCAGAGTCACCTCAGCAGTGAGCTTGCTGTCCTCTAGCACAGCTCAGCCATGGCTGCTCTTCTTTTCAGGGAACCTTCTCTCATCTCGGAACTGAGCAGGCATCAGTGCGCTGCAGGAGCTGGACCATCAGGCAGCACGCGTGGACACAAGCTCCTTTGTCTGCGAATCTGAGAGGTTTTTGTTGATGAGCAGAGCAAGGCTGTGGTTCTAGTCCTTTTTGAGATTGTGCTCAATTCTGGTTATAGGAATTGGAGAGTTTACAAACAAGGGTGATTGTCCTTCATGTGCATGTGTAACTCCGATAATTAGGATTGTAAGTCCCCTAGCTCGTTGAAAATGAGTATGTCTCACATGGTGTTGGGTTTTGGGTATTTTCCCTTAATTTTGGTCTACATTCTTGCGGTTCAGGGTCTATTAAAGATATTGGGAAAGGTGCCTGGTAGGTTGACGTGAATCTTTTTGCTGTTTGGGTGCAAAGTTCCCTTTTGTGGACGTTGTTTCCTACCCCTTCCTTTGTGCTTGTGCTCTGAGACTGCGTGGTGAGCTGAAACTGCTCCCTGATCCAGGTGAAAACTAAACCTCGTTTTTCTTTGGCTGAGGTTCCAGCTGGATCTGCCAGCAGGTCTGACTCACTGGCCACGCAGTCGTGGGTGCAGGTAGGAGGATGCAAGCCAGGTCCTGAAGGAAGGTGTTGCTGCCCTCCTCAGCAGTGGCCTGAATTCAGATTGGCTTAAACTGGTTGTGAAATCTTGTTCTTGGTAAAATAATTTGGTTGAATAATGTAAAAAAACAATGCTGTGCTCCAAGGATCAGCCCTACAGGAGGAAGAGTGGAAGGGATTGCTGAAGGGAGGGGAGCACTCAGAAAGACCTTGTACATGACTGGAGGTGAGCAGAATTGTCCTTGGAAGTCATAAGGTGCTGTGAGAGAACCCGTACAGGTGTTGAGCTGAAGATAGGGGAAGAAAAAAAAATGAGAATAGGGTGAGATCTCAGGGGTCTTAAAGAGCAAAGGGCAAGAATTTTGTATTTATTTGGTCTATGGTTACTCTGATAGAACTGTTAGGCTAATGATACCTTTCAGTCCCTTGGGGTCTAAAAGCCCTTATTTAGGCATTTAAACATAATTGCAGCACAGCAGAACTGTATATTAGGCTAATGCTCTGTTCTTTTTCTTCCCCGGAGGCTAGAAGAGTCAGAAACCATACCCACTTCATTAGTGTGGCAGCAGGGGGACTGCATCAGCTTTTTCTGAAGTTTAATAATAAAATTAACCGAACTGTTATGCCAGTTTGTGGGCAAGAAACTGTGACTTGGTGCATTTTCCTGATGCCTCTCTTGCTGTGACCAGTGCTGCTGTCACTGGATGCAAATTGCGAGTGTCTGTGATCAGGATGTGCCTGTGGCAGTTACGGAGTCAGGAGTGTTTTTAGCTGTGTTCTCTTACAGGGAAGAGAGCAGTGTGCTGCAGAAGCACAGTACACAAACTGTTAAATTTTCTTCACTCTGCTCACAAATCCATTTCTTCAGTCAACGCCAAAGCATGCGTTCTTCTATCAAGACCATATGTACGCCAAGACTGAGGTTTTAAAGTCAAGGTGTTTTTGAAATATTGGAGTGCAAATTAAGTATCTGAGTAATCTTAACTGTCTTCTCAAAAAAATTTGCTATCAGCCTCACATATAACTCAAAGGATTAATGGAAAGCTAAACTTTGATCAGAGTCCAACAGCTGATACCAACCATGAGACTTTCCAGGCCTGAAAGCAAAATAGAAAAATCCAGTGAACAACTCGGCAAAAGATCTGCTTCTCTGTCTATGAGGCAGTCCAACTTTTTGGTCATGTTTTTAGACTGATACGTCTTGTTTTTCTCAGTTACTTAATGTCTACGTGTGTCTCTTTCGTCCCATGACACCAAACCTTACCTTTAGAAGAGTTTGAGTAAATTCACATTCTGCATGTTCAGAATTTATCTCCTTTGCTCAGTGCCAGTCAAGTTTCCCCTACCATCTGCTGCCCTTTATCCTGAGCAAACGTTGTCTTAATTGGGACAAAAATAACGTGCCATTTGAAATTGTTGCACAGCTGATAATACACTTTAGCCCTAAAAATGCTGTCAGGTTTTGTCACTAGTTGCAGGCCACCGACTCACAGGGCGGGTTGAATCGTGGAGCAAATATGAAGCTGCCGTCACTTGCAAGCTAGAGAGCTTTTGTGCACACTTGTGCAAGACTAATTATAAAAATGCATGTTACTTATCACGAGTGAAAATACTAATTGACTCATTAAGCATGAATGCTTATAGAAAACATTTGAGCATGGGCTTAGCACTGATTCATTTGGACACTAAGCATGGGGATGGGCAGAAATTTGGAGATGTTAATGGAATTAAAGGTAAGGATTGAAAAGGTTGTGCAATTTTGTTCTGCGTCTTCTTTAAGTTGTTACAATAACAGTCTAGAAAGTTTACTACCAGTTTAAAACATAATAAATAAATATGGAAACAACATCAAAGGATGCTGGTTCTTGTAATTTTAAATACATTTCCATTTGGTTTGTTTCTGTAGATGCCTTTGAGTATGTTTCATTGTGTTCTCTGATCTCTGTATCTTTCACACTTGCTTTATAGGGTCACTGTCAGCAAACTGCTTTTGTGGGCTTTTCCTTTTCAGATTTTCGAGTGTGTTTTAGGATAGAGAAAATATTGGGCTTTCAGGACTGCTGGGCAGAGTTCAGTTTGTTTTATAAAGTTTTATAAAAGCAGCCAAAAATCTCTTTGAAGTACATAATTTTATTACTTACACTCTTGAAATGCTGTCTTTCATGATGCCATAATTCTAATACAAATGCCTAGTTATGGTATTTTAAAAAAGGAAGAAAAAAAAGACCCCAACACTTATGTAAATGCCTGATTCCTTATCTCCATTACTCTGCTTCCTGTAATTTAGTAACACAGAAACTGCAGTTTCAGTGCTTGAGGTGGAGAGTGTAAAACAGGAGCACTTGATTTTTTTTTAATTTTTTTTTTTTTTTTTACAAAAGCTGTGACTACAGCACAACTTTTCTCGGTGTTTGGGTCCTCTCTTCTGAGTGTAATTAGGAACACATTGATTCTTATTGCAGCTGGCAGCTGCTCACTATTGCCTTTTTCAGCTTCTGACCCCCATAGTCCCGGTGACCTTTCCTGGGGTTAGTCGTGGGCCCTTTGCATTGTGATGGGCTAGAAGTGGCTCATGTGGAGTTGATTATTTCCTTGCTTGTCTGGCCTTTTTGGTGCCATAACTCCAAGTCACTTCCATTTTCTTCCCCTGCTTTTGGCTGACCACAGTGAAAGGAAATGCTTTTGCTGGCGACAGGATCAGTTTGCATGCTTGACTGACTCGATTGAGACCCTGAAAAGGGGGGAGGGGGAGGGTAATGAACACTGTAGGTGCTGCATTTGCTTTTTAAAGGCTGATGCTAATGATGGAGTGATCATTAAGCATTCATAAAAATGGTGCTTCAGCAGCAGCCTGGGTTGCCTTCAAGCGACCTCAGACCCGAGCATGCCGGCATAAAAATCCATCTGCCGCATCCTTGGTGCGCGGCGGCTCCAGGAGAGGTGCAGGCCGCAAACGTGCGAAATAACTGCGGGCGCCTTGGCGTCGCTTGCTCATGGCTGCCTCAAGGATTTCCCAGCCACCAAAAGACCCAGGAATAAACCTCAGAGGTTAGTCTGCAAAGCCGATGGGCGGATTGTCAGTTGCTACCGGGCTCCCAACCATTCCTCCCAGCACAAAAAGCTAATGAAGTATATATGCCAGCTGTTACACTCATTTTGCCAGACCCCAGGAGGACAGCATGAAGACAGTCAGTGATCAAAGGCTTTAGAGATCACTGAGGAGCCCAGGCTGCAGGAATGTCTGATTGCTTTCTCTTGGAATGCCACAGGCTTCAATACCATTTTTTTTTAAGGTGTCTTGGTGTGAGATTTAATGATCTAACTCAGCTTGCTTGTACTAAAGGCATAGTATTTTAGTTAATTCTGAGGGTTTTATTTGCCCCAAATTTAGATTCTTTGAAAACCTGCAATTGTTTTGTCAGTACAGCAGGAATCTGGGAAAGAGAGTTAAAATTACTCTTTTATTGGTAATTCTGCAATTTAATAAATAAACCAGGAAAAAATAAAAGTATTCTCAGCACTTGCTATTTGTTTAGATTGCATACAGTACTATAGAATGAGGTTGGATTAACTGATTTTGTGTTGCAGCTTAACAGAAATATGCAGTCTTTGGAATCTAAAGCTGTTTTGCTGCAAGTCAAGGCTGTTGTCATGCCGGCAGCTCGCAGGCAGTGCTGCCCCTGAAGCAGCCGCTCTGTCAAGCAAACGTCACTTTTTCCTAGGCCTTCTTGGAGAAGGCTGTCAGCTTATGGAGGTGGAGTGGGTAACCTGAATAACTCCCTCTGTTCCTGAACATGCAGTTTCCTTCCTCCTCCTCTCCTGCTTTGCGCTGGCTCTGATGTTCACAGGGCCCTGCACCAAATGTGTAGGGTGCGTTTGGCTGGGGAGAAAACAAAACAAAACAAAAAAACCTTTCCTCTTTTAGCTTCAGTTTGGCCTGGTGGCCTGGCGTGCTGGAACATGGCTGAAGGTCAGAGGAGTCTGGGGGGAGTACTGGGGTGGGAATACCGAGCCGGCTGGATTGACAGGGGGCTGCAGCTAAATGGTGCTGGCAGCTGCTTGCTCTTGGGCACAGCAGGAAGGTGATTCAGAGAGCTATAAAAAATGGGTATAGAATAATGTTCATTTTAGTAGTGACTCTGCCCTTGGCTGAAAGGGTGGAGGTGAGTTTATGGTTGGGGAAAGGAGCAGGAGGGCAGGTTCTCCGCTGTGTCCTGAAGGAGACAGGATCCTCTCAGTCCAGGTGCCACACGGATGTGTGGTAAACAGCAGCACTTGTCATTTTTTTGGAGTGTCAGACTTGTTCTGGGGGCAAACACGGAGAGGAATGATTTAGTTTGGAAGGTGGTAGGTTAAGACAGCTGTACCAAAGACGTCAGCTTTACATCAAAGACTGCTGATGTCTGGAGGGATGTCGAGAAGCGCAAAGAGAGGGAGAGGGCTGCTGCCAGGGATGTGCTGTCCTGCCCGAGGAGCCTGCCTGGCTGCTCTGAGGCCTGGATCTCCTCATCTTGGCCCAGGGTTGCTCCTGTCCCTCCTAATTATCTCTTCAGGTCTTGAAATCCTGGTGATTGCCTGCAAGTTGCCCAATGGAGGCAGCCGTGGAGCTGCGAGGAGGCTTGTGCTGAGGCCCATCTCCCAGCCCAGCAGCGGGGACCTTTGTGGGGACCCTGAACCTGCTGATTAAAATGTTACCTTCCAGGCTGTTGTGCTGTTTCACATTAGCTCGGATGACTTCTTTGCTTGCCAGTAGGTGGCATTCTGAAGGTCTTGGGCACGAAACTGCCAGCTGATGGATGGACACATGCCTGTCCCCAGGGCTGTTGGATGAGGAGTCCTTTTTATGAAGTGTCTGTGACAAATGAGGCACACAACTAGAATTATCTTGTCCTCAGAAGTACTCCATTGTAATGATTTAAGTCCCAGAAGGTATTGGGTGCACATTTACAACCCTGTCCATGAAGTGTGCTCCAGAGATAAATATCCATTGGAGTGGTCGGGACTCCTCCGTCTCGTGACACAAGCCCTTTGTCTTCCTTGTTTCCCTTGACCTGAGATATGCAAGAGCAGCAGTTACATCGTAGTTGATAAGGAGGTCAAGTACTGGAGGAAAATAATTGGAAAGTGACTTTAGATGAAGATGTCTGAGTGAAGGTAGAAAAAGTATGTGCTTTTGCCATGCTGCGGCTTTCTGGTGCATGTCCCTGATGGTTTAGAGAAACTGCCATTGGAAGTAGAAAGGGCTTTTTTTGATCCATGAAAATTGTGGCCACCTCAATTCAATTCTTCTTTTTTTTTTTTTTTTTTTTTTTTTTTTTATGAATAATTCCTGTTAGTACTGTTTTATTTTACAGGGGTCTTAAATAGCCCCGTCTTCTCAGTGACACCTCTTCCTTCAAAATAACTATTTGATTTACCAGTAATGGAAATTGATTATCTCAGGTGAGGAACAGCAAATGGAGGATCACACTGATGTTCCTGGGTGAACTCAACCTGGATATTGGGACACCAAAGTGGAGTCACATCCAGCCAAAGTGCTCCTTTTTATGTTCCAGGTAGATCCCCAATGACCCATACTTCCAGTCAAATGTCATAGGCAAAATGAAAGTTCAGGATTATTGAAATGATGGCAAAGGGGAAGAGTCCTGTCCTTCCATTGCTTAGGCCTTTTAACTCTAGGATACATATTAATAGAATGTTACAGAATCACAGAATAGTCTAGGTTAGAAGAGACCTCCAAGATCACAGAGTCCAACCTCTGACCTAATGCTAACAAGTCTTCCACTAAACCATATCCCTAAGCTCTACATCTAAACGTCTTTTAAAGACCTCCAGGGATGGTGACTCAGCCACTTCCCTGGGCAGCCCATTCCAGTGCCTAACAACCCTTTCAGTAAAGAAGTTCTTCCTAATATCCAACCTAAACCTCCCCTGGCACAACTTTAGCCCATTCCCCCTCGTCCTGTCACCAGGCAAGTGGGAGAACAGAACAACCCCACCTCACTACAGCCTCCTTTCAGGTACCTGTAGAGCGCGATAAGGTCGCCCCTGAGCCTCCTCTTCTCCAGGCTAAACAGTCCCAGCTCCCTCAGCCGCCCCTCATAAGACTTGTTCTCCAGACCCCTCACCAGCTTCGTAGCCCTTCTCTGGACTCGCTCGAGCACCTCCATGTCCTTGTAGCGAGGGGCCCAAAACTGAACACAGGACTCGAGGTGCTGCCTCACCAGAGCCTTAGAGACAAGTCTTCTCCACTGAGTGTCTAAAGTCCTCCATAACTATGAGCTGTGATCTTTCCTCTTTTCTACATAGCGAGGGCCTTCTATAGTGACATGAGGTAAAGCACCTGCAGAAGAAAAAAGCAAATATTTTTTGGTTTTGCGGGATCCCACCTTCCCTGGGTGTTTGCATACTTACCGGTGGATACGAAGTCTTTGCAGACTCTCCACTCTCAAAAGTGGATGACAGAAAAACTTTATTCTGATGCCTGGGCATTGTTGCTGAACAATGCTGCACCAGTTAAAGTTAATATTTTTATTTTTTTCTCCAGTCAAAGAGCATTGGTGTTTGTGGCTTTCTTTGCATACTCGCCGTTTTACAGTTGGTCTTACCACTCCACAAGCCTATGAAAGCCAAACTGGTAGGTCAAAAGAGGAGTAGCTGTTGATACTGGCAGCTAGGAACATGTAAAGAGAAAGATAAACAAAGGGAAATCAGAGCCTGGATAAAGTAGATCTCCAAAGATAAAGTTTAGTTAAAGATAATGAGCTGGCCTTGTTTAAAAAGACAGCTGCAAAATAACCCAGTAGCTCCATGTGCTGGGGTTAAAGTTGACCTAGAATATACGTTTCATTGCTTTTCATAAATAAATAGTCAAGGGAAGATTTGGCAAAAAGCAACATTGCCCCCCACCCTCTTCAGAAAAGTGTTTGATGTTAACAAGTTCTCTGCATGTTTACTTTGTCCTCTGTGCTCGCTGGTGGAGCGGCTCTGCTGCCCTTGAACCGAGTGAGAACTCAAATAAACCAAAATGCTTTCTGCACAGCCAGTCTTCCTTGCCATCTGTGTCTTACCAAAACAGTCCCGACTCCTTCAGGAACCAGCAAACTGTTGCAGCGTGGTCTGCAGGATTACTGGATCTTCTGAACAGCTGAAATAAATTTGCTGGATCAGATAAAACTGCCCAGAAACAGGAGCAGAACTCGTCAGATTTTCTCTCAGCCTTCTAAAACTGTCATTATAAACTTGAAGTGCAATTTGCAGGGAGAAGTAGTTGTAAGCAAATAGTTCTATAAAATCTGAAGTGATACTTTTATTGTTATTGGAGTCTTTTCCTGATGCTTATTTTGCATATACTTTTTACTGTGACATTCTGATGATAAAATACTGTAATTTTAAATAAACTGTGGGAATAATTTTGCTGTTGATATCTGGATCCAGCTTCTTGGAACTAAATGGCTCCACAAGCACTCAATAAACTGAGAGTGCTGCTTAGGACTTATTCCTATCAAACATACGCATTGTTGCACTTGTTTCTGTATGCTGCCAGTAAAACTCATGGTTATTGTATTTGTGTTAGATATGTGTTTATATACATATCTGATATATGAGATGTTTAAAATATATTTTGAATGTTATCCGCAGCAAAACTGTATGACCTGTTTTGGGCAGACTGATAAATGAAGTAACTATGCTAAATGAACTAAAATCTTATTAATCATTATAATACAAAAGGCAAATAAAAAAACTTAAGTGAGTGACAGCTGCAGGGTTTTGTGCTTGTTTTTTTTTAATTTTTTTTTTTTTTTTTTTTGAGAAGAGATGGGGACTCTGTCAGAAGCACAGTGCCCCCTCATGTGAGGGGGGCTGCTGGTTTCACCACTTGGTCCCTATGTTTAGGTGCTGAAAGGGAGGTCTTCTGCAGTGCAACTGACAGACGTGATACAGCTGGGGAAAGGACTGTCCTCTTGTAGAAGCAGCTGTGTAGATAAAGCGTGCATAATGAGCACCCCAGCAGTATATATGAGAAAGCAGTTTCAGTTCTGGAATATAAATGAGAACAAGATGGACATCGGTAATGTTTTTTCAGTGGGATTTGCCACGGTTTGCCTGTAAATCAGCTGAGGGACAGTGCACATAAGCAGCGTGGTTCTTGACCGACGTGATGAGGAAAGCAGATGACATATCTCACTGAGCAGGTTTAGCACAACCACAAGCAGTAGCTGCATCGCAGAATATAGATTCACAAAAACTTGTAAAACAAGTGTAGCCTGGTGATAGATGACCTAATGATTATTGTTTGCAAACAATATTATCTCAAATAGATAAGCTGTTTACTTTGGACTTCACTTCCTCTGGTTGGAAAGTAGTCTAATTTATCAAGGCTGTACGGTTCAGCGCGTATGCCTCACATCCCAGCTGTGGAAAAATCTTATATTAAGAATAGTACTTGGAAACATAGTTAAGTTCAACTTCTAACTCATTTTTACAGATGGTTTCTATATTGTGAAGAATATTGGCTGTTTCCTGGTCGTGCTTTTTTTTAAACCCCAAACACTTTGTTGTAAGAGAGTTAAAAGAATAACTCCTGAAATTTACAGTAGACATCTGTTTGTTTGTTTTGTAGCTGTTTCAGTGCCTCATCTTAATCTGGAGCTTTGTGCTTTCCACTTCTGCAATCGGGCGCTATGTATCCAGATCCCGGACATTTACAGGCACCACTCTTTGTCACCGTCACAGTTCTCATCTCTGCCACGAGTTCAGGTAAGACCTTCTTGCCCTAACCAAAATGTGTTTGCAGGCTGAGCATGTACTTCTGAACGAGCAGTGATTTAGAGTGCATTTCAACTTCAATGCTAATTTTAATGCATGTTAATGATAGCCTAATTTTAAGGATGCATGGGGCGCTTACGCTCTGAAGCTCAAATGTCTTACGCTGGATATATGACTTGTTTTTGAAAACTTGGCTTAGAACACATGCTGGAATTTAGAAGGCTCTCAGTTATGTAGGTTTGTTCTTTGGGATCTCCATGGACTAGCTGGACTCTGATTTTGCTGCGTACCGTGCATCTTGTGTTCCCATGGGATTGGGAGGGGATTGAAATTTGCAAGGGAAAGGGGGAATGAGATCTTTGAAACACGAACATTGATGCGTGGCTGTAGCTGGAACAGCTCTTGTGTTAAAAAAAGAAGAGGGATGGTTTTAATTGACACATCTGCTCTGCGTAGTCAGCTTGTCTTAATGTAACCACACAAAAAAGAAGCTTTTACTACTTTTAGCACTTCATAGCCAATCGTTATAAGCAAATGGGATAAATTTTATTTTTCAAGCAGTCATAGGAGATAAATTCCAGCTGCAGGGTCACTGCTACCAATTTTGACTTTTACATTGAATGTAAAGTATTGGTGTTACAAGCAAGGGCAGGGACAAAGATGAGGGAAGATGAAAGTAACAGTGCAATTTCAGAGCTATTGGTGGCTCGTGAGCTAAAAAGGCCAATGCTTTTCTCTTATCCCTGGAAATTCAAACTGAACTAATAGGAAAAACAGTTTTCTAATTAAAAGCTAAAAATGTACATCTGGAGTCCTGTGAAATGCTTGGATACCAGTTTTATGGATTTCATATATTTTTAAGTGAAGCCACACTTTAATTTCCAGTTTTATTTTGTTTATGCAGATAGTTTAGTTTATGGTTCTGTTAAAAATGCACAGTTTCTCATCTGAAATTCATCTATATAGACAGAGCTTGGACAGTCTGACTTTGGAAGAAAAGCATGAGCTGAGAGCCCCACCTACAAGAAAACTGTCTCTTATTTGGATGTCATTTAATCTTGTCTTGACCTGTACTATCTGGACTTTTTTAGCTTACTCACAACCTAAAATTGTCTTCCCTTGCTGTTCTGTCTCTTTGCAAACACTTTTTCTCCCATGTTTCTAACCAAATAGGAGTTATTGGTGTTAATTGCCTTTCTCTTGATCTGTTTGTACAAAATCTTTAGGAGAAAATTCCATAGAAAACAAATGGAAATAATTCCCAATGTTTCATTGCCAGGATTGGAAGAAATTTCCTCCAACAAGCAGGAATTTTCTTCTGGCAGATGAATGGATTCTCATCACCAAGTTTTGTAGAACTGAACCTTTTATTTATTAGCAGCTTTTCCTGTTTCTGTTCGTCTTGACTCAGTAAAGATAATGGGCGCCCAATTCATCATTCTCATCCTGATGAAGTCCGTGTATTTGGAATTATCAAGAGCCTTTGCTGTTCATCCAGCTTTTTTATCCTGCTATTTTTAATTAGTTCTGCAGACTCTGAGGCAGTTCTGCATAAATACCTGGCAGGCTGCTACCATTTCTAGAATTTTACAAGTCACGTCCGGGCCCGCTTCATATGGGACAGATCAGCTACAGCTGTGTGTTACTAGACTCTGTCTGTTCAGGTGACGGGTGCTGTTTCACTCTGATTAAAACCAGTGTGATTGCAGTTACTGCTTTCCCCTTTTTTCTGGCTCTCGCAAACGTGGTCTCATCATGCTTTTATCAAGTGGTATTGGTCATATCTGGATGCAAGGGTTAGATTTACTTTTTGAGTGTGATGTACACGCTCACATTGTCTGTAGCTGGGGATGTATCTTGTCCTTCGTTTAAGCAGAACCTGCCTTCATTTAATCGTTGTTACTGTCTTCATGGGGTTTGAATCTCGTCCAGAAGTTTTCCCTGGCATTTGAGAGTGGGAATTTGTAATGAGTTCCTCTTGCAAAAGAAAAGGTGATACCTATTCGAGTATCACTAACAACTTGGTGTTTAGAGAGTCTGCATTTGTCAGTGTGTGATACGAGTAGTCTTTTTAGGAATATTTATGCCTCTCGAGAAACTTTTTTTCTGAAGCATCCAGTCCCTTCCAGCACTGATGAAAGAAGTCTGGTTTGTGAAAAGTGGCACAAACCTTACAAAATAGGGATAGCTGTAATACAGGCTAGGGTCAGTCTCCAGCATGAGTCAATATATCCTTAATCTCATTGCATGTCCTCATGCAAAATGCATTAATAAATGCTGTTCACTAGCTTAACATTGTGTTGTTTTGTTGTTTTTTGTTTTGTTTTGTTTTTTTCATTTTAGGTTTAATTCCCCATTTTACTTCTGAGCCCCTGTCTACTGTCCAGAAGTCTGGTGCGCCCATACAACTACACTGCTCTGCTGAGCCGTCCACAGCTCACATTTCTTGGCTGTTTAATGGAGAGCCTTTGGACAGCAGGGTGGGAGAAGTGGAAATCCAGTCGGGATCTTTGACAATCGTGTCTCTAAGCCTGTCAACGTCTGGTCACTATCAGTGCATTGCCAACAGCAGTGTGGGTGCTGTTGTGAGTAGGGCTGCAGCGATATCAATAGGCAGTAAGTTAATTTTTGTTTGTGTTCCTCACTCTGTGCAAATTGCATAGATCTCATCTAGTTGGCTTGTAGAAAAAGCCTAGTTTCAAATCCCCCCCTGCTCTGCCAGCGCTTAGTATGTGATCAGTTATGTTTTTCACCGATATTCTGTCTTCTGTGTCGCATGAGACCTGTCACACAGAATCGCAGAATGTTAGGGATTGGAAGGGACCTTGAAAGATCACCTAGTCAAATCCCCCTGCTGGAGCAGGAACACCTAAATCATGTCACACAGAACACGTCCAGGCGGGTTTTGAAAGTCTCCAGTGAAGGAGAGTACACAACCCTCCTGGGCAGCCTGTTCCAGTGCTCTGTCACCCTCACTGTGAAAAAGTTTCTTCTCATATTTCTTCTGCACACATCCATTGCCCTTTGTCTTACCATTAGGTGTCATTGAGAAGAGCCTGGCTCCATCCTCCTGACACTCACCCTTTACATATTTGTCAGGTGATGCACGTGTGGAACAGCTCCCCTGGAGAGCTTGTGGATATTCATCCTTGGAGGCTTTTAAAGACTCCACTAAAAAAGCCACTGCTGACTGCTTTAGCATTAGCAGTAGCCCCTTTTTAGCTGAACTCTGGGCTAGAGACCTTAAGAGAGCTTTCCGGCAAATGCAAATATTATTCAGTGAAATAACATTCAGTTCAACGAATGACCTAAAATGCAAGGTTCCTGAAAACTTTTATTCAGAAAGGGTCTTCAAAAAGGATCAAAAAGCAGCAAGTGAGCTGCCATGCCATTGCAGAAGCATGCTTGAGAGTCAGTAAGAAAGGAGAAATGAGTCAGAATTGTTGCCTGGGAAATGATAGGAATTTGTGCACCTTCCATCTACATAATTTCATTGGTGAAAACCATCTAGATGTTCTCTGGGGGGGACTGTCTTCTGCCATCCTAGGTGGAATTTCCCATCTCTGTAGCACTGATTCTTCTAATCAGTCTTTGGTGCTTGTTCTGTAAATTACTTGATTTAAAAGAGTTTAGAGGAAGCGCAGTGTTTTCCATGTGGAAAGGACGATGTAGTGCTGAGAATGGGAATGTAGTATTCCTCCACGAGGATGATTTGTCTGCTTAAGATTGCAGTGCTGCCTGAATTGGGCCTTTGTCAAGCAGGATTTCAGTGATTTTTCTGTAAGGGTATCTCATCTATGGAGCATGTCCAAAATCCCCCCGGGAGGAAAATTTCTTGTAAGTGTTTTGGTAGACTACTGACCCATAGTAAGACCCTCTCAAGAGAGCTATAAGGGTAGCTAGCATAGAAAAACTTCTCAACCCAGAAGATGCTTTGAACATGAAGGGAGTAGAAGAGTGGCCTTCATACTTTTTTCCTTCTTTTAGTAGCAAATTTGAAGGTGCTCTTGATTGTTGAGACTTTCTGCTTGCCTCATTGCTCATGGCAGTGAGTGGAAGATGCTATTGTACTCAGTGTTAAGAGACAGAAAGACAATTTAATGTTTCTTAGGAGAAAGCTTTCTTGTGCTAGTTCAAATTGTCTTCTCTATTGCCTTCAGAGCCCAAAATTAACGCCACAGTCTTCTCTTACCGATTTTTCTGCTTTCTGTTCCTGGAGGAGTTGAGGGAACATAGGAACTATTTTTTCTCTTCACTATTCCTGTTGAAATGCTAGTCCTTCCTGCGGTAAGAAAGCGTGTCTGCACCAGAAGGCTTGTGGTATTATAGAAAGGACCATGCCTGTTGATATGAATGTCTAAATGCTGGGCCAGGAAAGATAATCAGCTTGATACCAGCTATATTTTGTAAATGTAAATAATGTGATTACTTCCCTTCACCTTTCCCAAGCCTTTGCTGCTCTTAACCTTTTACCAATTCCCTTCTAGGTCTAGCTAATTTTGATGCTTCAGTGAAACCTGTCATTGTAGCGGAGGAAGGCGGTACAGCTTTCATTGGCTGCAAGGTGCCAGAAAGTAACCCTAAAGCACAAGTTCGCTTTCGAGTGCGGGGGAAATGGCTGGAACAATCAACAGGTGAGAAGTTTTATGCCATTAACCAGCAATAGAAATATCCAACAAACTCTTTCTTGGAATTTTATCTAAAGTAACTTAAAACCTTCCAGAAACTTGCACAACTTTATGCACAAACCACTTCATCTAAATCTAGCTTTGTAAATTAATATCCTTTTTGTAGCAGTATGATCTCTTTGTGATCCTAAATTTAGAACAGATTGATTTTTATGACAGGTTATTTAAAAGAAGCAACTCTTTATTTGAAACTAAGTTAAATATAATCATTTTTCCTTCCCTACTTGTTTAGATAACTACCTAATTCTTCCATCTGGAAACCTGCAGATTTTGAATGTATCTTTAGAAGACAAGGGATCCTACAAATGTGCTGCGTACAACCCAGTCACTCATGATCTCAAAGTAGAACCTGCTGGACGTAAGCTTATAGTCACACGTAAGTATTTGATTTGATTTTGCAGAATTAATACATCTCAAACTGAATAAATCATACATTTGGCTAGATCTTAAATTCTTACCGCTATGACAATCAAATGTTTGTCCTCTGCTGTATATGAAGTGGGTCGTAAATACCTGCTGAATGTTGTTTTTCATTTTCCGTGGTTATATCTGAGTCAAAAGAAAAAAGCACACAAAGAAAAAGATTTTGGCATGGATGTATCAGCCTAAATATCCACTGGTCTCAAATGCCATGTTATAAAAAATTTGTCCTGCGTTATTTGCACATTAAATTCTTACTTCTCTTTGCCTCAGAGGAGCAATGTAACTGCTTCTCAGATCCCAAGAGGACACAGCACTTAGCAGTATTCCCTTTTCAAGGGATAATCCTGCAGTTGCCAAACTGATTTTGGAGCAAGATTTCTTGAAGAATTATAATATTGTACTTAGTCACAAGGGGAAATACCTGTGTTTAAAAAGGCATGGTAAAACTTCAGGACTGGAGGACAGAATTGGAAATTTAAAAACTAGGTTAGTGGTAAGTTTTGTCTCCTTTTTTTTTTCCAGGCTCTTCCTCAGAAGGCTTCCACATACTTCATCCCCTGGTCTCCCAGACCCTGGCAGTGCCCCAGCACAGTTCTTTGACACTAGAATGTGTTGTCAGTGGACTGCCTCCAGCCTCCGTCCACTGGGTGAAAGATGGCCAGGAAGCACTGAGCAGAGGCAGGTGGAAACTGCTGCACTCCCATCTCGTATCAGACAGGCTTGAGGCATCGGACTCTGGAAATTACTCCTGTGTAGTGGGAAATGAATTTGGAGTAGTGAAATACATTAACTATTCACTTACTATACTCGGTAAGAAATAAAGAAATTTTGATATCCACGCAACAAATATTTTGGTTGTATACTTGCTATTTTTGGTATCAGATTACAAGTAGCTTAGCATTCTTTCTCAACATAAGTGTAGTAAGGTATGTTCATTATGAGCATATCTCATCCTCTCTCCCAGATTAAAATTCATGACTATCTCTTCTCAAATCCTTTGCAGTCTGAAATAATTTAACAATAAAGGAAAAGAAACTCTGAGGCAGGAACTGATCTATTTATTTTTCTGCAGAGTGCCAACTATATACAGGATATTGTGTCAATAACGTGGCAGAGATGTTTCTTTTTTGAGGTTGTTTATAAGCAAAAAGCTGGCAAGTAGAGGTGGTATGTTTGGATGAGGACAAAAACAAAAGCTGAAGAAATTTATTTGGCCAGCTTGGTGTGTCTGCAAGTTGTTCCTAATCTCCCTTTTCCTTTGTAGTAGATTTTCCTGTGTTTGAGTTTTTTGTCTCCATGACTGTTTTTGTTTGGTTTTTGAAATGTCCCATTAGAGGGACTTGGAAAATAGGTTGTTGACACAAAATACACCTTTTGTAATGAGGATGTTACTAAAGATTTTTTTTTAATACAAGTGTTTTATTAACAATATTAATGCAAACATCACTGGAATAGAGGGAAAAGGCCATTAAAATAAGCAAGCGTGCTGGGAAAAACAGCTTAGCTTATGCATAGAACTAGAAGTATGTGGTGCTTACTTAGCCTTTGTATGGGATAAGTTTGTTTAACATTTCACAGTATTATTTTTCAGGATTTAGGCTAAGATCAACATACAATGTAAAATTATTTCTCTTTTTAGAGCCAGTCTCAATTTCCAAGGGACTGCAAGATGAAACTGTGGCTGCTGGAGCAACTGTGCGTTTCTGGTGTGATGTCCGTGGAAGCCCTGCTCCGACCCTCACCTGGCTGCACAATGCAGCTCCCCTCGATCATTCTCCACGGCACCTGCTGTTGGGAAACGGCCTGCAGATCCATGGTGTCATTGCAGAGGACTCTGGCTTGTACCAGTGTGTAGCAAACAATGGGATTGGATTTGTGCAGTCCACTGGGAGACTTCATGTACAGCCAGGTAGGAGCGCTTGCAGGCCTCCAAGAACTCAAATTAAGCATTTCTACTTGAAGCTTTATTTTTTCCCCTCCAACTTGATTATGTATCTGTTTGCTTTTGACCATTATATGTGGCAGATCTTACAAATAAGGTGCTCTCAGTTGAATTTTAAAAGCGGTGGGTGTTTCTGTATTGTGGTTACCTGATAATTAAAGTGCAGATTACCACCTGCAATTAAATCAGTTGGTTGCACTTGATACAATGTATTCTTAAATGGAATGAGGGTACTGTTGTGCTGAATGAACTGGTATTCTTAGCACTATTGGCTGCCTTTTTTGTAAACCCTCAGTTTACAAAACGATTTTCAGCTCTGGAGTTAATGCACACTCACTTGTATCAGACTAGCAGGTACCTAAAGTGCTCTTGGTCTTTTCAGTCTAAGATACTTTGCAATACTGATAACTTGATTTCTGCTATTACACAGACATGGGCAAGATCTTTACTGTTCCTGTTTTCTCACCATTTTGTGTAGCTTTTGACATATTTTGTAACTAAATTCAGATTGATGTGAGATGTGCTGGTTGAACAGATATTGTTACCTGTTTGCCTGTGGAGTGGACTAAGCCAGGCATGTATGTGTTCCTCCTTGACAGTCAACTCTTTCGTTTATTGAAAAGGTAGTGTATTTTCAGTGTGGTTTTCTGTAAGTCTTCTCTAACCATAAATTTCATCTGATCTCTTCAGTCTGGAAAGGAAGTCTAGAGAGGCCATCTAGACAAGAAATAACAGTTGAAATGATTAACAAGAAAAGTGCATGACTTTTTTTAATTGCATTGACTCAGTTTGGCATTAAACTTGTTCCTTAACCACACTTATTTTTTGACTTTTTTTCCTAGGCAGTGGCTCAAAGCCGGTTATAGTCTCTCCACCAGAAAGCGTCAGTGTGACAGAAGGTGGGGACGTTACACTGTCCTGCAACGCCACTGGTCTACCCATTCCCGTGATCCGTTGGTATGACAGCAGAGGCCTCATAACCAGCCACCCCTCCCAGGTGCTTCATCCAAACCCGCAGGAACCTTCTCAAGCAACGCCGGGCAGCGCCATTGCAGAGCCCACCACCTATTTCACTGCATCTCAAGCAGGGTCGAGCTCCTTGCACATTCGGAACGTGACTCCAGGCCGTGCGGGGGAGTACACCTGCGAAGCCATCAACGAGCATGGCTCTGCGATGTCGGAAGCCTTCCTCACAGTTGGTAAGCCTGAAGCACAAAACTGATATGGAATCCAGTACCATTACATGGAGAGTAGAGGTAGTCAGCATACGGATTTAGGTGAGAAATGCATCCAAATAAGAATTAAAAGGAAGGTAGGTGGTGGAGGTATCCTGGGGAAATGCAGCAGAGGGGTCCAAACTGCCTTCATGGTCCTCTTTCTCCCTTCCCTCTTTTGTCAACTGGTAGGTGGAGAGGAAATGGCTGCGTGTATTGCATGGTGCTTAGCATTCTAATACGCGATTAAGAAACTTTCCAAGGTGGGTGCTGTGCTGCTAGGAAAAGAGAATTCTTATATTAAAGGCGAGATAGGGAAAGAAATAGTCTTTTTTTTTTTTTGACATTGGAATATTATATTAGTACAATTTTAAGTTCCCGTCATAAACTCCATCCACAAGAACTAAGGTAGAGGTTTTAATTACATGAAGAGACTTAGTTTTTCAGCACCTACAGCATCTTGTCTCAGGACGTTTAGCTGAATGTCAGTGCGTTTTAAGATTCTCCATATTTGCGGTCCCATACTTTTAAGTTCTTTGTTATCACCAGTAAAACTCATTTATATGATTTGAAAAGATGCTGAAAGGTTCTCTTAGAGGAAGTGAAAAAAATCTAATGAAAGTGATCCCATCATGTAGTTTTATTTATAAGTTATTGCTGGACCTTGCTAAGTGGAAACAAAGCTAAATATCGTCCCAGAATTCAATCTGTATCAAACAGAAAAATCCTACTGCTTTGCCTCAGAATTTTATGGCAGTAAGTTCAAGTTTAATGTTTTGTTTATTGACTTTTATCGGTTTCTAATATGCTGCTGATTATGATGTAGAGGGTGGTTAAGGCATTTGGTTTTGATATAAAACTCCTTAAGTAGTTTCTGGGAGCTGTTAGAGTTTTTAAACAGTTCCCATCCATGCCAGGAGACATGTTCAAACATTTAGAAGTTCTAACAAAGAATTTGTGCCAGGTAGTCAGTCGTTCAGGTGCTTCAGAAATGCTTAAGCTGTGATTCCAGTGCATTTCATTGGTGGTAGGATCAACTTAAGAAGCTCTCTGCCTCAGCAGCTTGTCTCTGTAACTTGCCTTGCTCAAGCACAGAGTAAGAGATTATTTGGCTGAAAAATGTATTTTTTTTTTCTTTCTGCTGGATCTGTTCCATGACCTGATCCATTGCATGGTCTTAAAAGCAGGCAGGGCAACTTAAGCCACCATCATAGTGAGAAACCACCAAAATGTAAAACGATAGCCTTAGCATCCTACAGGCATAACATTTATTTTAAGTCTTTTTTAGTCAGTTGTGTCGTTCGCATGCGTGGCAGTATCTTTCCACAGCTACTAATTACACTGTTAATTCTTCAAAATAACTTTTGTCTAATGGAAATTAAGGAGAAAAATACACCCCAGGAAATCCAAGTGGCAGGCAGGTTAGCATAAAACCCAAGAAAGAGTAGTGTTTGCTAGAGTTAGGTTGATGTTATATTGGAAAGCAGGCTCAAGCTGTCTTTTATAGAGGCCAGACATGTCTGAGAAGTTTTAGGGTAATTTGAAAGGCTTGCCAGGCGGGGGTGACTTCACTGATGTGCTATGCTCAGATTTTCAGAGCACTTTCCCAGCCTTTGCTAAGGTACTTAGCAAGCTTGTAGAAGGGGGGATCCTTTGGTTGTTTAAGAAGCGGGGAAGAAATGCCTGGGAATGTGATCTGTTTGCACAGCAGAGACAGCACTGGTGACAAAACACAAAGGTTGCTCTGCTGCCATATAAATAAAAGGAATGCCAACAGGTTGAAAACTGCTTGTACATCTGCAGCTCTGTTTAAAGAATGGTGTAGAATAAGTAGAAAAGATGCTGTAAAACCTGGCAGGGGGATTCAAAGGGATATGGAACAGTTCCTGCAGGAGGAGAGACTGAAACGATGAGGGCTCTGTCTTCAAAGTGAGGCACCCAAAGGGGAAACATGATAGTGAGCTATAAAGCATGGGGTGTTACAGAGCATACAAGTAAAAGCTGTGAATACATTCTCCTGATGCTTCAACTTGGGATGCTCAGTGCTTCTCCGTTTGCAAGGGAGTATTTTTTCACAGCACCCTGTTGAACTAGAAATATTATTACTGAAGCATTACAAAAGGCTGGAGACGAACGGGTTTAAAACCTTCCCTAAATTCTACTTCTGGTCACTGCTGGAGATGGGGTCTTGGGGCACCTCGTCCTTCAGTCTGACCCAGTTGAGTCCCGCTTCTGTTTTGAGGTGGGGCTAGGCAGATGAGGAAGAGCAGAAAGCCTGAAGAAGCGAAGGGGGAAGGGACGATGCCCTTGCAGCAGCTGGAGAGAGTTACATGATGACACAGCAGCCAACGGAAGTCTGATGTACTGGTTTGTATGGGTAGCAATTATACCAGAAACTTAGTAAAAAGAGCTCAGCTCTGAATTGTCTAATGGAAATTGTTACCCAGGGTTGTTTTTCCAAAAGCAAAATACAAATTATTTGCCAGTTGTTGACGACTCCCCTCTCGGAGCAATAAACACAGCAACAACTGCCGGTCTCCTGTCACCAGCCTAAACCACAACTAATTCTCCATGCACAACAGTCCATTTCCCCCTGCCAGCAGGCATCGAACCATGTTGTGCCCACCCACAAATCCTCTGAGTCCGTCACAATGCACTGGGCCTTCTGGCTCCTCGAGCGAATACAGCATTTGTTTCCAATATTAATGTGCGGCAACGCATCACTTTCCCACTGCTTACTGACAGTAGTAGATATCCTTTCACTTTGAGGTCGTCCTAGGGTTTCTGACATTTTAAGCAAACTACGTCTGGCTTTGGGGGCTTCTCCTTGTGTTGTTCCCTTCTCCTGCCTCTGAATTTTGTAGCATTCCTAAACAAATAGGAAGAAACAAACACATGCTTGCAGAGTGTCTTCAGTTTGAAAAGAGAACTTTCCTTCCCTTCCCAGCTTTTTAAAAAGTGGCCAAAAATAGCAGCCACACTTGCTGCTGGTATTTTAATGGAGGTTTGGAGGAATCTGAGTCAGCCAGGCTAACACTGCCGAGGCTTTACATTACCAAGGAATTTGTTTGTTTTGTAAACCAAGTTCCCTTCATTCCCTTCCCCTTCCAGACCCCTGCACGTAACATAAACCTACGCAAATCTGACAGAAAGGACAGGGCTAAGAACATCTGGCAGTCCTGACATAGCAGCATGCAACCTTTAAGGGCTGCGCGGGTTCCCAAACACTCTCATCTGAAGCACTAACGTTTTCTTGTCCTGGATAATCTCAGATGTCCAACCTGCCACCCCTTTACTGGATGGAATGCTGACAAGCCCTGCATCAGCCGAACAGTATTTTTCTGTCTCATGGTCTCCTTCGTACTACTGATACTATTTTTTTTTTTATTTCAAACCGGGCAAAGTAAATAGGCTGGAGGAGGCTGGAGCAGGATTTCTAGAAATGCGTTGGTATTAAATTGCACGTTAGATCTGCCTGTAAACTGAGTTTGTTCTCGGCATAAATTTTCAAATGAAATAGTCGGGTCGTGCAGCTTTCAAAGCTGATCGAAATTACAGCTAAAACCTCAGAAACTGAGGTAGGAGAATGTCCTCTTGTGTGCACGCCAATTCAGGGCATGAAAAGTTCCTTGTACAACTGCAATTAATTTAAAATTACTCCGTTTGTGTCACAAGTGTAGCTCTGTGTTTTTACTTCTAACATATATTGCTGCTACTTAATTTCTTGGAGATGGTAATCAAACCCTGCCCACGGACAGCGCGTTTCATGTTTTCTCTTTGCTTCTGTGAAACGCCACCAAAAAAAAAAAAAAGAGCAGAAAGCCAGCGTGCAAAGGTTCGGCTTGGCACCACGGTCAGGCCTGCGTGGGGATCCCTTGAGCTGGCTTTGCAGCAGGGTTTGTTTGGAAATGACGTTCTTAAATGATTTAGTGTCCCCTCTGTGTGGGGCGAATATACGTCATCGCGAAGATGTAACCAGACTCCTCCCTTTACAGTTCCCTTAGAAACTGGCACGAAAGCAGAAGAAATGGCTCCTGTGGAGATCGTCCAGAGCGATGAAAGCGATGGTGACTTCGGTGTGGAAACAGCGTTTTCAAGCTTGCCTCCAACAAAGCTGCATTTCGATGCAGCTGCGACAGAAAAGCCCTTGAATAGCATCTCTGCCCCAGAAGCCCCCATCATCCTCAGCCCCCCGCAGACGCTCAAGCCGGACACCTACACCCTGGTGTGGCGTTCGGGACGGGATGGCGGCTTGCCCATCAATGCCTATTTTGTTAAATACCGCAAGGTAATATTTCATCGCAGCGCTGAAGCAGTGCACCACAGCAGATGGATTTCATTGTTTTAGGTTTCTCAAGGAACCAATAATTGTTGCATTGCTGGTGTTAACAAGAATGTGGTGTCAGGCCAGAGAGAATATAGAACGTAGCTGAACCACAGCTTTATTGTGGCCACACAGGCAGCTTATTTTAGGGATGACTGAAGTTGGTCACAAGTATGCTGTTCTATCAAGATTTAAATGAGATTTATTTGGCGGAGCCCAAGCTTTTATTTCCTTTACGGTATCATTATGGTCTATGGGGAATTGGGCTGCAGGGCATGTTATACGCAACTTCAGTGATGTTAAAAATGCATTCATGTGAGCAAGCCTGAATCTGGTTTGCTGTAGGTACACTTGAGATCAGAAGGGAAGATGAGTATTAGACTAATCTGTCAAAGAATTTGCTACCTTGCATCCCAAAGAGACTATTTTAAACTGAAATTACCAAATATGAAAGTGAACTAATATTCCTCAAGCAGATACCTGTCACGTCCTTAAAAATGGTGTGTCAGCAGTGAGCTGTTCTGACAAAAATCAGAACTAAGCAATGCCTATGCCCGTTCTTCCAAGTGAAGTTTTCTGTATGGCAGAGCTGTTTGTTTTATTTTTCGTAAGCTTTTTAATCCTCTACATCCTGATCTTGTCTTAGCCTGAAGGGAATGCTTAGATTTTTGACCTGTTAGTTCCTGAAAACTTAATGCCAAAGTCTGTTGATACAATTTCTCATCCAAAGGTAGCTGGTTCACGTAAGCACTGAAGGCTTTGAATACTTATTTGACCTTTCTGATGCTTACCCTTCACTCATAACAATCCTTTCCACATTAAATGTGCTCACTCATGCATTTCTCAGTAGGGAGCTTACCATGTTTTTTTATGGCAGTGTTTTCTTTGTCATAAATTATTTTATTAATTTCTCTTTTGAAAACAAAACAAAACAAAAAAACTAGAGGGAATTAAAACTTTGAAAGGGGTCTCTACAGAGGGGAATACTTGAACAAAAACCGCTGGCATAACCTTTGATAATCCGTGGCATTTAGATCTGCCTTCCATGTTATATTAAAATCTTACATTGTTTAGTAGTTTATTTTTGCTAGAATCTTTGTCTTTTTCTTTGGGATTTGGCGGTAATGTTTTGCTGCAAAGGTCAAGCATTAAGAGACTACCCTCGATTTCTTTCTTAAATGGTGATTTCACTGTTAAATTAAAAAGTGTTGTTTTTTGGAAAAATACGTTACTAAAAACCAAATCTTTGGTCTCTCTGATGACTTTTCTTTTCCAGCCTCTAGAAGTTACTAAGACATACTTTTGTTGCCCATTTTAGCCGGTAAATATTTTGAAATGCTTAAGCGCAGGAAAAGCTGGGATAGTTCAGGGAACATATCTTTCTCATTAGGGCGTTAGGTCCAGCCTTTAATGACACACACGCACACCCCAACATCCCTGAGCTAAAGGCTGATTGAAGTATTTAAAATAACTTGGACTCTCACTAGTTTTAGATGAAAGATAAAATGATCCGTTTTTTCAAAACCAAGCGTGTGTGGGGAGAGGGAACGCAAGAGAAGCCTTTGGAAGGAGCACTGTGAAGACAGTTGCAGAAATGCTGATTTGTGGCTGAAGTACTCGCAGATGGCACCACCCAACAAATGTACCATAGTTAGATACAGGAAAACATGAGGAAATTTGGCAAGTTGCAGAGGTCCTCTGGATATTTGTGTGCTAAAGCAATTAGGGATTTGAGCACTACATTGAGTTTGATGTAATTCACTGCCGATGTCGAACTTTGTCTTTCTGTCCCGCGCAGCTGGACGACAGCGTCAGTGCAGCAGGGAGCTGGCACACGGTGCGTGTCCCTGGCAGCGAGAACGAGCTCCGGCTCACCGAGCTGGAGCCTTCAAGCCTGTATGAAGTTTTAATGGTGGCGAGGAGTGCTGCTGGTGAAGGCCAGCCAGCTATGCTGACATTTCGCACCAGCAAAGGTAGGTGCAGCACAATGCTCCCTGTGTCCTAGGCTTTTAAGAGGACATTTATTTAAATTACGTCAGCTGTATGTTGTCTGCTGAGCCGTATGTGAAATGCTCTGCAATATAGTTGCTGAAGAACAGCCTCTAATAGCTAAAATTGCTGTAGGGCAAACTTCCCTGAGCGTTACCAGGTCTGTTGGTAAGTAAAGGCCATTAAATGTATGACGGTATTATTTCTGATGTGATTGTGGAGATTTTTATACTGAAAATTTTCTATTGCTTAAAGGAGCTTAACTGTGGTCAGGAATCAGCCTGTCTTTGGTTCAGGTTTCTCCACAGAGCATCAACAGAAACTGTCTGAATTGCACAGCCGTCTTTAAGTTTTCATATCTTAAAAACAGTATTGCTTCTGGTTTGATTTGCAGAAGCTTCAGTAAAAATATCTCAGTGGTTTTGACCAGGAGCCAGCTGTTTTGATTGTTGCGTGCAGACAACAAGCAAAAGAGTGTTTCCAGTCTAAGTAATTTTTTCTTTCAAGCTTGGAAGCTGCTGGCTGTACTCTTAGGCATACAAAAAGAAAAGATATTTTTCATACTTCTGTACAAGAACAGGATAGTTCAAAGTTTTGTTAAAAATGTAGTATTGTGAAATCTGTGAAGTCGTGATACGTACTTAAGTATTATGGCTGTTTTGACACAGGCCAAAAGTCCCTTCAAGCCAGTATCCTGGGTCCAGCTGTAACCAAACACAGTTTCCATAGTATTTTTATTGAACTTCATTCTCTAGACATGGATTTTAGTGTACTCTTTTTTCTCCCTGTTGCGATTTTGTGATGAGAGAGCTTCAAAACCCAGGCAGCAGCCAGCAAGCACCACCACAAAGCAAAGTGCAGTTCTGACGATGTTAGCGCAGTCACATATCAGCCCAGGGACTCTTACATTGTGGATGGAAGAGGTTTCCTCTCTTGCTCCCTGAAGAAACTCCCTAATTGCTGTCTTGACTGTGTAAGTTGTGATTTGGAGCCAGGGCTTTAGTCCTCTGTACTGTAGCACGTGATATTGCAGAGCGAGCGTGTTGCAAGAAGCAATGAACAGCACTTTCTTATCCAATCCCTGAGCTGATTGACTGTATATCAAACGTTTCTTAGAAAGAACATCATCCTCGAAAAACACTCAGGCTCCATCTCCACCAGTAGGCATTCCTAAACATCCCGTCATTCATGAAGGGACAAATAATTTTGGTGTCGTCCTTCCAGATCTGTCTCGACATAGCGGAGGTAGGTATATGGGTTGCTTGTAATCCACGTGCTAGAAGTTAGTGTGAACTGAGATGCATCTAAGTGAGCTTGTGAAGTGTTTATTACTGTTCTAGATGCTTCTATTACCTTCTTTATTTCCTATTTATTCCTTAAGCCTCTTTTAGACAGTTATTTTTTTTGTCTTGTGGGACTTCAGTGAGTGAGAACAGATAGCAGCAACTTCAAGCTGTCAGATTTTCTGTTTATTGCATTTCCAGAGGAAGAGATGGTAGTTCATGCTTTTGGGATTAACTGAAAGGTTAGCTTATTCCAGTTTACGAGCTAGCATTGTATGTAGCTGCCTTGATACTGCATGTTTCCACAGCTACTTTAAGTCACCAAGTAGTAGTGCGCTTCTTACAGAGTGCACCTTCCATGGGGAGGTGTTTGAAGCTATGAATTTATCAAATGCATGTCCTAATCTAGTGAATATAGGATTTGAAAGGATATCGTACAGGAATCACCTGCGTGTTTGGTTCTCAAAAAGTCAGATAAAAGTAGTCTTTCATATGTATCGTTCTTGCTGCTAATTTTTAAACCTGCAGTTGCTTTTTGTTACTCTGCTTTTCTCTTCCACTGTAAAAGATGCAGAGGGAGAGAGGAAATGGGAGATGTTCATGTCAAAGCTTTAAGTTCTTCGAGTGGATTATCTCTGTTCTGAATGTTCTCCTGTGGCTTCTCAAGGCTACGCTCATTTCCTATTGCAAGAAAATAAAAACCACTTCCAGTTAGGTGTGATTTTGTTGTTGTTGTTGTTTTAAAAGCTTGGTTTCCCATGAAAACAATGGTTATAGTCCTTTTTTTTTTTTTTTTTTTTTTTTTTTATCTCCCCAGCCTTTGAACTCATTGACCTGATTTGGTAAATTTACTTGGGCTGAGACCTCAAAGGTGATATGATGTCTAAAGTCTGTGTAGAACCAAAGCTGGGTAGAGAGGTTTGTTAATAGTGCAGGTGAGGGGAGCTGAGCATTGCATACTGAAGACGTTGCTAAGTACCAGAGGGGCCAGACAAAGAGACAACTTATGTGTGTCCAGCTGCAAATACTCAGCCTGTTTAATGCCCCCAAAGCTGTCAGCTTTCTGTTCCTTGTTTGGTTCCTCCTCTCATCAGTGGCAGGCTCCATCTTAATGAATGTAAGATAGTTCAATGAAGTCTTACAGCTCTCAGTATGGTTACAACCAGATTTACTAACACCCCCTCTTTCCGTTCTCTCTGTTCCACTGCTGTCTGTAACTTCAAGTGAGTTCAGTAAGTATATCATTTGTTGCATGCTTTGTTTGCTCTTCTTATTTCTTCCAAATTGTGATTTTGGCAATATAGTGCTCATTAGTGCGGATGGGTTGAAGTCTCATCTGGGTCTGGGGCAATTTCACGGTTTAAAAAATGATAGCCAATTTTTTCTGCGTTCACTTAGTGTGTGCTTCCATTTCCATGTAGAGATGGGTTGGGGTAGTGTAACACCATACCTGTTTGATTATTACATTGGTAAAGTAGTTAATTCCTCCATTTTCTCAGCTCCTGCTCTTGAAGCATATTTTCCAGAAGAGTAAAGGGGATAGTTATTACAGGAGGATTTAAGATTCTCGGTGTTAATACACGGTCTAATTTAATCACAAATTAGTTTAATCAGTTGTTGCAGAAAATGAAGTTTCAGCTGCCTCTAATGCTCTTTTAATTGAATTTCTTATTTCAGTTCCAGAAGCTCCTGATCGACCCACAATCTCCACAGCATCAGAATCATCTGTCTATGTCACGTGGATACCGCGAGCAAACGGTGGCTCCCCCATTACTGCCTTTAAAGTAGAGTATAAACGCTTGGGACGAAACAGTGACTGGCTAATTGCAGCTGATAACATTTCTCCTTCCAAGCTGTCTGTGGAAGTTCGTAACTTGGAGCCAGGTATTAAAAACGTTTTTTCCTCTTAAGCAGTTGATGCTGCTGTGTTTGCTCAGATCGGTACTCCTGTTGAGAGAAAATGTGAACTCTTTGTCTCTTCATTTTAACTTTTGTGGGATAGGAGTTCAGCATATGAATTCAAGTTCATTTCTGGCTTTCCCAGTGGAAAAAAATTCCACACCATAAGTTAATACTTTTCCAAGTGGAGGGGAGGTTTGTGTATTATTGCTATTTTTAACTTAATTGTCCTTCTAGAAAGCACTCAGAAAGTAAAAGAAGAGAAAAATGCATTAAGGGAAAGTTGTCTGTACTCGTTTTTGGTTTGTCCCATTGTCCAGCCCTAAAATGTTAGGGAAGGAGTATGAGTAGGGGGAATGGATGATGATAGGTATCCTTTGAAGCATCTTCTCAGTGTCCAGCAGTTAGGGACTTCCTGAGCTTATGGCTGCCTCTGTGTCTTTGGATTTTTCTTGAGTGAATTTCCCTAATCACTTTTATAAGCTGTTTATATTTCTGATGGCCACATTAGTCTGTGGCATTGAGTCCTACACTTTTTTTTTTTTCTAATTGGACGTTGTGCAACAACTACTTCCTAATCTGTTTAGTCTCTCCTTGAATCCTGTTTCTGGTACTTGTTTTGCTGTAACTCTTTCTTTCACTTTTTTCCCTTAAAAGGAGAAATGTATAAGTTCCGTGTGATTGCTGTGAACAACTATGGGGAGAGCCCACGAAGCGCAGCGTCTCGCCCTTACCAAGTAGCCGGTTTCACCAACCGGTTTTCCAACCGCCCCATCACGGGACCTCACATAGCTTATACGGAAGCCATCAGTGACACTCAGATCATGTTAAAATGGACAGTGAGTATCATCGGCTCCTGGTCTTCTCACAGTTATGGGCCAGTTTTTACTGCTTTGGCTAATTAGAAGCTCTTAAAAGTCAAGGATTAAGAGCTAATTCTGGAATAGCGAGTGATGTTTTCTTTTTCCCCTGATAGTCAGAGGTTTCTAGAAGAGGGCAAATGTACTTCATTCTTGTATGGTAGAATAGGATAACTTACCAGGCCATGTGCCTCTTGCACCCTTTACGCCCCATTTCCAAACCCTTTTTCCTCCGTGGAGGCAGCCCTGTCAGTTGTTTGCTCCCTTTTGCAGTGTCTCCCAGCCTCCCTCCACACCACTCTCCTCTCCCCACTCCCTGGAGATGCCACACACGGCTTTTGAGGTGATATGGGCTCATTCGAGCGCTCCTTGGGTTATGCCAGATACACCAAGTGGCAGCTTCAGTAAAAGGCTGCAGCCTTCTTAGTCTACCGGGGTTTTGCACTGACGTACCAGAAGGCACCACTCTTCAGTTGTGAGCAGTTGGCCTCATTTGCTACAATTCCTGCTGCTTGTGTCAATCCAGGCAGCGATGGCTCAAAGTGGTGCTGCATTTAGAAACCTGATGTCGTCCCTTGCATGTAATAGAGGTTTCATGTTAGAGAAACACTTTCCTTTCCCCGGTACCTTGTCTTTTGTAAACAAGTACTTTAAAGTCCTTATTGAAAGCCATAGAAATTCTTTGCTCTTGTTTTGAAATCGAACCCCCTAGTATACTTTGGAGGATTTAACGTGTGGAGTTTGCAATGTTAGTTCGCTCTACTAGCTTAGTCTTAAGAGACGTGAAGGATAATAAACTTGAAATAACCTCTAGTTCCTTAGGAGGCTACATAATTTAAAGTTATAGTAAAATATTCTGAACTGAATTTTAGAGTGACTTTAATTCTTGCTGGACTAAAAATGGTGTTAACTTCTCCATTCCGTTAATCACTCAAATTGTTGATAGTCAGACCCCCTACTTGAATGTCTGTAAAGTGCTGTGGGAGGAAGGTGTCATCCCCAGCTCCAGCTCTGTCCCAGTGCTACCCTTCCTCTTTTGGCTGGTCTGAGGAGTTGAGAGGCAGAGAACTCTTCTTCCTGCAGCTCTCTTTCATCCTCTTCAGCATTGTGTCAGTCATACCTATGTCTGCACATCCGCAGCAATTGATAGCCCTTCTCTGTGTTGTGGTTTCCATGCAAACCTTCGTCTATACCTTGTTAGCACAGCCTTATTTAAAAAAAAAAAAAAAAAAGAAAAGATTTCAGGGTGATAAGAGACTCAGTGATGACAATTCAGTTCAGTAGGACTGAATTTAATTTTTTCTTCCCTAATGCTGGGATTCTCTTTTAATTAAATAAACTTAATTTAAATAAATTTAATTCTGGAATTCTCTTTTAGTATATTACATCAAGCAACAACAACACACCCATCCAAGGATTTTATATCTATTATCGGCCTACGGACAGCGACAACGATAGTGACTACAAGAGGGATATTGTAGAAGGTACAGTGCACTATTCGCTTGCTTAGTAACACTACTTGATGGGAAGAACATCATGTAGCCGTGTTGGCTGTGTTTATATGAAATCTAAACTGCTTTTCCCAAACTGAGTCTTCACAATATATTTCACAGAAGTAGCTATCTCAACTACATAACATCAAGTTCTGCCCACACATGAACTTGTTTTTTCCTTCTGAAGCCTCATCTACGTTGAAACTTGAGAATTAAATATGCTTTTAAGTTTGTCTTGTTAGACTGCTGCAAATCCTTGATGTAGCTCTATTTAAACTGGTTTAGTTTAAAGTAATTTAGTAAAGGGAAACCCTCGCAGATGAGATTTAACCCAGAATTAAGTGTATCTGTTACAGATTGTATTATAACTAGATGGATTTTAAGATGATTTACATCAGCTTGGGTTTTCTAAACTAGGTGGTACTTCATGTGTGATTTCCCTTCTCTCCTTTTACCTTGCTTAGTTGCTTCTCCTGCTATAAGTAAGCTGCTTTTAGCCTCAGGTTTATAGTGTGCTGCAAATGCAGGTATGTCTGTGCTTTATTTTGCCCGTTAATCAGTGTTTTTTTTCTCTGTGCGTATTAGATCATCATTTTCCTGGAAGAAGTTATTAGATAATGTCTATATTAGTCCAGAAGTGGAAAAGCCTTTTAAAAATATTTTACTTAATGTCCTTATTGCTTGGGCTGAGTAAACGCAGTGATCTCATTCTGTCCCGATGACATTAATTATTTTTTCCCCTCATTTATTTCAGTTACAAGGGGAATGGGCCTTTATTTTGAACGTTTTTCCCAGCTAGACAATACTCTGCATAGTACTTTGATGCATGACATAAGCTTTTGCAATCTCTGAAGCTATTAAAGATCCAGAGTTTCTGCTCAAAGGTTTGCTTTAAAGAAGCTTATGCAGCCTGCAGCTTCATCTGCAAATGTATTTTAGCCTTCGCTAGACAGAACTTGTGTGTTTATAAATCTTATACACTAAGCAGTTAGTTGTTTAAGTGGGCTCCACTGTGCTGTGAAATTAGCTTGTTTCTGATTTTTTTTCTCCCAGAGTGTATGTGTGTGTATTGAACTCTTTGTGGCAGTCTGAAACCATTAGCAGCTGCTCTGCTCTGCCAAACCCTGGAACAAAAACTCATTTGGTGGAAATATTTAAACAAGAACTTTTCTTTACTGTGCTCCCCTAAATTAGCCTTTCAGGGGGACGAAAAAAGAGCTATTTTCAATTAAAGTGTGATTGGAAGCACTTGAAGTGAAATATGGATAGAAGCACGTGACTTAAGACGGTTTTGTGTAAATCACTTGTTCTTAAATTTTTTTCCCTCTGTTTCCTTTGAATTCATCTGTCTGTTTTTGACAGGGAATTTTATCTTGAAATGACTGTGTGTGTAGTGGAAAAAGTGTTGTGATGCCTGTGTCAGCTAAGTACTTGCCGTAGGCTTTCCTTACCGTTTCCTGTTAAGTCTTGTCTTTCGAGACATTCAAAACGCTGCAGAAAACTTTCTTCTAATGAATGCTGCTACAGGCCAAATCAGATTTTATTTAAAAAAAAAAATTAAAAAATCTCAACTCAGATGGCTCCTTGCTATCTTTCAGCAGTTTTAAGCAAAAGCAAAGAAAAATCGACCCTATCCTGCATCTGCGTTCTGTGTTCTCTGTTTCAAGGGTCCTGGAGATTGAATTTAAAATGTAAATGCAGTCTGATCTCAGTTGTTTAAATGTTTTTCCTTGCTAATGGTGCACGAAGAGGACAGTTAAAGTGCCTGTACTGATTCCAGTTCCACTAATGGTTTGAAGCGGAAACCTAAAACCTGGTGTAGTAATTACCGAAAGGAATGCTTGGGGAGGGGGGCGGGTGGGAAGAACTGTGGATCTTGGGAAAACTTCAGGGAAAAGGCCGGTTCCAGCCTCAACCAGGTCTTGCGTGCGGTCACTCGGGATGCCTGCGGTGTGCACACAGAGCCTGGACCGCGTGGCGCATCCCTTCCCGAAGCTCCCGAGCCCTGCAATGCTGCCTGCTGCCCTTCCCAGGGGGGCTTTTGCGTCTGGGCACGGGTACCTGTGCCCCGGCGTGGGGCTGGGAGAGTTCGAGTGGAGTCGTGGTGACAGCCCCTGCCAGCCGAACAGGCTTTATTTTTTATTAATGCTTAAATCAGTAGGTGGTATGACAGTTTCTTAGAAACAGTGGAAACAGTTCAAGGTGGTATTTTCCAAGAGGGATTAGGAGTGCTCAAACAGTTAATTAAACTCGCTAAAAAAAAGGATCCCTGTTTATTAAAATTTGTCACAAGCCCGTGAAAGTAAAAACTGAGAGTGATTTATATTGAAGTGCTCAGTACTTCAGGAGGGTGTCTAAATGAAATGCTGGCCGGGAGCCAGAGATGACAAAACCGTCCTATTAGAGAAGATTGCTTGGCTTGGAATCTGTCTCTGCAGGGGCAGGCAGCGCAAGAGACAGTCTTACTGTCTAATTTTGTTTCCTAGTATGTTTAATAAAATGTATGTTCAATTATTTGCGGTTTCTGCTAGTTGAGTAACCCAGATGTATCCTTAGTGTGAAAACAGGCTGCTTCAGTTGGTACTGTGCCTTTCCAGAGATCCCACAGGACAGCAGACTGGGAGAGGGTCTTATTGTTGTGAAGCCTTTCCTGTCTGCAGCTTATCTGTTTTCTGTTTGCCTTGCCAGTTTCACCTTGTTCTTTGCCTGGCATCTTGTGAATAACTAGCGTAACCCATCTCCAAATAAGTAGTGAAGGAAAGCTTATTCTATAAAAAATAGTTGTTTGTAAAATGCTGTGGGACACTTCAGGGTAGAACAGAGCAGTTCCATATTAAAGATACCCAGAAGTGCTGCTGATTTCAAATGTAAAGATGATGCTGGAAACTTGGATATCTTTTTGAGTTCAGGGACTTCCAGTTTTTGTGAAGAAAGACGCTTGGGGGAAAACAAAACAACAAAACAAAACAAAAACACCTCCACCACTTCATTCATCAAAAGGTTTTTTAATATATTTCACAAGATGCTTAGGCTTTCCAAAAGTCCATAAATTGTTAATAAAACTTCTGTGCCAGCCACAAAAGCTTCAATACCCTGTGTTTTATAAAGACACTGCAACATACTTATACCTAACTCTGACTCATCCAAGTAAATGAAATGCAGTTGATTATTTTTCTTAGGTACAAAGCAATGGCACTTGATAAATCACCTGCAGCCAGAAACATCTTATGACATAAAAATGCAGTGCTATAATGAAGGTGGTGAAAGCGAGTACAGCAACGTGATGATCTGTGAAACTAAAGGTGAGCACGTAGCTAGTGCGTCTGCTTGTCTGTGCGATCGTGTGAAAGGTGGTGTTCTGTGCCATCAAATATCTCTTGCGTTGAATTTTTTGCAGCACGAAAGTTAACTGTAATGAAGGCTGTAATTTTCTGGAATGTTTTGTGGGATTGTTTTGTCTTCGATAGCTGGGATTGTTTTGAGCATGTGGGAACTGATATGTTGCACTCCCAAGAAAGGCTCTTAGCAAAACTCTGTAGATTTGCCTGGCCAACGCAATAGTAATGTTGTTCTGGGTTGTTTTTTTTCTATGATGATAGCCTCTCCTTACGAGACAACCATGCTCTCGGAGATGACAGAATTGATTTGTACGTCTGTTTTATGTCTCCAGGGCTCTGTGACACATTGTGTAAGTGCAGACCACAGCAACTGATGGTTGTGTTGGCTGCCTCCATCACTAATCCCGCATGCCTCTGGCACAAAGTTTGTACTGTTCTCTGGAAGTGTCAGATATGGCAGTCACATTTATTTTGCGAAGAATTCCTGTCTCCTTTAATCTCTAAAACCAAGTAAGGCTGTAAAGGGGAAATGCAGACGGTAAATTTCAAATGCAGAGCTATGAAAAAATGTTTGTTTTTAAAAAAAAAAAAAAAAAAATTAAAAGCCCTCTAGGAGCGGAAGCATCAAAATTTAGTTAAGTTAGTAGCAAAGCCCTTGAAAGAAAGGTTAGGAGCTGCAGGGTTTCAGGCTGTGTGCACAGTTGGTTTTCCTCCTGCAAGGAATATAACCTTCCACCCTAATTTTAAACTTGGCAAGATGTAATCTATCTTTCATACCACTTCTTCCATAAAATACATCTCTTCCAGGCTCACAGGGATTCTGCTTATCTAACACATCTGTATGGAGGTGCTTGTGTCTCTCTATTGACCAGCTTCACTCTTAAGCCAGGCACCTCTTTAAGCCTACTTTTTAGTGTCAAGTGGAATGAATCTGAGCTATGGTGTGCTGAAAATTAATGTAAATTTAATTTCTGTGTTAGACTAGCTTTCTGTGATTACCGTTCAGCTCTTAGCATCTTAAATAGTATGGTTTAGAAAATGGGGTTAGCAGGGTTCACATCAGATAAAAGGAGGTCATCTGGCAGTGGTTAGACGATAGAAATGCGCGTTGTGGTTTTTCCTGACCTCAGAAGTGGAAAGATTTGCGCTCTTTCAAGTTGGGAGTTAGTGCAGTTCTGGCCTTGCATACGTCGAGTTGCTCGTTAAAGTTTCAAGTGACCTCAATGAGAGGGTTAGCAGGCTGGATAATAACCATTTTCCAAGGCAAATAGTTATTACCCAATAGCAGTTGGCCTTCTCATTATAGTTTTTAATATTGACTTGGAAACTTTCTCTTTGAGGTATTAGCATTCAAACTCCAGCAGTAATTATTTTAGTTTCATAATGAAAAAATGCGTTTAGAAGACTCGTTTAGTGAACATACCCATGCTTGTCTATTCTTTCACCTAGTGAAACGCATGCCAGGAGCATCTGAATATCCAATAAAAGACCTGAGCACACCACCAAATTCCCCTGACCGGGTTGGGGGAAGCAGCGGTGGGCCTTCAAACGGCCCCGTTCGGAGCAGTGACATGCTGTATTTGATCGTGGGGTGTGTCCTTGGAGTGATGGTCCTTATTCTGATTGTTTTCATTGCCATGTGCCTGTGGAAGAACCGTCAACAAAACACCATGCAGAGTGAGTTATTTTTGGTTTCCTTTCATCTCAGTGTTCAAGACAAAAATATTATCAGAGTAAAATTAGTAGCATTCATATTACAGTTTATTAACAGGGATCCTCATGTTCAGAGCCAGCTGGCATTTATTTAGGGACTTGTGCTTTCTAAATGTGCCTTAAGTGAACATTTGAGAGCAGCCACGTCTCCATTTCCTTGCATTGATGCTCGCTGCCCTGTTGCATTGCTGTAAGGTTGTGCTGCAGTTTTATCTAAAGAGCGGTGTGTGAAATGCCAGTGCACGAAGTTCTTCAGCTTCTGTTTGTCCTTAGGAACCTGCACGAATTTCTGTTTGCAATGACAGAACTTGTATGTAATCCGAAGTAGTTGTTAAAATGCAGAGACTTAAATGCCACATCTGTCTATCTCCCTGTCCTGTGTGTATCTGGAAAGTGAAGGAACTTAATGCACTAGAAGGACAAGTCTTGTGTTACTGCTTCGTCCCTTCACAGTAAAAGTGGGTTCAATGTATTGGTCTTCCAGAAAGGTGTTAATAGGGAAAACCTGCCAGTTTGCAAGTAGGAGCCTTGAACAGATGCACTGGAGCTTAAGCAGCCTTTGCAAGGTGCTTTATGACCACTAAATGATTCTGAGGTAATGGAGGTTCTTTATAGTCTTTTCTGTTCCTAATGCATAAATCAGCCTGCCTTGTTCTTTCCATAGCTTGTGGTTATTTTTAAATGTCTTTACTCTCTGACAACGAGAAATTAAGCAAAACTTGCAAGATAAGATAGTGTCTTCAATTGCAGCCCAAAAATATTTTCTGGAAGTAGTTCGTAACAGATAGCAGAAGGATCTATTGATTATACAGATGGTCCATTTTTAGAACGTTCTTTGCTGGAAATGGCTGACTGAGTCCTTTCAGACCAATGTTCCTGGTCTGTTCTCCAGGATATGGCTGCTTTCCATTTCTACAGTTGTATGCTAAGCACTTAGATGCTACAGTTAATTTACAAAAGCTGCAGAAAGAGAAAACGAGATTCTTTTGTTTCTTAGAGACGCTTGTTAAACTTTTAATTTGGCAATAAATATGCTCTCTGTAGCAGAACTGCCGTAATAATGCCTGGGTCTTTTGCAGAATATGACCCTCCTGGCTATCTGTACCAAGGGGCAGATATCAACGGGCAAAGGATTGAGTACACGACCTTACCTGGCACAAGTCGTGTCAACGGCAGCATCCACGGGAACTTCATAAGCAACGGCAGCCTCGGCAATGGCTGTCCGCACATCCATCATAAAGTTGCTAACGGAGTTAATGGGATTGTGAACGGAGGAGCTGGACTTTACCCAGGGCACACCAACTCCCTGTCCAGGACACACGTGGACTACAAACATACCCACCACCTTGTGAACGTAAGCTCTTACATGGAGTGAAAGGCTCAGCCTAGACCTTGGGATTTACTCAGTTTGTAGAAGCAGGCTTAGTTCGGGTGGGGAAATACTCGTCCATTGATAACAGCCAGTTCCACTAAATGACTTTTCCCAAAGGAAGCAACTGGGCTGATATTTCTGATACAAACATCATGGTTTTCATTTGAGAATATCAGATGACAAGCAAGAATTCCTCTTACTCTGGGAAATCTGCCTCTACCCTCCTCCTAACAGCATGTAAGCTCTGAGAATACTTTTGTACTGGGTTGAGATACTTTGCTTGTACATATGGTATTTCTCAATCTTCAAGTTAAATAGATTTAATTATAGCTGCTTATTCTGCAGCTTTATGGATCACCCGTTTTTCCCCCACCTGTTTCAGATCTGTAACTCTAAGCGATGCTATTAATTATGGCAAAGCACGAATGTAGCAGGAGCTTCCATAAAATAAAATGTCCCATACATCTTGAAATGCAGCAGTGTAACATGACTGCTTTTTTTTTAAGTCCCTTGTTTGTGACTTTTGAGACAGGCTCCCTTTTTTTAAAAACAAAAACTTAAAATAAAATTTAAAACTAATTTAAGTCTGCGATCCAGCCTTTGTATGCTGTGGAAAAATACTTCATTTGCTGAAATGTGTCCTGTTTCCAAGAGAGAATAATGATTTCATTATTGTCTATGGAAACAGATGGCTTGCATTCAAACTTACTAAACTTACTCAAAACTGTGAACATTGCCCAGGAAAACTGAAAGAAAAAGTTCAAAAGTCTAAGAAACAGCATGCTGGTTTTTGGAGGGAAAAAAAAAAAAAAAAGAGGCTATTGTTTGTGTTAGTAATTGAACACAAGTACTTCGTTTTATTGAACAACAAATTAGCACTTGCACAGTAGTTGCCACTTCAGATAGCTCTGGTTTTGAGGCTAGACCAGTTGGTTCTTCACCTGGTTTTGTCTTTGGTTTGCTCATGTGACAAATAGTACTGCTTTTTGGTTGCTTTAAGAGCAGCCGAGGCCAGAACCATGTTTTTTTGACCTGTCCACCCCCCAGCGGGTGAACTCTCGAAAGTTTCAAACTGCACAAGCCCTCAGGAAGGGAAGATTTTGTAGCATTTGAAAGCCAGCCCATAAGAAAGCTTGCCACACAGCACTGGGGACTTTGCATTGCTGCTTTGTCCTTCCTAATTTTTTTCTCGGACGCAGGGAAATAGGGGTCTTGTGCAGAGCACTTGGTAACACAGGGCTCTGAACTTGGAGCTCCTCTGCAAAACCCTGTGCCACGAGATACAAACACGAGATGTCACAGTATGCCGTTTTGTGAGCAGTGACTGGGTTGGTTTTTTGGTTTTCCCCTCCATGTTGTGCAGAGTTGAGTACGGCGATCCATTCCCACACAGAAGAGCTCAGACTGGCACGCTGATGAGGCATAGCAGAGGAACAGGATGTTCTCATTCTCATTAGGACTCTCTTTATTGTTTCATTGATTGGGCTGAATGAGGAAGAGAAAAACTGGCCAGGATGGAAATCAAGACTAATTAGGCATTTCCTCAGTGATCCATATCTGACCAAGCAGCCTCAAAAACTTAGGGCCAGCCCTGTTTTTGCATAAGCTGCCCTTACCCTTACCTGCTGCTTAAGATCTCCAAAGTGAGCTTTCCCAAACTTGCTCCCCTCCTGAAATACGCTGTGGTAGCCTGGCTCCGTGGCACCATTTTCAAATGGCTCTCACATCGGTGTCCGCCTAGGCTTTAACAATGAGGTATGTGTTAATCTGGGCATTTTCCTTGCTTGTAATGGCCCCTCTAGCCAAAACTAACAACACAAAATCCCTCTCACCCAGAGTCATTGCTGGCTAAGGAATTACCCCATCTGTAAAAATATTAAATGTTTCAAAAATCAGTGTAGCGAAGTAAACTGATCTAATCGGGGTAATTACAGGAAAGTGGGATGGGTTTATGTTGTGACATCAGCCCTGCAAATTTAGTACTCTGTCTCCCCAAATGGGCACAGTTTGCTAATGAAAGGCAATTTGCTTTCATGTCTGTCATCAGTGTTAAAAATAAACATATTTACAGTGTGTTTATTAAATTAAACCTGAGCATATTAAGCTGAAAACAGACCAGGGAAATTACCGCATACTTGTCTAAGCTACAGTTATTTACTTTTCTCTGACACACATGCTGGCAAAAGCTCTCCGCTTGACTTTGTATAATAGCTCAGTGTTGCCATGCCATATTACGGGACGCGGATCTGAAGATTGATAAGGTGATTAGCGTTTGGAAATGAAGTGTCCTGGGGCTCCAGCTGACGCTGAACTGCCTTCTCCTTTCTCCGTGACTGTCTCTTGTATGCTTTCACAGCCACTGATTGTTGAATCTTCCTGCTTCAGGGCGGTGGGATGTACACGGCAGTGCCGCAGGCTGACCCCTCTGAGTGCATCAGCTGCCGAAACTGTCGGAACAATAACAGGTAACGTAAAACCTGCACCTATGGTCAAGGCCTTCACCAGAAGCCCTTCCTTTATAGGCTGTCTGGGGCAAACAAAAGTAGAGAGTGAGTATCTCAGGGCAGTGCCGATAACCTGTGGGGTGGAATAAATGAGTTATTGAACCTCCAGAACTCATCTGGAGCGATCTCTTCATTTGATGGTCTCTAGAACGTGAGGCAGATTGGGCACTGTATTTTTTTAAAACCTTTTTTTTTCTTCAGCTTTGAGAGAAAACTATTCCACGTGGAATAATACAAAGGAGAGTTTCTCAAATAGGATTTAGTCAGGTCTTCTGTATTTTGCATTTCCTGTCATTCTCTTAAGAATGCCAACGAACTAGAATGGCAGCTTTGCTTTCAAAACACAATTCTTTGTGAAACCTGGTACTTGAGATTCTTCAGGCCTTCAGTAGCAGTTGGTCAGCCTTTGTTAGCGCAGGATGTATTTTTGCAGGAGAAAGAAGATTCTTGTATAGAATAAGGGAAAATCTGTCTTCTGTGTAGTAGTAGGGAATCTAGATTTTTATTAGTTTTTTAATGAATATCCTTCTAGGCTTCTGACTAAAGCTCTGGTTATTGTAATGACTAAAAATAGGACTGAAAGTCAGACATACTGGACCAGTTTGACTGGTAAACTTGGGGTCTTTTAAATAATACTTTGAATTTTCTCTTATTAAAATCGGCAGCTGCCCTCCAGTTTACATCTGAAGAAGCTGAGTTAGAATTAATCCATTACAGAAGGCAGAAAAGTTGTTCGTTTTCATGGTTTTAGTTTTTAATATATAGCTTAAAATAGGATTAAAATCTTTCATCCCCATAGTGCAAAGGGGACAAGGTGTTACTTGCAGGTGGAGCTGGGCTTGTGTTGTTGGGACCGATGTCACAGATGGTCGCAGGGGAAAAGAGAGCTACCGTTTCATTATGAGCCAATTGTCTGTTTTCAAGGCAGTGTGTGTAACAGCAGTCATCAAGATGTGTACAACTGGCCGTAATTTGGAACACATTGTATGTGTTATGCTGTAATTAATAGCTTGCTTTCCAGTTTTAAGCATATTTAATTTTTTAATTGCACTTTTTTCTTAAGAGAAAGGAGAGAATGTGTTCCATCCTGTGCGACTGATGTTCTTCCCAGATGGGTCATTAGCAGTGGCTGAACTTTGAATTTTCACCTCCCTGTTCTATATTTGACTGCTTGATTCGGAAACAAGTTGTCCCTTGGAGCTGCCTACCCCAGAGGGGAGCCTGAACCGCCGCTTGGCTGGGGAGCTGCGCGGCCGCTCGCTGGGAGCTGGGACCTCTCCATCCCCTTGTTTGTGCTCGGGGAACGGAAGGAGGACATGGGAGAGGGGAGTGGGGAGGACCGAGGACACAGCTCAATGTTACCCCAGGGGCTTCTGAGCTGCATTTATGGCTTGGGTGAGGAGCAGGAGAAAGGCCTTGTGGTTGGCACAGCCTAGTATGTAGGTTTCAACAAGGTTTTGGGGCCCATGCCCCATCTCTGCTCGGGGCTGTCCCCTCTGTTTGCGCCGAGTCCTCTGCACACAGAGAGGACCTGTGCCTTGGCCTGTCCTTGAATTACTGCACAAAAAGCAGACAGTTCCTCGGTGGAGGTGGAGACAGCTCTAATAGGAGGATCTCAGTAAAACATGAGCGTGCCAGGTGAGTGGTGTCCGCTAGAACACTCCACTGTCGGTTCCAGAAGTAGCCTATTTCCACGTAATACCTGGTGTTATTGCTGATTTGGACTAATTCATGAATTGTGAACATGCACAAACGAATCTTGATGATTAGTGTATCTAATAGCTGGCTACCATGGCTATTTGCAGCAAGAGCCATCTTGAAGCAGGTTTCACCACTGTGGTAGTGAAATCCCTTGGTCTTCTGTTTAAATTAGCACTTTGTGCTCTTGTTACCGCTCATGGAGGCTTGCCAGAGGTAGAAGCCGCTGAAATGCAGATACCCATTTTGCTGCTGTGGACAAAGCCAGTAAGACAAGTGTGATTTATGCTTATTACATTAGGATTCAAAACTGATTTTTTGTTCTTTGGTGCTTTTGCACTAAGATTTTCTAGATTTTTGTGGTTGCAGAGGAATTTACATTTTTGTAGTTCTCTCTTCTTTGAAGGTTCACTTTGGCACATTGCTGTGTCCTGATCAGAAGTCCGAATACGTGTTCCAAATGTCCAGCTCTTTAAATCTAAATTAGGCTGGTGCAGATTTCTAAGTCAGATTATGGTTTGTAGGATTTTGGCACTGAGAACTGATGCAAAATGTGTTTTCTGCAGCAGAGATTTTCCATTGCTATTCACACATGCTCTGCTCTGGATACGCCCATGGCTAGTTTCCGTCAGAATGTGGTTTTTTAAGCTTGAAAAGCTGAACTGCTGTCTTGAAACTTCACTCAAGCCAGTAGAGTAATACAAAGAACTGCACTGACCTCTGTATCTTTAAAAAGAAAGTCCTATAAACATGCAAAACCAAACATTTTAAATGGGTTTCTCTAAGAATTTTTTAAATAATGAGTGAGCGTAGTCAAAACCTCTGCGGAAAGAAATGCAAACTAATAAATGGATTTGTTTGAAGACCAGATGTGTTTCATGTGGATTCTTCAGTGGCTTTTGTGGTATTTTGGTACTTGGAATAATGACTTGGAGGCCGCTGTGTGAGCGGAAGGACAAAATAGGAGAGCTGAAGCGAGGCGCAGCCCTGTCCTCACGCCGCTCTGGAGGCAGCGGGTACCTGGGCCCTGCTGCCGCCCCTGGGGGGTCTCTGCAGAGACCCACGGCTGTCTCCCAGCCCCGTCCCATGCTGTCACTTGTCTCACCTTGTCCATGAGGGGGGAACGCTGTCCACTTCTTGTCTAGAAAGTTTGTTCGCATTCCGCAAATACTGGTTGTTGCTCCTCAGTTCTGGCCATGTCAGTTGCCGTTTTCAGGTGGAAGTGTAACGTGAGGCTCTGGCCATGTGTACAGCAGAAGTCCCTCAACTGTGGTGTTTTTACTCATCACCATCACCTTAGTGGAATAAAAGCACACCGTGGGAGTTGGCAGGACCTTTCTGTAACTGCCAGGCTTAGTGTCCCCCAGTTTTAAATCCGTTTCTAAGTTCAGTACTTGGGTGCTGAGGGATCAGCTGCTATCCAAGTAAGCTCTGATTGCCGATACCCTGGTCACTTGCAATGTCAAGGTAATGTTTCCCCTCCTTCAGCAGCGTGAAGATAGCTCTGCCCAGTTTTGGGCCATTGTCACTCTAAAGAAATCGTTTATATCAGATGAGCTAGCACCTGAACAGCCAGATCCTGGATATCAGTTCTTCTATGGAACAAGCCTTACAAATACATTAGCACTCCGGCTGTTTTTACTCAATACAGGCATGACAGGTACTCCAGCTCTACCGAGCTCATAGTTCAAACTGCACAACTACATCATAAGTATGTACAACCACGTTATTTTGGCTAGAGGTGATTGCTGAAACAAGCTTATTTGGGAAAAAAAAAGAAAAAAGTACTCAATGATTTCTGGATGGATTCCTTTCCAGAAGTTCCCCTGTAGCTTGTTACACGCCGTAGGTTTTTCTGCTGTGCGCCGGTTAAATGCATCTGATCCCACGTAGAGCTGCACAGCCACGGGTGCCAGCTCCAAATGCCAGCACTTAGGTGGTGTAGTAAGTGGTAATAAACAACTGCGTGCAGGGAGATGGATGGGGCATGTCATTGTGAGCAGAACAGGCGACAGTTATATTTAGGTTTGGCAGCAAAAGAATGCTCTGAGTTGTATCCATTTGGCATATCAGCATGTAATTTGTGTTAAATTTGAAGCCTGTTTAACCTTCTCGTGAGTGCTTCAGAGTATCATTCCCTCGCACTAGTTTTGAACATGCTCCCCTTTCTAGTGGTCTCGCTGATGCCAGAAAACAGCATTGCTGGGTCGTTGTCCATCCGTATCTCCATGCCGAGGAGTCTGATGTCATGGTTCGGATGGGAGTGGGCAGTATTGTTTGTTTTTTCCCTCGCTGGTCACTGTGAAACAAGCAGTTAAAGGACACAGTGATAGCACTGGGTTATCATTGTGGGATGCTCGCTTTCACTTCATCTGCTTATCTATCTCTGTTCTGTGCCTCGAAACCAGGAGCATTTTGGGGGTGGTTTCCTGGTTTATGGCAGCTATACAAATCAACCTTTTACTCCTGTGGTAATTTTGATTTTGTATAAAACCACAGCAAAGTGTGATTTTGGGTTTCCTTCTGTAGGAATTACATAAATGCTCGGTGAGTCTGTTGTTAATGGAGCTCTAAACACGAGGCATTTTCCCTGCTTACTGCAATGGTATGAATGTCTGTTAAGGTCTCTAGCTCCTTTTTGTTTAAAGGTTAAATACCTTGGCTGTAACAATTGATTTAGCAGTTTAACTCCAGTTTCACAGCCTTACACATGCATTGTAGGGCCACAATCTGAGTCGCACCACACGGGGGTTTTAAGTTTATAGTGTTGAATATATTTTTCTAATTTGCATTCGCTCCAATAGCACTTAGTATTTATGTTCCAAGGTACTTAAGCTTGCTGCTTGGGTTTCAAACTGGAGCTCTTTTTCTTGGCAGTGAAAACCTGCTTTATTGGGGCTGCCTTGATGAAGAAATGGACTTGCAAGTCAGGTCATCAGGTCACAACAGATGGGGGAAGTAACTGAGCAAATGTTTGCAATGTTTTCAGCTGTCTGTTGGGAGAAAAAATGCTTGATCTTTTTCTTAATGTCAGGATTGATCCAAAAATATATTCAAAACTTACTTGGCAAGAATCTTACTGTTGCTATAGTAAATAAGTCATGGTAAAGTACTTAAAAATTGCAGTTTCTCAAGATAAGTCAAGTAGTGGAAAGAAAAAACGTGCGGGTGATCAGCGCTCTTGAGTAACTCCATTTTGGCTTATGTCCTCAGGTGTTTCACCAAAACCAATGGCACTTTCAGCAGCAACACGCTACCTGTCATGCCCATCGTAGCACCTTACCAGCAGGACAGTCTGGAGATGAAACCTCTGAATCACGTCATGGTGGCCATGTGCTTAGCTTCCAGCGTCCCTGAGTGCAGCGCACAGCTGGAGGAGGACAGCAAAGAGAAGGCAGAGCAGCCCTCCGCCCAGCATCCCTGCTGTCGAGAAAGCATGAATCAGCTCTCCATGGAGTACACAGATGGTAAGTCATTTTGGAGAGGATACCGCCAGGCTTTGAAGCCAGGTAGATTCTGCAGAAAAGCGGTATGACACTTAATTTATTGCGGAGGAACTAGTAATTAGGCCCACAAAAGACCTGTCCTTTGGAAAAAGTATTAAGTGCTCCACCTTTCCCATTGCAGAAAATAGAAGTGGCAGTGCTCAGGTGCCTCATGCCCTTCATGACTGATGCCTCTAATGGAGCTCATTTAGCAGGCATGCTCCAGATAATGAGGCTGTGACTGATTTATGCTGGCTTGTAGTTGCCTGTGGTACAGCATACTCGTGGTCTTCCAGACCAGACCAGATGGCTGAAAAGCTGCCTAATGGAGTTTTTCCTAATGAGCAAGCATCCGTGATGGCTTAGATTCATCCCATAGGTAAGAACAGGCACAGAAATGTAGATGGAGATTGGGCTGCATAAGCCTGACCTAATTACTGTAACCTATTAGATATCAGTCCATCAGTGTGCTTGGATAGAGCTGATGCTCTAAACCGTTGCCTAATGCTGCGTGTAGGCTTTGTGCCTGCTTAGATGAGAATAAATCTGTGCTCAGATTGCTTTGCCAGGGTCTGTTAATCTGAATTTTTAATGTGCTTGTGAGTCTGTTGAATTTAAAGAGGAGATAATCTGTTTAAAAACAAACAAAAAACCCTACACTTGCTTTGCAGGTGACAACTGTTTGCACTCAGAAACATCGAACCATGTTTTGAGCTGGAGTCCCCTTATTCTTCAGCCTGTTTCAAAGGACTGTAAGGAAAAACCAGGATGGAGCTCATCCGGCGTCACGTTGAATGGTTCTGGGGACCTCCGACAGCTCCAGCTTCAGGAAACCTGAGGAAGTGACCGCTTTCCCCACTCAACGCCAGTAACTGCACAGCAGAGTCGCTGAAAGGGACTAATGGAGGGATGTTAATTATAACAGAGAGAGTCACTATTTATTTTTTGTAGTAGTGTCATATGAATGAATGTATCTTGTTTTTAAATGGTTGCCTTTTTATATTATTTATGCATTGAAATCCCCTTTTTTTCCCATGCACCATGAAACTAGCCTGGTTATGTGTATAAAAAAGATTTGTAATAATATAAAGAACAACGATGGGAAGTGTGTAGTGTGTCTTCCATGGAATATGACCAGCGAGAGAAGCACTTCCAAGGAGACAAAAGTGTCTGATACACGGAGTTAGCAGCGTGGAGCACACCTGAGCAGTTCTGATGTTAGGACCACCTTCACAGGGGCTGCCACATCCCTGGCAACTTAACATCACAGTGCCTGAACATGTATTTCCATGTCCTCTTTCAATTTCTCTGGGAAGAACTCGTGGAACAAGGGTGATTAAGGGACTGTGGGTAAGAAAATTAATAGCTGAGTAGTTACAATATGGCTTTGGAGGCAGAGCTCAGAAATGTTCTGGCAACTGTTTGCATCTGTAGGTCTTCGCCACTATTTCAGTGATTCTTTCCAGAAGTGTGTGCAAAAGCCCAGCCTGTTTGAACGGTTGTACTAGCAGATAGCTCTGTTCTTTTTACAAGTGCTTTGGTAATCCAAGCAGTCACCAGAACCTGGGCAGGAGGAGGGACTGTTGGGGTGCTTTGGAACACGCCTGGTCTGCCGCTCTCCCTCCCTGCTCTCCAGCACATGCTCGGGGCAGGCTGCAGCCAGCCTTTCTCCTGGCAGCAGCCTGGCTGTGGGCATCTGCTCTCTTCTGCTCCAGGCAATGTCTGTAGAGCTGGATGGCAAGGAGGTTTAGTGACGTGACCCAGCCCAAAGTAAGTCTCACAATCACCTTCACCCACTGCGTCCCATAGACGCACCCACAGAGCAGGAGGGATGGCAGTAAGCAGGAGATGCTTAAGAGGGCTGCTGCTAAAAGTGATCCAGCTGAACTGACCTTTACAGCTCATTAGTAAATAATTGCTGCTAAGTCAGGTGGTTTAATTTCCAGTGGCTATGGTGCGGAGCTGTTAAACTTGCAGCAGAACCTCCTCTGAGTTTCCCTGACTGTGTGCTCCTCCCACACCGTGTCTCCCACTGCAGTGCAGCTCCCGAGCCCGGTGAGTCCTCCGCAAGCTGTTAGAAAATCAAACCCAGAACACTGTGTTTGTGGTGCTTTATTCCTGCTGTCCTGCTCACTTGCAGAAGACAAAAATTCAGTTTGACTGCATTGAAACTCCTTGGTTCGGAGTGGAAAAAAGGGGATACTACTAATTGCTCAACTGCCTTTGCCTCCTAGGTGAAATGAGCCTCGTCAAAGTGCTCCAGGCCGGCTGTGCACGCGGCTCTGAGAAACCTGCCTGCCTTTTCAGGAACAGCACATGCAGCATGATGTAGGTGTTGCAATGTTAACTGCAGGGTTGTTTTTTTTTTTCTTTCAAATTTAATCAAAGTAAATAAAACAAACTTGTGCCTGTAAAGCACTCTCTCCAGAAATCAGCACGCATAACCCCAGCCATGAGGCACATAAATTACAATTACAGCTGCCCCAAGGCGACACATGTGCAGCCTTCTTTTAATGGAGCAAGTATTTTTCTAGTGAGCGCCAGCAACAGCCCTGGAGCTGGGAAGGGAGGAAGCGAAGCCGGTCTGGCTGGAGCTGCAAACCCCTCGGGGAGCGCCTGCGAAGGCGCTACAGGTGCAGCGTGCCGTGCTCAGAAACTGTGCCCGGCCCAAAAAGTCTCCTTTCCCCACTGAACGCCAAGTGGTGTGTGTGCATGCAGCATGAAGAGATATATATAACGTGTTATGTACTTTATAAATAGAGCCCTTAATAAGAATTTACTAGGTCTGAGCTGGGTTACTATGCAAGACTGTTCCAGTAGTTGATGCTTTATTTTTGCTTGTGTCCAGAGCCTGGTGCCAGTGCTGTACCGGGTACGCGGCTCCACTCTGCTGGTCCGTGTGCAACTGTGGCTTTGATTTTCATGGTTGCAAGACTGAGTGCATGCCAGAGGGAGGCAAGAGCATCTGAATGAACATGGCTTGAGTGCAACGTCCTGTCCTGATTTCCTGGAAGTGTGCTGGTCTGCTTTTTTGATGCTGAAGTGTAGGATGCCGGCGGGAGTTTGGTGAGCAGGATCGATGTGAGAGCACAGAGAGGAGCCCGAGGCCACGGGCTGCGAGCCACCACGAGTGTCAGGTTTGGGACTGGTTCTGTTCAAGGATGAAACTGTTGTAATCTGCCTTGTTAGCAGAATCTCTTTGTGGACTGCTTTATTTATATCGAGTTACACTGTTTTAAGTGTTGTGTTTTTTTTCCTTTTATTGTATTTTATTTATAAAAATATATGACTTTTACCTTTATTGTAGGGGTTTGGTGTGTGCTCCCAGCTAGAGGTGCCTAATTCTGAACCTTCCTGCCGGTCCCACCCAAGCACTGTGGGCCTGGGGCCACAGAATCCTTAGGCTCAGACTGCTTTCTGCCCCAGCGACGCTGCGCAGCCCCGCTCCTCCCTCTGTTTAACGCCTCCTCTCCTAAACCTGCCCTTCTGCTTCCCTCCTAGGAGCACAGCTTTGCCCTTGCTGTGTTTCCCATCGCAGACCCTGATGCAAGGCTTTCCCAGTATTTGCCTCCTTGGAGCTTTGCCGGATGAGTGGTTAGGAGCTCGGTTTGAACTCCAGGTTCATCGTTTCCCCCAAGCACTGAGTTGAGCCACATTTTTAAACAACCCTCGTGTTCCTCAGCCCCTGTGCCTGCTCCTCCTCCTCGGGGTTTTAAACCATGGGGCACTGCGTCCTCCAGGCAGTTACGAGCGAGGTCCTCACCTAACGTTACACTTAGAGCCAGCGTCTGATTCCCTCCCTAGTGGTTTGTGCGCTAGGTGGCAATTATGTTACTTAATGGGGGTCTGCATATTTAAATGAAAAAAAAAAAAAGGCAAAAAACCAACCCTCCCTGATTCTCCAGGTGTCTCTGAACATGTCACCTGGCTGCAGTTCTACCCAAGGAAAATAGTTCTGGAGTTACACTGGTGTCACCTCTGGCAGCGATGAATTCAAGATGCATGTTTGTTGTCATATGGCAAATGAGCTATGTTGTTCTAAGAAGCTGTAATATTCCTTCGGAAATTGTACATATGATGTAGTTTTTGCAAGGTTTATTTTTTTTGGTTTGGTTTTTTGGTGGTTTGAGAAATATTAAAGAGAATGCTGCTGCTTTATGGAGAGTGGCAGGAGTGGTGATTGGTGCCGTCTGGGGTCTCAAGCGGACGGACGGACAGACACCGTGCGGGCACTGAAGCAAGGTTGGTTCTCATTACTCAGTACTTAGTGGACATGTTATTAACAAAACGCAGGAGAAACTACCAGGAACTCCTTTTTTTTTTTTTTCTGCATAAACCTTAAGACAAAGGTTGAGCAGAGCCGAGCGGCTGTTTTCCTTGCACCCTGCCTTCCTCTGTGTTTGCACCGAAAAGGGGAAAAAAATCATTAATGGCAATTTTTGACATCCTGCATTTTGGCCTGAAAAATGTGGACTCTCAGGGTAAAGATGAGCACCAGCTCCTTACCCCACTGAACGTTTGTGGCTGTGCTCCCTTTACACTGCGTAAACTTCAGAAATGCAGTGTGATCCCAAAACCTCCTGCCAAACCCACCGCTGGGGGAGACCCTGGCTTGCGGGGGGCTGGGAGCGGCACCTCGGCGCTTGGCTCTCCTCCACTCGGTGAGGATGAGTGGGCACCTAAATATTTTCTTTAGTACCAGCAGAGCTGGAGGCCAGCGATGGTGCCAGAGGATGCAGGGCTGGGAGCCTCCTGCGTGCGAGCAGGCTCATCCCGGCACTGGGGCTGTGCTGCCTTCCGTGACCAGCGGGTAAATCCCCGAGCCAGCTTCCTCTGCTAAAGCTTCCCCCTCTTCAGCAGCCCCAGTAATGCTTCAAGACCTTGGATCTACTGTGGTTTTGCCAGCCCTCAGCACTATCCAGGGGAGAAAAGCCTTCCCTTCCCTTCCCTTCCCTTCCCTTCCCTTCCCTTCCCTTCCCTTCCCTTCCCTTCCCTTCCCTTCCCTTCCCTTCCCTTCCCTTCCCTTCCCTTCCCTTCCCTTCCCTTCCCTTCCCTC
>CM021788.1:273947-288365 GCA_011076525.1 Nettapus auritus | reverse complement strand
TCCCTTCCCTTCCCTTCCCTTCCCTTCCCTTCCCTTCCCTTCCCTGGCCCCTCCTGCCCCACGGGAAAAATTATGGATCTTCCCCCCCATCTTCTTAAACATTGTAAAGAAGCAAAACCAGGCCCTGGCTCACTTGTTTGTACGTTGGCAGTTCGTGTCGAAGCATATTAAAGCAGCCCAAAGAATTTCCTCTGTGGCTCCTCGCCAGCAGCCCTCTGCACTGCAACCCAATCTGTCTCCGCCAGCCGAAATTTTTATGACAGTCCGCGTTACGGGAGGAGGGAGCGCGTGTCCGGGCAGGACACAAAGGAACGTTTTCTGTGTGCAAAGCAGCGCCCGACTGCTGGGTGCTTCCGAGAAAAGCATGAGGGCTGCGAGCCCAACTCCTCCGCTGGCGCCCGGCACCCAGGGCCTTGCTCACGCGACCCCTTCTTCTCATCACCAGCCCCCTCCCCGTCCATCCTCAGGTTTTTCCAAAACAAATCCCCTCCGTGCTTGCCGTGGTGGCTGCCTGGCACCGACCCATGCACCCTTCCAGCTTTATTGACGCAATGAAGTGAGTAAGGTACAGCCCGGGCGGCGCACGAGGAGGGGGCTGAGCCCCCGCGGCTCTCACCTGGGGTCTGTCCCCGGAGGTGCTGCAGGGACCGGGATGGGCTCTGGTGCTTTTGCCAGACCCGAGCTTGTCCCCAGCATCAAACTGAAGGAAAGGAAGCAACTGGGAGAAGCCCCTGGGGTGAGGTTAGGCCAGGCTCATGGCGTGGCCATCACCACGATGGGGACATCAACTGGCAGGTCGGCAGTGGCGGCATCTGGCAGTGCTGAGAGTGACCCTGCAAGGGGGGACGGGGGAGCCTTGGTGACAGCCCCCTCGGCTGGTGGCTGCACTCTCATCTGGCCCCGCGGGCACCGGTACCTGCTGTGGCTGTTGTGCTGGGGCCACCCGCATCTCCCTGTCCCCGTTCAGCTCTGTCCTCCCTGCTTGTGGCTGCCGGAGCATCCTCGGTAGTGCTGGGGATCTCTGGGGCTTCAGGGCTGGCCCTGGGGGGCACGGGGCTCTCACCCGCGGCCAGGTGCGCACGGAGAGGGCTGGGCACCAGGGCGAGGGGGTCGGAGCACTCACGTGTGGAAGAGTAGGTCATGCAGCCCTGGGAACAGACGAGGTGAGGGTGTCGGGGGTCCTTCCACTGCCCCGGCTGCCCTGCCGAGCCTCCCCCCTGGCACTCACATGGCAGGTTGTCCCGGTGGCGGGCGACGCAGCGCACAGCCAGCAGAGACACCACAATGGCCACCAGCATCCCCGCCACCGCCGCCCCTGTCACCGCGGGGAGTGCCTCGAAGGGAGGCTCGGCTGGAAGAGAGTGGCTACCTGTCAGCCTGTCCCTGCCAGGGGCAATTAATGTAACGAGGTGAGGGGCAGCAGGGACAGTGCACGGGTACAAGATGTGCAGGCGGACAGGAGTGAGCAAGGTGGGCACCAGGCACCCCAGCACAAGGACTGGCAGAGCCTAGAATGTGGAGAGAGACGGAAGCCTGCACCTGTTTACTCTGAAACCTACTGACGGCTGCTCACACTTGGATGCAAATGCTGCCTTTCTCCACTCAATCCCTGCTCTCCCGGTAGGGAGACAGCCCCTGGGATGTTTTTCCAGCCCCTCCTGATGCCTGACACCATGTGACTGCTCCAGAGGGGATGCCGGAGGAGGTTGGATGCACTGGCCCCTTCCCACTTCACCTGGCGTCTGCACCTCGGAGGGGTGCCCGGCCGTGCGGTGGTTGACAGCCAGGATGCGGAAGGCATAGACCACAGTGGGGTCCAGCCCCCCCACGCGCCGATCGCGGGAGTGGGGCTCGATGTCACCGGCGGCTGTTTCCCAGGGGCCAGGCGCCCGGCGCTGGGGCTTCTTTGCCTGCCGCCGCTGCACCACAAAGCCGGTGAGGTTGCCCGTGCCCTGCGTTCGCCACTCCAACCGCACCTCGGTTCGTGCCCGCGTGTACCGCAGCTTGCTGATGGTGACGTTGGGGGGGGCCGGGTACCCTGCAGCGAAATGGCACCCAGCAGGGATGGGCTCGTCCCCAGTCCGCCCTGGGGACCCCTCCGGTGCCACCCCCTCCCCCTGACTCACGGTCTACACGGAGGTGGACGGGGAGGCTGGTGGTGCCCACGGCGTTGGCTGCGGTGCAGCGGTAGGTCCCACCATCCCCCGGCCACTCGGCATCCCGGACAGTGAGGTTGGCCCACGCTTCGTCCTGCTCCAGCCGGTACTTAGCCATGCCCCGTGGCACCTCCCGCTCCCGGGGGTCGTACCAGACCATTTCGGCACCCAGGTGGGTGACACCGCACCACCGGCACACCAGCCGCGCCTCACCACCCTCCAGCACCGCCACCTCGCTCCGCTCCACCTCCAGCTGGGGGACATCTGCGCAGCGAGAGGGCACGGAGCCACTGGGGCTGTGCAAGCTGCTGGCATGGCGTGCGGCGGTGCCGGTGGGAACGGCGCGTGGGGACATCCCGGCTTACCAAGCCGGAGGTGACATTCAGCAGCAGCCGCCCGCAGCGGGTGGGTGGCCACGCAGATGAAGTCCTGGCCCCCCAGGCTGGCATCAGCGCTCAGCACAAGGACAGTGGCCGAGGGCATGGGGACACCCAGCGCCTGACCCCGGCTGTCCCACCAGCGCAGGGTGGCTGGCGGCATGCCCCCCTCCCAGCGGCACCGCAGCATCACGAACTCGTCATGCTTGGTGGCCACAGCCGTGCAGGCAGGGCTGCCAGCCGGGACCCCTGGGAGACAGAGAGGCATTGGGGGGGCAGCACCGGGAGAGCCCCCCTGCCCAGCTTCATCCCCTTCGGGAGCGAGCGAGGGGCAGCCACCATGGCACCGCTTTGGGGATCGCCCCGCTGTGGGGCACGTGTGCCCTGAGGCATGGCTGCGGCACATGGGTTGAAGGGGGGGGGGGGAAGGGAAAGAGACGTGTTTTAGGGGGGTGTCAGGGTGCTGGGGACCAGTCTGCACTCACACAGGGTGGTCCTGCACATGGCCCCCTCCCGCAGTGTGGGGTGGGTGGCCAGGCAGGCGAAGGAGCTGCCGTTCCTTGTGGTCAGCCCTGGACGGATGTTGGTGGCCATGGAAAAGCTTGGCATTGCCGCCCCCACTTCCTCCTCCTCCTCCTCTTCCTCCCTGGGGCCCACCCAGCGCAGCCGGGCTGGGGGGAAGCCCCCCGGCCAGCGGCACCGCAGGGCCACGTCCCGCAGGTCGGCGGTGGCCAAGGCAGAGCAGCTGGGGCTCCCGGCCGGCGGATCTGCACAGGGCAGGGGGAGCATCATGGCCGGGGTCCACCCCCCGCTTTTATCTCCCCAACCTGCCCCTCGCACCCACGTCCTCGCCGGGCACCGCCTCTTCTCCACGTTGGTCCAGGGCTGCCCCTGGAGGTACTTACAGTAGACGGTGAGGATGATGGTGGCCTGGGTGCGGGTTTGGAGGTGGGTGTTTTCGGCCAGGCAGGTGTAGGTGCCTGCCTGTCCCCGGGCAATGGCGGCGATGACAAAGGTCTGCCCGGTGTGGACCTGGGAGCCGTTGTGGAGCCAGATGTAGCGGCTGGGGGGGTTGGAGGGTGCCAGGCAGCTCAGCACCACGTCCTCCCGCTCGCCCGCAGAGAACCCCCCCTGCTCGGGGGAGAAGGGCTCCACGCTGATGGCTGGCTCGTCGGGGCCATCTGTAGGGACATGGGGCCCTTAGCTGTGGGGACATTGCTGCTGAGGGGATGCAACCCCACCCGGGGCATCCTCCTGCTGCTACGGGAGCCTCCTTAGAAATGGTGCCGCATAGAGGCTGCGAGCACGCCTCGGTGCCCGTGGATGTCCTGTGGTGTGTGGTGGCCATGGACACAGCCTGGTGGCATGGTGGCTATGGGTGTGCATTGGTGGTATGGTGGCCAGGGAGGCATCACAGTGGCAGGGTGCACGGTGGCCTTGGAGGCACCATGGTGGCCATGGATGCATTACAGCAGCATCGCCAGCCTTGTGGCTGCCCCTACGGCTGCTGACCAAGCCCCCCACCTTGGGGACCCTGGGGAAGCGGGGCCGAGCCGATGTCACACTCACAGACGATGTCGAGGTAGACGGGCTCACTGGTGCGGTTGTTGACCTCGTTGCGGGCCGTGCAGACGTACCAGCCGGCGTGGCTGCGGTTGGCGGGTGCCAGGCGCAGCTCTGCCCCAGAGCCCCCCAGCCCCATGGCTGCTGCCAGGGCCCTCCCCCGGGGCTCCCGGTGCTGCCAGGAGAAGCTGAGCGGCGCCGTCCCCTCCCTCACGGAGCACATCAGGGCCACCTCTGTCCCCTCAACTGCCGCTGCCGCCGTCGGCCGCACGAAAGGCCTGGAGACAGGCACTGGGGGTACCCAGTCGTGAGCAGCCCCAAGGCCACCAGCCCCTTGTTCCTGATCCCACCCAGAGACGCCACATCCCCCCTTTCCCAGCCAGAAGTGGCCTTTCTGGCTCAGATGATCCGCAACCAGCAGTGAGGGGACAGAGTGGCTGGAGAGGATGAGGATGGGTTGGTCAGCCCGTATGTTGGCTAGCAGGATGCCAGGTTGGCCAGAAGGAGATGGGAGGTGGTTACTGGCATGCTATGTGGCCTGGTGGTGATGGGATGGCTAGTGGGGTGCTACATTGGCTAATAGGGTGCTTCACTGGTTAGTGAGCGCCTATTCTGGTTAGTGGGGTGCTATGCTGGCTGTTAGGACACCCTCATGCACAGCTACACGGCCTCCACTGCACGCTGCGGTGACCAGCGGGCACCACGCGGTCTGGCTGCTGGCCGAGGGGACGATCCGTCAGCCCACCGTGGGGGGCGACACGTCCGAGGGGCTCGTCTGGGCCAGGGGGCGACTTACCCAGCACCTGCAGCAGCACGGCGGCGTATCCCACGCGGAGCCTCCCGGGCTCTGGGAAGAGCCCCTGGCAGAAGAAGCGCCCGGCGGCGGCGGCACGCAGCTCCCGCAGCTCCAGCGTGCCGTTGCGCAGGCTGGCCTGACCCAGCGCCCCCACGCCGGGGGCCACCACCGCCTCCAGGCCCGAGCCCACCGCCACCGCCCGTGGTGGCCCGGTGCTCCCCGCCGCCGTGAAGCTCCAGAAGACCACCGCTGGCACTGCGGGCCCGCAGCTCAGCTCCACCGCCCGGCCCCGCACCCCCGTCACCGTCCGCTCCTCGTAGGACGCAGAACCGGCGTCCAGCGGCTGAGCTGGGCGAGAGGCGCAGCGAGTTGGCGGGGTCTCTGCGGCATCCCCAGCCCGGCCCCCCGGGGACCCCCGGCCACCCACCTGCCACCAGCGCCGGCAGCAGGCAGAGCAGCCAGGAGCCCCCCATGCCTGGCCCCGAGCCCCCCGCTCTGGGCTTTTCTCCCCACCCCGACCTCCTCTTGGGTTTTCCTGGCCCAGCCCTGATTAAGCATCAGTTATTAATGAGCCTAGTTATTAGTAAGCCACCAGCGGAAACCCAACACCGCTGCAATCTGGCCACCCCCGTGCCAGGGATGAGGATGGGCACACTCGTGGCAGGAGTGGTGGCGTTGCCTCCTGCCCCCACAGCAGGGGTGTCCCCAGCAGCGGCCACTCCCCCGAGCCCCCCTCTCATTTTCTAGCTACAGGAGGGGAAGACAAGCTGAGACACCCCCCCTTGTGCAAAAAAACATCGGTTTTGATCCTCCAGCAGACGCGACGCCGAGAGCGGGGTTTGATATTTCATCTCCAGCTCCTTGCCGAGCCCCAGCCATGAAACATTCATGGGGGGCGGCACGGTAATGGGACACCGGGGGGGCTCGGCGAGGCTGCCCCCTGCAGCGGATGTTGGGGTGCGGGTGGCATGGAGGGGGAGACACCGCATGCCACCATGCCCTGTGCCCACGCGGCAGCTGCCATGTCCCTCAAAAGAAGGGTTCCTGATGACTCTCCCACGATCAATCGTTAATTAAATTAGCCCCCTGATCTTTTTCATCTTTCCTGCTGGTGTCTCCATTGCGGCACAGCGCATAGACGGGAGAGCAGGGGGCGTGGGGCGCAGAGCCAGCCGCACAATAACACCGGAGAGCGCTGGGGGTGAGAGGGAACGGGAGAAAAATCACGATTTTCCCAGCAGCACGGGGTGGTGGCGGTGGCGTCCTCATGGTGCCCCTTGTGGGGCAGTCCCCGGCTGAACCCCAACGCTGCATGGCGGAGAGCAGGGCCGTTACCTGCCACTTCTCATCCCGTGTGCCGCCCCGCCTATTCCTTCATTACAATTAATTGCTCGTTATCCAGCGTCGCCCTGCTGATGCTGCACATGAGGCTGCACACAAGGCTCCCAGCCACCACCAGGCAAGATGCCGGCCCCAAATCCTCAGCTGCGCCTCCTTTCCCCCATCTATCCCCCCAGAACCGGGGGCTGGGCTCGGGGCCCCCATTTCCTCTCCCTCCTCCTTCCTCGGCGGGCGTTCGGCGCCCAGCGCCCGGGGCCGCCCCGGCTCCCGACGATGCCTCCGGGGCCAGGGCCCCAGGCGGGGCGCGAAGCGGGGTCCCCGCAGCCCTCGACGAAGCCGCGAGCGCTGCGGCCTCATAAAACCGCTCGTGCCCGAAAGGGAAAGAGGTGATAAATCTGCGGGGGCTCTGGCGCAGGAGCAGCAACAACTCCCCGGCAATTATAAATCGTCTTTATGATTCCGTTTTACCGCAGCTTGGTGCCAAACGAGCCCGACCCCGCGGGACGAGCCGAGCCGCGGAGCCGCGGAGCCGCCCGCCGACGCAGCTCCGAACGCTCCGCTGGGGCCCGTCGGGCTTCGGGGCAGCGGCACCGCTGCGAGGCGCCGCCGCCCCCTGGCGGGCCCCGCCGGGCCTCGCAGCCCGCTCGGCTCCGTGCCCGGCTCTCGGGGGGGGGGCTGGGGGCGGGGCCTGAGGGCCGGGCCCTCCCGCGTCGGGCCCCGGGCGGCTTCCGGGTAGGGGCGGCGCCGGGCAGCGCCCCCTGGCGGCGCGGCGGGGCCTCCTCCCGCCCCTCCCGGCAGGGCCTCCGCCGGTTCGAGCCCCGGGGCCGCCCGCTCGGGGCCGTTCCGGGAGGGCCGGGACAGCGGCCCCCGGCTCTGGCACGGGCCCGAGCCGCCGAGCGGCTTCGAGGGGAGCCCGGCCTTCGGCCTCGCCTCTCCCCCAGAGAGCTCCGCCGCCGGGGGGGACGAGGAGGCGGGGAGCCCCCTCGGAGCGCCCCACGGCCCCCGGAACGGGGACGCCTCCCTCGGGACCCAGCCCGAGCGATCGCCGCGTCCCCGTTTGGAAACGGCCTAACCCAAAACGAGGAGCCACGATTGGCAAACCTGAATTTCCCTACCAGGTGGTCTCACGGGGCCGAAAATAATCTGCCACGCTGCCGCCGAGGCACCTGCGTAATGAGAACTTGCGAAAATGCAAGGTGTCTGCAGTTGTCGGCAGCTTTCGCCAGAGGTTTCTCCGTTAAATCTTAACTTCGGGAGCTCGTCTGCGTGGGCCGTGCCCTTCCAGCACAACTGAATGCGAGAAGAGCTCTGTAAAGGCACGTGCCTTCGGATGATATTGAATGCTGTGTGTTTGGGCCCCTGCATCCCTGGAAGCCGTCAAAATTACCTGCTGTTCACACGAAGGGGCAAGGGACGTTGCTCCTCTTCCACTCATCCCCCATAGAGAAACATAAAGTCAGTTTTGCTGATGTATGAGTATTTCAAATAGCAGTAAGACAAAAATGATCCAGTTCAAAACTGACCTAGTGGCGTTCCCAAACCAACCTCCAAATTGCGTTGCTGTCCCAGTATGTCTGTTCCGTCTGGTTTGTCCAATTTTGTGAAAGGTTTTTGACTTTAGTAATGGGGATGTGACCAGATTGATCAGCGTAAGTACAACAGGTGCTATTTACCAATATGCATGTGCCACCTTCAGAAGCTAATGGCACATCCAATACTACCTGATTTTGGAATGCTACCTTTGCAAATTCCTGGTACTTCTTACAAGGCCAAAATTGCACCAATGCTGGCACTGCCCATAGATTCTATAGTTTGGGCTACGTTTATGATGGTGTCTACAAGTTTGCTTATGCCAAGATTCAGGAACAGGATTTGAGACACTTTACATCTGGGTTTTGATCTTCCCACTAGAGGGTTAGGAGATGGAATATCTCCATGTAAGTCACGGGCACACTCCACCAGCAGAGTTCGTTGTACTTCTGAGTGTGTCAGTAACCCTCCCAGGGTTCAGGTGTCTGTGCTATATGATGACAGGCTCTAACAAGCACAATACAGTGCAATCCTCTATGATTAATAAATCCTGGGGATCGTGCAATATCGTTCAACTGGGTGTGGCAGGGATGGCAGTTTTCGGGTGAGAAATCCTTAATTCTATTATAAGGAAACGAGTAACCTGCACTGTACTGTAACTTGCACTGTAGAGAAGAATTAAATGTGTGTTCCCACCTGGGCGTGGCTTGGTGACATGACCCTTGTGGTGACATGCATGCTACGGGCATTCCACACATACTGGAATGTTGCTTCACACCCGTGTTCCTTTCCTACCTCCTCTCTTCTTCCTGAAATTCCCAGTTCACTGGGAATGCAAACATGCAGAGTCAGGCACCCCCAGCGGTTCAGAGCTTTGCAGAAAGCCCATCCATTGACTGGCTGAGCTCTCCCCAGGAAGCCTTGGCAGGTGCTTCCAAGGGGACAGCTAACAGAGATAATCCTGTTGCTCCCTGAGAGGGTAGGTGGGTACATACCCAGCATTTGGTAAGGTTAGCAGAACTGGCCTAAGTTTAGGGCAATTCCATACATGAAATTTCCTACCAGTCTGCTTTTGTTCTAGGAAACAGCAGAAATATATATAACTGTAAAATCCATTACTTCCTCAATTCCGCTATCTCCCAAGTAATCGAACAGCTTAAAAACCTGTATATATAAATGTTTGAAAAGAGACATGAAGAAGGTGCCAGAAAAACCTGAAAACCCTCCAGTTTTCTGTAGGTACATGGTTATACTCCAACTAGGCACAAATGCAATTCGTTCACACTGTTCTCCATGAAGTCCAGTCTCCTGTACAAATCTAGGACCTTAGTAGCTAGAAGAAATCAAAGGAGTGCTAGTAACAAGCTGCAGAGAGAAGATATTTTTGTATACTGTTAAAGAATTTGGTATCCCTTTTTGTCCCGTGGAACCTGTGAAATCTGTAGAACTCGTTCTTCTAAACAATCTCAGAAGCAAACTGGGAAACTCAAGATCTGTGGCACTGATCTAGAAGCACCAGAGGATGCATAGCTGCATGTATAAGGCGTTCATCTTTGCATATATAAGGAATAAAAGCTGCCACCAAATTGAAGTGTATCTGTTTAATGAGATCTAGCTCCTGTGTTCAGAATCTTGACATTTAATGCAATAAAGGAGTTTTTGAATTAAGTTTATAGAAGTCAACTTGGCAGGACTTTAAGCAAACTTGTATAAGGTCTGTAATAAAATCTAGCATAATGTACTTCTGCTTTTTACCAAATACAAAGCAATAATAATTATTTGACCTGGTTCTTTTCTCCTGTTTTCTCTTGTAGCTTGAGTGCTGTGGTACTTCAGAACATTTTGATTCACTGTTTGTGGGTGCCTGTCCAGTAGAGAGGTTGCTTGAGTTGTCTATTTCAACGCAAGGCGTGACTTACCAAGAACAAGAAACATGTCTCTGAGTAAACCCTTCTAGCACATGGGAAATTCCTGCAGCACATAACTTAGGAACCTATCTGTACAACCAGCTGTGGAAAATGAATGTGCTGTTATTGTCAAAAGAACAAGCAGGATCAGCAGAAAGTGGGGAGTCCGAATTAGCACGACATGTGCAGTCTTTGTGTCATTACACTCTGTGGCAACGATGGACAGAGTACAGCCAAAAAAACGCTGGAGAGCTCTGCTCTGGTGGCTCCTACCAGCGAAGCTTCTTCCCGGTGCTGCAGTGGAGCTTTTGCCCCCTCTTTTGGTTAGGGAGAAGTAGGACGAGGGGAGGGAGCAGGTCTGAAGGTTTAGCAAGAAATCTGTCTGCTTTTTGGAAAGGGAGGGAGCAGGTAGTGCACCGGAGGCCTGTTTAGGCGAGTCTGCCATGACTGAACCGGTTCTCTGAGTCAGATTCCCCCGACGAAAATCACTGCAAAGGTGCCAGGATGATACAGATATGGGACAGACATCTTATGTAGTTCTTAACTGTCCTCCTTCTCTAGATTTTGCAACTGTTCGTGCTCTTACTTCACATTCCAAGAAAGCCTATGTGGGTTTCTCAAGGAAACGGAGGCTGAATTTTCACATCATTGGTGCTGTTCCTCTCACTGGATGATTTTGTGCCTTCGGTATCTGACTGAGTCAGGTATGGCCATCTGTATTGAGACTGCATCTTTAATCCTGTCCATGCAATTCTGTCTGCTAAGACTCAGACTTTGCGGCAGTAACTGGAGCAATGTGTAGGCTTTATTGTTTGCTTTTATTCTGCTAAGTGTTTTTCAGCTTCATCTATTGCCTTCATCTTGTGGTGTGGTTGTAGCCTAGTCCCAGATGCAAGAAAAAACAAAAGTAGGCTAAGCTTAAAGGGACATAATGGTGTGGCTGCTCAGCTTGACCCTTCAAGAAGTAATACTGTATTGATTTTCTGGTTGAACTGATTCATTCTTGCCAGGGTATTCCCTTAACTCTTAGTGCAGTCTTTCCTTCCGGACTGGGCACAGAACAACGAGAGAAGAAAGTGGTTTGCAGCAGCTCACTGTGGCCTGGTGCTGCAGTAAATAGGACAGGACTTGGGATGAGACTTTGGCCAGCTACTAGACTCTTAATCTTTTTAACCTCTGTTTAAGGTTTTCATTGTTTTTCTTGGCTACCATGTATCTTTGATGGGGAAATGGCTGCAGTTAAATTATTCATTAGTGTTAATGGTAATTCATTGCTCTGGGAACATCAAACCAGCACTATTGCGAATCTGCACAAAGTCTAGCACTTACAAATGCAACTTAAATCCTCCCATGTGTTTATGAGTTGTCTGTAAAATTACAATAGCAGTTTGTATTAGCAAGAGTGTTTTCACATCTGTTTTGGGAAGGGCTGAACAGTATGGTATCTTAAATGCTGGTAGACACTAGTAACAAGTTAATTCTTTTACAGCTACTGGTCCTGAAATACCTGATCAACTGGAAGTATTGCGAAGGGAATCCTGCTGTAGCCAAGGAGCATGTGAGAAGTTTAGGTACTAAAAATAATAGATTTAAACTTTTCTACCAAGTTTGTATTGGAATATCCCTGGAATTTTTTAAAGGTGTGAAAATACAAGTCAGTTCAAGGCAGCTTTCAAAAGATGAGTCTTCATCTCTAGTGCCAGCAGGCTTGGTCAAATGTGTAGCATCAGCCAGCACACTTGAGCTCAAACAAGCAAGCAGAAACAAATCTTTCAGATGTACGAGACACTAATGAACTGTCTGCTTCTTTTCAGGCATGCCTCTGAAGATGTCTTGAATGCAGAACTGAAAGTGATTAGAGCAGTTGTCCATGGCATTGCTCTAATAATGGTGAGTTTCCAGATTATTTAGAGGGTGGCTGAAGGGCACCCTCTAGCACAAGTATATTGAGCAGTGACTGACACTGCAGTCCACCAGATGCCTGATGAAAACTACTGGCAAGACTATGGTGCGTGCTATGGGGTGCTGAGGCATCTAATATGAAAACTCACTCTTGCTTTTTGTTGATTTCCTTGGAGACAAGTATGACATAGACACGAATCTGCTGGGAAGATCAAAGATTTTGTAGCTTATTGCAGTGGTTTCTAGTAGATCTAATTTGAAGTCCTGAGCATGAAGGTGAGAATGGAAGGAAATTTTGGAGTTGGGAGGCAGGGATGCTAACTGCAGAATGAAAGGTTAACATGGCGTTTGGGCCAGGAAGAGCAGCTACAATTGTCCACTTGTTGATAGAAGAATGTGCTTTGGTCCTCCCATTTTAAATACATTTGCTTTCTGGAAAAAATGGAAAAGCTTATGGGTTGAGATAAGGACAACTACCACCATGGGCAAAATAGGCTCGACATATGGAAGGATACTTAATTTATTGCTGATTAATAAGGGAGCAGAACAGTGAGAACTAAAATGTAACTAACACACCTTCCCCCCAGCCTGCTTCTTCTCAGGCTCAACTTCCATCTCAGTCCTTGTAGCTCCTCCTGCACTGAGCTGGGGTTTTCTTTCCTTTCTTAACCCTGCTCTCCCAGAGCCCTCACAGCTCTCCGCAAGGGATTTTGGAGCTTGTCTGAATGGTCTCTGGTTGCTCAGGGAAAGCTTTAAGCCATGGCAAGGGGATTGTTTACTCCAGAGATCTTCTAGAGTACTGCTATCCAAAGGAAGTGCAGGAAGAAAATATTAGTTCTTCTATTTGTATTGAAATTTTGTCTAAAAAATGAGAAAATAAAATGGTGTACGTGCCAGAGGGGCCTATGGCTTGCCAGGCGCTTGGTGTGCTGGGGACTCGTGCTCACAGCGTGGTGGGGGCAGCAGTGGTGCCCTTGCATGTTTGCTTGCTTTCAGCCTGTTGTGACTCACTGTGCTTTGTGTTCAGTGGATTTACGGATCGTGTTTCTTAGTGGTAGCTACACCATACTCGAACTGCGTATTGAAGATACGACTGACAACGCCAGGCAGTGAGGAAGCAGCAGAGCTGGCACTTTCCTTCTCAGAGGAAATCTTTGTCAACCACATGGTGGGGTAAAAGTAACAATGATCTAATGAGATCTGACAAGAATTTGGCCATAAATATTCAAAATTGTCAAGAAGGCTGTTTGAAATATGGATTTACATAGCCCTTACCCTAATGATGTTTTGTGCCTTAAGATGTGAGCTAATGATGGTGTGAAGCCGCCACAACCAGCAATGAGCATCCAGGATGGAGACAAGCTGCTTCGGTCTCTTCAGTGATGCATCGTGCTGCACATACTCAAACCACTGTTTTGCAAAATTTCCCTAAGCTTAATGATCAATGTTTTGGAGCCTTTTTTGAGGTTTCTTATGCAAGTCAAAAAGCCATGCACTGGTGGGGAAACCTTTGTTCTTCCTGCCACAGTAAAAACAGGTGAGATAACGAATGGAAAGTGATTTGGTGACATGCTGAAGCGCATGCCTTTGCCTGCAAATGTTTCTGGGAGGCGCTCAGGAAGCACTCCTGGGGATCAGAAGAAAGATGAGGCACAAATAACGGGGTGCAGGAGGTGTGCGGTACAGCTGGGTGAAAGAACCAACGTCCCTGGCCTTGTCTGGTGGCATTTGCTGGGTTCTGCTTCAACAGCAGAGTGCTCGAAGAAGGACTGGTGGGCCAGTGAAAGAAAGACCTGTGGGAGAGGACAGGTTCTCAACAGTAAATTATTTCTTTAACAAAACAGTGTTTCACAGAAAATCTCTTTCAGTATAACCGCTGGTGGAGTGGCTGCTGTGGCCAGAATTAGAAAAGGTGCTAGGGTGAGATTACAGGGACAGGGACACACCTGCAAGTCACCCCCCGTCCTGGGCAAGCTAGCGCAGCAAAGGTGTTGCAGCTAGAAGTTCCCAGGGGACGTCATGGATGTGGTTAACTTCATAAAATAAAGTGAATAGGACAGGACAGGACAGGATAGGATAGGATAGGATAGAACGCAACGGAACAGAAAAAAAAAAAAAAAAATAACATGAAATAAAATGCACCAAGGCCTTTACATAGCCAGATTTTCACAATACTTTAATCATGAAATTGGAGGTTTGTTGGTTTTCTCATGGCAAAGTGCTTCAAAGAGCTGTTGAACTGGAAAATGCAGCTTTTCTTCCCCCAAAGGCCAGTGCTCCTGGTGTGCTGAGCTCTTCTGCGAGGACAAGCAGCTGTCACGGGTGTGATGTGTCATCCTCTCAAGCTCTCACATCCATAGCCTTAGAACCTTGGCAACCAAATTTTCTAACCCATTAAAAATCTTCCATTTTCAGTGTGTTTTGAACCCATTTGTTAAAACAAGCAAACAAACAAACAAAACCACAACAAGACCTTCACAACAGTTTGCAAGACCGCCTGATTGACAGCAGGAAGGATGGAAATTTCCAGCTGAATTCTGACAAAATCCGCTGCAAAATTGCTGGTGGGGGTTGGAAAACGAGTATCGGGATGCAGCAAGCACAGCGAGGGCGTGCAGCCTCCCTCGGGACCCAGCTTTGTCGCCGACAGCCGTTGGGGCCAGCACCGACCCTGGGAGCGGGCGCAGGAATTGCTGCACCACCACCCGCTGAGCCAAGGTTGTGTAGGATGAGGATGCGGCCGCTTTGCAGAACTGGATATTTTCCGGGGATATTTTTGAGGACAAAGGGGCGGGTTGTAACACTGGGATTTTTTTAAGATGTCTCTTTGTCTCATCGGTGTTTAT
>CM021788.1:253491-273547 GCA_011076525.1 Nettapus auritus | reverse complement strand
GGGGGGGGGGGGGGTTGCTTTTGGGGGTGCAGCTCGGTGCTTTGCTCCCCCCACCCCACCCTGGGAGAAGGCGTGCGTTGCGGATGGGGTGTGGGGGGGAGCATCGAGGGGCGAGCTCGCGGGGAGGGGGGGCGGCTCGTACCGCAGCGGTGCGTGGGGGGGTGCCCCCTTCCCTCCCCTCCCCAACCGGGGCTGGGGGGTGCGTTGGGCGTTGCACAAGGTGCGTGGGGGTGCAGCACGTAGGGGCGTCGCGTCGTGGTGCGCTGTGGGAGGGGGGCTTCTTCGCGGGGGTGGGGGGCACCAGGACGCTGCGTGCCCCGGGGGTGCCCGATGCGCATCAGCATCCATGCAGGGGTGGTGCACTGTGCGCTGCGCACGCGCTGCACGGGGAGGGGGGCACGAAGCAGGGGGAGGTGATTTGGGGCCGTGGAGGCATTTTGGGGTGCATCGGGGGTGGTGGGTGCGGGGGGCGCATGGACAGAACTGCACGTATGGGGGGGATTGCTGACAAGGGGCGTGCATGCGCAGTGCACGAGTGCAGGTACGTGCATGCAACGGGGAGCTCGGGGGGGGCAGACGGGGTGGATGTGAATGGTGCACGGGGCACACGTACAGTGCGTGGGATGGGGCTGCATGCATGTACAGCAGTGCTTGCATGTACAATGGTGCATCCATGTACAGTGGTGCATCCACGTATAGTGGTGCACACACAGGAAGGCACGTGTGTGTGCAGTGTGTGCTTGCACCCCTGTGCATGCAAACATGCTTTGCACGTACCCCCTGAGCCCGTATGCAGCATGTGCACTGTACATGCATGCACCTTAACACACATACGCACCCATAAGGGTGCACCCCATGCCTGTGCACCCTGGTATGTGCGCACTGTGCCTGCATGCTTAGGGCTGCAGGTGTGCAGAGCTGCAGGCAGGCACAGGAGGTACCTGCTCAGTGCACACATCTGGGGCACATCACCCTTGGGGTGTGGAAGTCCCTGGTGAATGCATGCAGGGGTGTGTGTGTGTGCATGCATGGGGACACGTGTGTGTGGAGGCGTGCGCATATGTGCACAGGGCTCACTTACATCTGTGTGTGCATGTACCCCTTGCACATGTGCACCCTGACACTTATGCACCCCCCAAAATGCACGAAGCATGTGTCTGCACAGTGCACAGGTGCACCCTCATGCGCATATGCCCCTGTGCAGGTGTGCCCCCCTCCAGATGTGGGGGTGCACGAATGCACAGGGGTGTGTGCCTATAGGATACTTACGGGATGCTACTAAGGTGCAACAGGGGTTTATTAAAATGCCATTAGGATACAGTGGAGATAGTGTTAGAGTACTTCCTGGATGGCACTAAGGTACTGGCAGGATATTATATGTGGATGCTATGTAGGTACTGTGAGAACACCCGTAAGGTACTACAGGAAGTAGGGCACAACCAGAATGCTGTCAGGACACTGCTGAATTATTACCAGGATCTTTCCTGGGATGATAGTGCCCACTGGGGCATTAGGAAGGTGCCACTGGGGTAGTGCTAGCATACCTTCAGGGTACTCTCAAGATACTACAAATGATAGTGTTAAGATGCTTTTGGTGTAGTAACATGGCAGGACTAGGACATTCTCAGGATACTACCAGGATCTTACTGAGATACAGTGGACACTAGTAAGATTATCAGGATATTATAAAGTACCACCACGATACTTTCAGGACTCTATTAGTAATTTATTGCTAGAATCCTATCAGGATACTACTGAGATTCTGTCAGGGCACTACCAAGATATTACTAGGATATTATCAGAACTCTACAAAAATGCTTTCAGCACATTGATAAGACACTATGAAGGTACTACTGAGATATCAGTAGAATATTCACAGGAAAGCACTAAAATAATAGATATCTGGATTTTACATTGCACTACTGAGATACTGTCAGGACACTGCTAACATACCAGCCATATACTGTTAGGATCCTATCAGCTACTATGATTCGTGTCAGGACACTATTAAGATATGACCAGGATTCTATCAGGATGCTCCTGACATAGAATCAGGGTACCATTATGATACTGTCACAAACACTGATAAGGTGCTTTCAGTACAGAACTCAGTTTTTAGTAGGATGCTGTCAGGATGCTACTAGGGGGATACTTCTGAGATACTACTAGGGAATGAGAAAAGGTAGTGGTGAGGTGCTTCTGGCGTACTATCGGGGCAACACTTGAGCTTAGGATACTGTCAGAACATTGCTGATACTACTATGATACTTTGATGCCACTACTAAGGTGCTAGTGATATAGTAGGAGGGTACTACTGAGATACTAAAAATTCAGTAATAAAGCTGGTGATGTGATACTGTTGACGTACTGTCAGGGTAGCAGTAAGATACTCTGGGGGCTTTTAAAATACTTTGCTACTAACAGTGTTGGGATAGTACTTAGAGACAATCAGCATATTACTATAGCACTACTAAGATGCTATGAAGGCAGTAGTAAGATGCTGTAGGGATGCTGCTAAGTTACCACTGGGACACTACTAGCCCTGTACTGGGATTACAGCCAGCACAGTGCAAGCAAAGGGAATTGGGAGCCTGGCTGGCGTGACCCTGAGCATCAGGAGCCTCACAGGTGCCCTCTCCCCACAGCTAAGGTGGGCACAAGGAGGATGGAGGCACCCCTGGTAAGCCTGGAGGAGGAGTTCGAGGAGGGGCCTGGGGACGATGGGGGGACTCCCCGGCGCACTGCAGACCCGGCGCTGGCTGAGCTGGAGAGCTTCTCAGCTGAGATGATGAGCTTCAAGTCGATGGAGGACCTGGTGCAGGAGTTCGATGAGAAGCTCACCGTCTGCTTCCGCAACTACGACGCTGCCACCGAGGGCCTGGCCCCTGTGCGGGGCCGCCTGCAGGCACAGGAGGAGGAGGAGCGCCTCCAGGACGAGGAGTGAGTAAGGCCCTTTCCTCCCGGGGATGCCTACCTCCGCACCCCTGTGGAGTCTGGCTCCGAGCATTGCAGCATGGTCATACAGCGTTCCAAAGTAATGGTGTAGTAACCTGTGAGTAAGCCCCCTTAGGGCCTGTGTGCCTTCTTGAACCCTTGAGAGGCTTCCTCCACATGCAGCCCAACCCCTCGCATCATGGCAAAGCTGTGCAGTAGCATGGAGTAGCTGTGTAGTATCCTATGAATAGGGCACTGTTGGGCCTGCATGCCTCCTTGCAACATTATGAGATACACACATGCTGCCCCAGCACACAAACCAGCCTCCACCACTGCAGCATGGCTAATGCAGTACATCAGGGTAACAACATTGTATCCTATGAGTAAGGCACCACTGGGGCCTATGCACTCCTTGCATGCTTGCAAGATACCCTCTGCATGGAAGTCACACCACTGCATTGCAGCATGATCATGCAACACCTTGGAGTAGCTGTGTAGTATCCTATGAGTAGGTACAGCAGGGTGCCCCATGTGGAATTGCAATGGGCCACAGCAGCCCAGGCTTTGTAAGTGCAGCAGGCGGTGGGTAACTTAGAGTAAGGTGTGAGTAGGGCTCAGCCTCCTCCTTTCAACATGCAAGCAGTGCACCAAGGCGGGGCAGCCAGTCTGGGGCAAAATCTGCCCAACCTTGCCTATTTGGCCAAAAACAGTGGCAATTACACTGAAATCTTAATTTTCCTTAAAAACCTTTTTTTGTTGTTGCAAAAATGTCATTTGGGGGGCAGAATTTGCTTTTTTTTTTTTCTTTCTTTCTTTTTTTTTTTTTTTTTTTGAGTGTTTTTCTATAAACACCTTTCTAGTGGATTTTTTGTGTGTGTTTAAGTGTTTAATTGGGATTATTCCCCAGGCTGCAGTTCCTAATGCTGATTTTTCACCAAGCGAGGTGGTTGTTTTCAACCCTGAAGCTCCCAAATCTCTTTATTTTCTTTCTTTCTTTCTTTCTTTCTTTCCTTCTTTCTTTCTTTTTTTCTCAAGAGAAAAATCAGTATTTTTTTCAGAGAAAAAATGCGTTTTGGCCTGGTGCCGGGAGCTCCGCGCTGTCGCCGGCAGCCGGCCCACGGTGCTGCTTTGTGCTGCTTATTGTGTCATTTTTGGGTCAGTTTGGGCAAAACAGGCCTTTTTTTTCCCCTGGTCTTGAATGAGCCCTGTGTGCATGGGTGGGGGATGGGCTGGGGCCTTAAAGGCACCATTTTCCACTAATTATTAACCAATTATTGCCATAATTAACCCAGAAATCTCCTTCCATTACTTGCCTGGCTCTTCAAGGTGCTGTCCCTTTAAAAGCAGAAAAAAAAAAGCAGATTTGGGGAATAATCACTTGCATTTTCCTTATTCCATTTTTGTTAAAAACTGGGAATACACATTTTTTTTAATGCATTTTTGTGTATTGATTTGTGAAATACATGAATAAGGGGGAAATTATGATCAGGCGAGGAGAGGGGTGAGATGAGTTCCCAAGATGGATGTTTTTGTCGTCACTTTGGGGCTGGGGGCGTTTGGGGAGGGGCGAGCTGTTTTGGGATGGTTTAGGGGGAATTGGGTTGTGTGTGGATGTGGCACTGCGTTGGATGGGATGGACTAAAACTGCAATTTGTTGTGGTGGGAAAATGTGTGGTTTTGCCTAAATATAGGGAAGGAGGTGTCGACCTGGGAAAATGCATGGGGGTTGGTGTTCTAACCTTGTCTTTTTCCCATTTTTTGACCTTTTTCCCTGTGTTACCACTTTTCAGCTCTTTTTTTCCCCTCTTCTTCCATATCCAGTTTTCCCTATTTTTTTATTTAATCCCATTTTATCCCTTTTTATCCATTTGCCCCTTTCCTCATACTCAATTCTTTCTTACATTTTCCTTTTCCTCAATTCCCTTCCTCCCATTTTTCCCTTTTATCCCTTTTCTCTTTCTTTTTCCCATTTTCCTCCTTTCACTGTCTGACCTCATTCTCAGTTTTCCCAATTTTCCTTTTTCCCCACTTTTCTCTACTTTTCCCCATATTCCCCTTTTTTGCCTCTTTTCTCATTTCTTTCCATTTCCCATCTTTTGTTCCCATTTCCCTTCCATTTTCTGCCTTTTTCTCCTTTTTACCTCTTTCCTTTTTACCTCTTTTATTCTTTTATCTTTTTCCTTTTTTTTTTTTTAATTATTTTCTTCATTTTCCCTTTTTCTCCCCTCTACCCTCCCTCTCCTTTTCCCCATGCACGTTTTTTTTTGGTGAAATAGGGCAAAATTGGCCCAGCCCTGCGGGGGAATATGGGGCACACACAGTAGTGGTGCAGAAGAGGTGGCAGGGGGCTCCGGGAAGCTGCTGCATAAAGGCCGTGGTTTGGGGTATTAAGGGCAGTTTTGTGGAGTGACTTGGGGTATTTCAGGGCCATTTTTCGTTGATGTTTTTTCTAGAATATTTTTTTTTTTTTTTTTTTTGTCTGTTTCAGTTCATTTTGGAGTGTCAGATGAATTTTGGGGTGTTCCATTTGTGGGGTGGCTCCAGGTGTTTCACTGCTGTGTTCTGGGGCAGCAAATCAGGGAATTTTGGGAGGCTTTGAGGTTTTTTTGTTTGTTTGTTTTTTTCCAGGGTGTCACAGCTGTGATTTAGGGTGTTCCAGGGCAGTTTTGGAGGGTTTCAGGGCATCAGGGCAGTGAATCTGGACAGTTTTGCTGTCACTTGCTGCACTTTTGGGTTATTTCAGAGCAGTATTTTCGGGTGTTCCATGTCCAATTTTGGGGGAATTTCAGGGCAGTTTTGTAGGTTATTTATTTATTTATTTATTTTTCAGGGTGACAGTTTGGGGTGCTTCAAAAGGGCATTTTGGGTCACTATGGGGTGTTTTGGCTGCATTTTGGGGCATTTCAGCATGATGCAGGACAGCATTTGGGGGGAGTTTTGAAGCATTTTGGACATTGCAGGAGCTTTTCGGGATGTTGTGTTTTCAGGGCAGTGTTTCAGAACAGCATTTTGGGAAATTTCTGGATGTTCAAAGGTTGTGTATTGGAACATTCTGGGGCATTTGAGAGTATTTGTGGTTGTTTCGGGCTGGTGTGTGGGAGCATTCCAGGGTGGCATTTTGGGATGTTTTGTAGTATCTTGCTTTTGGGGGCATTTTGGGGTAATGTTTCCGGATGACATTTTGGGACATTTCAGTGCATTTGGGTGGGGTTGGATTGATGCATTTTGAGGCATTTCATGGTATTTTGAACATTTGGGGCAGTGTCTCTGTGGAGCATTTTGGGGTGTTCCAGGACAGCATTTTGAGATCCTTTGGGGCTTTTCAGAGTGTCTTGGGACATCTCAGGGCTTCAGGGCAGTGTTTTAGTGCAGCATTTTGGAGCATTTCTGGGGCTTTAGGGACTTTCCATTTTTTGGGGGGACATTTCAGGGCATCAGGGCAATGTTTTGGGGATATTTAGGAGTGATTTAGGATGGTGTTTTGGGGTGTTTGGGGTCATTCAGAGCGTCGCTGTGGCCTTTTGGGGGTAAAGTTACAAAATGATGTCTTGGGGGCATCACAGGAGTTGGGGTACTTTGGGATATTTCAAGGCAGTGTTCCAGAATTATATTTTGGGATGTTTTAGGGTGTTCTGAGGCAGCATTTGGGGTGATTTGGGATGTCTTGTGCATCTGAGTGATGTTTCAGGTTGTTTCCAGGCATCGTTTGGGGGCATTTCTGGGTGTTCTGGGGCTGCATTTGAGGCTACTTTGAGGCATTTCGTCATGGCATTTCAGGATGGCTATCTGGGACATAGTGCTTCTTAGGGGCATTTTGGGCCATTTTGGCAATTGCCGCTCACCACCCAAACTCCCTGCAGGGTGTGGGACGCCCTCACTGATGGTTTCGCCCCCCGAGACTCCCCCCGACCCTGGCTGCACCCTGAAGCTGAGGGCCCCGATGGCACCGACCCCCAGGTATGGCTGTAGCACCCTTAACACCTCAAAACCCTCCTGTCCCCATGTGACCCCCCCAGTGATGACTGACAGTTGTCAATCAGCCCCAAGGCTTAGCGACCATCAGGGAGGGAGCTGAGCCAGGGTGCTTCAGACCACCCAGAAATGGTGTATTTGGGGGGCTGTTCTTTCATGCAGCACCAATGACAATTGCAATAAAACGGGCAAGATTAAGTGCTTGGTTTGGCAATCTGGTCCCTGCCAATCTGTCCCTAAGCTGGGGTAAGGTGGTATATTTTGGAGGGAGAAAATAGCGTTTACTTCTTTGTAGTGAGTTTGTGCTGTGAGTAGCTATGTGGGAGATTGTGGGAGGGCAGCGAAAATGTCCCCAAACCCACTGAATTAAGCCCATTTGGATGTCACACAACCTGTCACTAGAGAAGGTGGGGAGAAAGTCCATTTCTTGGTTTATTTTCTGCTAAAAAAAAAAAAATAATAATAACCTTTGAAAGATAGTAAAAAAAATGTCTCCCCATCCAACGTCTTCGTTGTTCACCCCCCTATCCAGCATCCCTCTCTGACATCTCTCTGCCTAATGTCCCCATCCAACATCTCCATCCAGCCTCTCCCCATTTAATGTTTCCATCCCTTGTCCAACATCTCCCCTTCCAACATTCCCGTCGTCTCCATCCAATGTGTTCATTGTCTCCCCATCCAACATCTCTTCCTGACATCCTTCTGCTTCTCTCAGCCCAATGTCTCCATCCAGTGTCCACATCCATTGGCTTCTTCCATTCCCCTCCAATATCTGCCTATCATCTCCCCATCCAATGTCTCCATGCAACATCTCTATGTGCTTTCATCAAACTTGTCCCCATCCATCATTTTCACCCAGCATCACCATATGAAGTCCCTGTCCAACATCATCTCCCTGTCCAACATTCCCACCCAGCATTTCTATCCAATATCCCCATCCAACACATGGCTGTCTGGTGTCCCCATCCAGTATCCTCAAACGAGGTTTCCATCTAACATCTCCTAAGGCAACGTCTCCATCCAACACCCTGATCCAGTGTCTCCCATCCAACGTCTCCCTGTCCTACCTCCCCATCTGTTGTCTCCAGTATCTCCCCAATGCAGACCCTGCAGGTAGCGCATCCCCGGAGCTGTGGCTCCCTGGCAGCTCTCCCCATGAGCTGTGGGGGCCATGTCTGTGTCTGTGCCTGCACCAGGCAGTGTCCATGGTGCCACCGGGGCCACCCAGCTTGTGTCTCCTGCAGCTTTGTGAGAAGGAAGAGGAGGAGGAGCTTGCTGAGAGGAGCGAGCATGACTCAGGCATCAATGAGGAGCCACTGCTGACGGCTGAGCAGGTACCCTCAGCCCCTGCGTGTACCCAAACACCCAAGTGTGCCCATAACACTGGGCTTGCATCCCTCAGGACAGCCTCAGCCTACCACAGCCCCATGGCTGTATGCTCAAAGTGCAAAAAAGACCAAATCCCATCATTTTGGAACGCTGTCCCCTCTCTGTGGGCAGGGGTGCAGGACACAGATGTGGCTTGCAAGGGGGAAGCCATATGCAGACGTACAGATGGGATGTGTGGGATGCAGAGTTGGAAATGGGGGTGCTGAGGTGGGATGTGGGGTTTGGGTGCAGATGGGGACGTGGATACCCACGTAGCGCGCAAGGTGCAGGTTTGGATTGTGGGGGGCAGGTGGAGGGTGTAGGGACAAGTATGGGGTGCAGGATGGAGAATGCAACGTAGGGTGTAGGGAGCAGGATGCAGGTGTAGGTAAGGGATGCAGCTGCAGGATTCGTGGTGCAGATGTGAGATGGTGCAGCGCGGTGCAGGTGGAGGGTGCAGGCAGCAGGGTGCAGGTGCAGGACAAGTGCAGGGTGCAGGTGTGGGATGAGGTGGGGTGCAAAGTGCAACTGGAGGGCACAATGCCCCACAGGTCATCGAGGAGCTGGAGGAGCTGATGCAGAGTTCACCTGACCCTGAGGCTGACCCTGACGGTGATGAAGATGAGGAGGAGGAGGAGGAGGAGGAAGAGGAGGAAGCTGAGGCTGATGCAGAGGGTGATAGTGGCAGTGGGGGCATGGAGCCCATCCTCCTGCGTGAGCTGCACACTTTCTCCCCCACCTTCAACAACAACTGCTCCCATGAAGGTATGGCCAGCAAGACCCAGGCCAGTCCTTTTTTGGGGGAAATTCCCACCAAATTGGGCAAACAAATCTCTCCAGGTTTCAGGGCTGGCTGGACCCAGTGTTTAAGCACTGTTTGGTCAGGAGGAGGCTCTTATAAAAAAATAAGCCCACGGAGATCTTGCTTTTAATGCTGTATTAAGTGCACCCTGTGTGTCACTAAGCACACCACACATTTTGCAGAGTATCTCCTGCATTGTGCATTGTACTAAATGCCTTTTGTTAAATGCATGTAGTGCATTTCTCTAAAACGTTTTGCAAAACACTGTGCCATTCATTAAATGTGCACTGTTATCACCTTGCACTATTATCACCATCTTTTCTCCATGTATACCAAGCATTTTGCTAAACATACCATGCAGTTCATTAAATAACCTGTGCATTTTGCAAAAATGTCTTATGTGTCCTGCGCTTCACTGTTTGCATCCTGCATTTCAGTAACTGCACTTTCCTCATGACACAATGCATGTGACTGCATGCACCAGACTCTTCCCTGATCTGTGCATGGTGCGTTTTCCTGATTACACTGTGCATTTTACTGAATGTTTTGTGCACCTCCCTGAATGCACCGTGCCACTAAATGCACTGTGCAACGTCCATAATGTGTAGAAAACTTTTTGGTGCTTTTCAGTAATTGCACTAGGTTGTTTCCCCCTCAAGGCACCATGCATGCATTTCACTAACTGCATAGAGAGTTTCATTAATCTCTGGCATTTTGCTAATTGCTCTGTGTATTCCTCTAATTGCACATAGTACATTTCATTTATTGCACCATGCGTGTCAGTAATTGCACCAAGCATCCCTGTAATTGCTCTGGGCATTTAATTTATGACACTGGCCATTTCAATAATTGTACTATGACAGTGTTGGGTGTTCCAATAAATGCACCGTGCATCTTCATAATCACAACACATTAAAAAAGTTTCAATGTGCATTTCACTAATTGCACTGTGCATTTCATTAACTGCCTCTATGGAATTTTACTAAATGTAGTGTGTTCAAATAATGCATGTCACTAATTGCACCATGTGTTTAACTAATGCACTATGCCTTTCACTGACTGCACCAGGAATATCACTGACTTCTCTGTTCATTGCACTAATTGCAACAGGCATACCAATAACTGCACGGGGCATTGCCAGCATCACACAGTGCATTGCACTAATTGCACCATGCATTGCACTAACTGCACTGGGCATTGCCAGATTGCACCATGCATTGCACTAACTGCACTGGGCATTGCTGTATCGCACCATGCATCACACTAACTGCACTGGGCATTGCTGAATCGCACCGTGCGTTGCATTAATTGCACAGGACATCTCACCATTTGCACTGGGCAGCCCAGTAATTGCAGTGTGCATGTCACTAATGGCGCAATGCATTTTGCAATCGTGCAACGCATGTCCCGTCTGTAACTGCCCCGCCGGCAGCAGGGCTGGAGCAGCTCTCAGCCGGGGAGCTGGTGGCAGCGGCAGGGCGGGCGGAGGCGGCGAGCCGGGCGCTGTCGGCGGAGCTGGTGGCACAGCTGGCGCGGCGGGACGAGCTGGCCTTCGAGAAGGAGGTGAAGACGGCGTTCATCGGGGCGCTGCTGGCGGTGCAGGGGGAGCAGCGGGAGCAGCGGGAGGCCGCTCGGCGCCGCCGCCGTGACCGGGGGCTGAGCCTGCAGGGGGGGCGCCCTGAACGCGGGGGACACATGCCCAGGAAGGTGGGAGATGTGGTGGCCGTGGGGGGGGACGTGGGGGGACAGGGGAATGTGGGGATGGGAGGACATGGGATGGGAAGGGGGTCCGTGGGATCCTGGGGATGTCGGAATGGGATATGGGGACATGGGGCAGGGAAACATGGGGATATGGGACAGGGTGCGGTGAGGATGGGGGACATGATGGGATGGGATGGGATGGGATGGGATGGGGGGATGTAGGAACTTGGGGATGTGGGGATACAGGGACATAGGGTTGTGAGCATGGGGGAAAAGGGGCTGGGGTTTCAGGAAATGTAGGGATGAGATATAGGGACAGGGGGACATGGGAGGATGCGGGATCTGGAAGATGTTGGAATGGGAAGTGGGGAAGTGGGGATGGGGAGGTGGGATGGGGGGGACATGGCCACGGGGGACTGTGGGGACATGGGATGAGGTGGGATAGGATGAGGGGTATGTAGAAACCTGTGGATATGAAGATAGGTTGTGGGAATATGGGGATGAGGAGCTGGGGACAGGGGGATGTGGGAGGGGATGCGATGGGATGGGATGGGATGCGATGGGATGGGATGGGATGGGATGGGATGGGGGACCACAGACTGCAGGAGATGTGGGGATGGGATGATGCTACAGGAGGAGGTAGGATTGGGGGGTCATGGGGTCCTAGGGATGTGGGGATAGGGGATGTAGGGACATGGGGACAGGGGCAGGTAGGGACAAGGGGATATGGGATGGGAGACATAGGATACTTGGAATAAGAGGAATGCAGGGGAAGGTGGGAACATGGGGACATGGTATGGGACATGGTATGGAACAAGGAGATATAGGAGAGGGGGAGGTGGGGACATGGGGCTAGGTGCATGAGGAATGAGATGGGATGTAGATATAAAATGGGAAAGGAAGGTGGAATGGGGGGACTTGGGATGAGGGCACATGGAATGGGGATGACATGGGACAGGATGGGGGGACATGGGACAGGGGCATGTGGGGATAGGATATGGGGAGCTGGGGACAGGAGGACATGGGATGGGATGGTTGGACACAATCCAGGAGATCTGGGAATGGGATGGTGGGACATGGAATGGGTGGACGTGGGAAGGAATGGGGGCATATGGGATTGGGGAGGTAGGAACTTGGGGACAGCATGGGGGGACATGAGGTTGGGCAGATGGGACGAGTGACAAGAAAGGTGGACAATGCATATGGGACAGGGAACATGAAGGGGTGGGATGGGAATGTTGGGATGGGGGGACATGGGACATGGAGAGAACGCATGGAAATGTGGATGTGGGGGGGGGGAGATGTGGGGATGGGGCCCATGGGGATAGATGTGAGGGGGGACAGCAGGGCATGGGACAAGGCTATGGTGGGGACAGGGATGGGGGTCAGGGAGATGGGGACATTGGTGCCGAGGGAGGCATGCATGTGCCCGGGAGGTGACGGGGTGACGCGTCCCCAGCGCTTCAGCATGGAGGGCATCTCCAGCATCCTGCACTCCGGCCTGCGCCAGACCTTTGGCCCTGCCACCAACGAGAAGCAGGTGATGCCTTTTTTTCCCCCAAATCACTCAGAGCTGTCCCCTTTCACCTGCCCTCTCGCACACCCTATTCCCCTGCATCCCCCAAACCCCATTTTCCCCTTTTAAAATATTCCTTAATCTTACAGCTTTGCAACACACTTTTCCCTGCTTTGCAAATCCACCTTGCAAAATCATCTTTTTTCATCCACAAAATCCTCCCTTCATGTTTGGGCAGTTTTTGCATCCAAATAATTCAATAGCCCCCAGATGTCTGCAAATTAAATGTGATTGCAGGAAAGCTGCAGACATACTTTACCTTTGTGCTTTCATGCCAATTTGGTGCAATATGCATCATTGAGATGAACAAAAATACATAGTTTTGTGGCATGAAGGTGTTTCTGTGATGATTTTTTGTTTTGCAGTACCTGAACACAGTGATTCCGTATGAGAAGAAAGGATCGCCCCCCTCCGTTGAGGACCTGCAGATGCTCACCAACAGTGAGTCCTCGCTTGGGCAGTCATTTTGCATCAGAATCAGCCATTTTGCATTGCCGCAAGACAGCCGATTTGGGGCACAAATGTACATTGCTGCAGCAGCTGTGATTTTTGCATTGTTGTAACACAGCCAGTCACAGGCTGTTTGAGGCGCAATCAGCCATATAACACCATTGCGACGCAGCTGATTTGGGGGGGGGGGGGGCGGAACACCCATTTGCATCACAGCAGTACGGCTGCTTTGGGGCACTATCACCATTTTACATCAGTGCAGCACTGACAATTTTGGGGCACAGTCGTCTGATTTGCAGCACTGTGGAAAAACCAATCTGGGGTGAAAATACCTCTTTTGCTTTGTGCCAACATGGCTGATTTGGAGCGCAGCTGTTTTTTGTGTCACTGTGGTCCAGCCGCAGTGGCAGACCCACTTTGCAGCCCCCAGCATGGCCTATTTGGGGTAAAACCACCCATTTTGTTTTGTTGTGCCCTGGCCTATTTGGGGTACGATCACCCATTTTAAATCACTGCAGCACAGCTGCTTTGCAGCAAGCCCCCATTTTTACACCCTATACCGGTGCCAATTTGGGTGTGAAATACCCATTCTGCATCACCCCAGACTGGCTGATTGGGGGTGAAAAATGCTCATTTTGGATACTGCCATGCTTGGTGCATTGTAGAAGACTCTGTCCATGTCTCTGGTGACTTCTGGGACAGAGAAGGGGGAATTTTGGAGGGGCATGTGGGGGCACAGGGTCTGGGCTCACGGCACTATTCCCCCTCACAGTCCTGTTTGCTATGAAGGAGGGGAACGAGAAGGTGCCCACACTGCTGACGGATTACATCCTCAAAGGTACCTGCTGACCCTGCACATCCCCTGTGCATCCTCCGTACAGCCCCCGCGCATTCCCTGTTTATCCTTGTGCATCCCTCAAGCATCCCTCATGCACATCCCACACATCCCCTATGCACCCCTCATGCAATTCCCAGGTATCTTTTGTGCATGCTTGTGCCACTGTGCATCCACCATGCTTCCCTTCTGCATCTCCTGTGCATCCTTTTTGCATGCCCTGCTCATCCCTCATGTAGCCCCCTGCATCCCTTACTCATCTCCTGTGCATCCTGTGTGCATCCTTAAGGCCTGCAGGCCTTATGCATCCTGATGCACCCTTGTTGTTCATTCTCCTTCATCCCCCTTGCACTCTTACTTTGTCCTTCTGCATCTTTCATGCACCTTCATGAACATCTCCTGTTCCTCCCTCCTTTTCATCTCTTGTGCATCCCCATTCATCCCATCTGCTCGGCATCTGTTGTGCGTCCCCTGTGTACCCTTTGCACGACCATTGCACATCTCCTGTGTCCCCTCATGCACCTCTTGTGCATGCCTTGTGCATTTCTCCTGCATCCCTTTCATGTTCCTCCCACATCCCCTGTGCATCCCATTTGCAGCCACTGTGCAACCTCATGCAGCACTCATGCACGCTTGTGTACCCTCATGCATCCTAGTGCACCCGTGCTCATGCATCCTTGGTGCACACTCATGCACTCTCGTGCATACTTGTGCACGTGAGCCCCTAAGTATGCTTGGGCTCCCCTGTGCACCCCCATGCATCCGCGCATGCTTATGCATCCTCATGCAACCTGGTGCACGCTCACGCATCACTGTGCACCTTTGCAAACCCTTGTGCATCTCTGCATGCTAATGCACTCTTGTGCCTTCTGGCGCAAACCTTTCCATCGTTGTGCACCCGTCTGCTTGTGCATCATCATGCAGCCCAGTGCAGCCTTGTGCACACCCGTACACTGGCGAACGCCCATGGCCTTTCTCTTTGCAGTGCTCTGCCCAACCTGATGTGGCGCTGCCAATGAGCTCCCCCCACCCTGGCGCCCCCCAAAATGGGGCCAAACACAAGGAAAACAGGTCGCCTGCGGCCCCCCGCCCCACACTCCCCTCCCCCCCCCCACCTTTGCACAGCTGGGAAATAAATAATTTGTTTCATTAATTAAGCAACTGTCCTCTAGTATCTTCTTTCCCTGCCTGCAATGCTCACCATGTTTTGCAGCTTTTAGATAGAAAAACATGCTTTTTGTTGAAAATGCCAAGGAGGAAACTGCTGTGAGGCTCATGGATATTCAGCATTTTGCAAAATAGGCACTTTTTGGCTAGTGAGCTGCTGGGTGCTCATTAGGACATGGAAGAAGGGGGAAGCTTCCATTTTTGGGAGAACCAATCAGATTTGGGGAGTGTTGTTCATTTTGGGTGAGAGTCACTAGTTTGGGGATACTTTCTTTTTTGGAGAACATAATCTATTTTGGGGGTGCAGCCATTATTTTGAGTCAACTTGTCTTATTCAGGGGGGAAGGCACTATGTGGAGTTTCACTCATTTATGGGAGCATCAATTGCTTTTGAGAGTCACACATTTTGGGGAACATCACTCTTCTGGGGGGGAGTAACTCATTTTTTGAGAAAAACACTTTGGGGAAAATCATTAATTTGGAGAACATCCCTCCTTTTTGGGGAACATCATTCAGTCATTTTGGTGCACATTGCTTATTTTAAGGAAGCATTACATATTTCAGGGAAGCATCTATTTTGGGCTGGGGCATCCATTTGGGGGCATATTGCATATTTGGAGGAGTATAATGCATTTTGGGGGAGAGTCACCCATCTGGGGGGTGCATTGTTCACATTGAGGGCGAACCACTCCATTTTGGAGCTCTTTAGGGAAGCCTCACATCCCTAAAGGGGAGGCTCATTGCTGTTGTACAAGTAGGAATCATTTTTGGGCTGCATCACTCATTTGTGGGCTTAGGGCGAGTTACCTGTTTTGGGGGAGATTCACCTACTTGGGATCTGGGTGAATTGCCTGTTTTGGGGGGGGGTTACTCACCCATTTTGGGGTTCCTCTTCAGCCCCCCCCCAGAAGAAGCTGACAATAAAATACAGCTGCAAAACCTCATCTCTTAGTACTTTATAATAAATGGACATGAATTAATACTAAATTACAATGAATCCTTTATGAAATTATGGATTACATTCACGCCAGATCAGTATCGAAAAATAGGCTTTTCTGCCCATTGCATCACTTTGTTGCTGCAGCTGTTTTTCTGTGGCTGCTGTTTCTTCTCAACTCCTCACGAGCCGAAAGGACAAAAATGGCAATTGTTGCAGCCACCCAAATCCTTCCTTACTACAGAAGGACAAACCCCGCAGTTATGGGGAAGAACCTGCAGAAAAAACTTTTGTTTCCCCCCCATGGTACAAAGAAGAGCCCGTGTGTCACCTGGGCTGCTTTTGTCTCACATTTTAAGGCAAAGTTTGCCCTTTTACTACCATTCAAAAGTCTCCAAATGAATGGTTTTTGTAGAGCTGCCCTCCCTGACACCTCATTCAGGGCACTTGGGGATGAGAAACTCAATGTTTTCCTGTGCAAGTGGATGATATTGGGGAGAAATCATCTTTTCAGCAACAATACTGAATTTTCTTCCTCCCGGGCAAAGCCTGGGATCCACTGTTCAACTTTGGGTGAAAGTATGTGTATTTTTTTTTAACCATTTTTTCCTTTTTGGTACCAAAGCACCCTGGGAAGGTCTCACTCCTGGCAGGTTTTGCCCAACTTTGCATCTAGTCTCAGCCCTTTTTTTTTTTTTTTTTTTTTTTTTTTTTTTCCAGATTTGATGGGTTTTTAGCACATAAATTAAAGAGTTCAGGGGAGCTTTCTCCTTTTTCCAGAAAGTCACGTATGGAGTCACCAAATGGCCATGACATTGGAGGTTTGGGCAATCCAGTGGGTCAAGAGTGTGAAGCTTTCCTCAAATCTGATCTGAAGCAGAATTTGCACTCGGCAATTTTTTCCCACCTGCTGATATTTATGCCTGTGAGTGATCTTTTCTGGGGAAACCTTCCCAAAAAAACATCAGTCCCATGTTTTTTTTTTGTTTGTTTGTTTTTTTTTTCACCAAGAAATCCAAGAGGATGCAGCAGCCCACAGTGAAAAAAACGTGTTACCCCATGGCATCCAAGCATTGTGGGCATAACATCTTCCACTAAAAATGCTTTCCTCACCAAAAACGAAGGGCAAAGGGGGAAAACAAGGATAAAACTTGGAAAAACAAACAACAAAACAAAACAAAACAAAATCCGGCCACAATATGTGCCTTGTAAACGCATGTCCTTCACTTCCACGCGCTGGTGTGGTGGCCCCCGTGCTCCCACAGGCAGATAGGGCACCTGTCAGTGCCTCCAATTTGCTTTTTTCTCACCAATTTGTTGCTGTTCTTGCTATTTTTTGCCATTTGGGAGGGGGGTGTTTCTGGTGCCATCAATGATTTGAGGAGGGCGCAGGGGAGCTACTCCAGCGAGTCACTGTGGTCCAAGCCGAGGTCAGTGCCGGGTGCAGCTGGGAGGCCACCAGGCTCTTCCTCCAGCTCCTCCTCCTCCTCTTCCTCCTCTTCCATCTCGTCCTCATCCTCCTCCTCATCTTCCTCCTCCTCCTCGGTACCGTCTAGGGAGTCATCATGGGCCGCGAGCATGGCTTGCTGCATGGCCATGGTGGCTGTGGCTGATGACAGGGGCTGCAGGTTGTCCATGCCAAGTGAGCCTGAAATTTAAAAAATACATGTAAGACTCCTCAGCCAACATCAAAAGGACAAAAAAGTGTATAAACCTAGAATAACACAAGTGGAAAGCTGTATCTATACAGAATATTCTGTAGGATGTCCCACCTGATCCAGCCATCCCCCTAAGTCCAAACCTTAACATTTAGTTCATGAAAGTTTGCTGAATAACAGGAAACACACATTTTTTTTCAGCAAGAGGATGTCCAAAATGGTTGGGAAGATTTTTTTTCATCTTTCTTTACCACTTCCTCATCTTCTAATCTTCTGTTCTCATTTTCATCTTCTCCACCTTTGATGGGCAGAGGCCAATGGGATGAGGTTCAACACAGCCGAGTGCCGGGTCCTGCACTTTGGCCACAACAACCCCATGCAGCGCTACAGCCTGGGGACAGAGGAACTCGAAAGCTGTGCAGAGGAAAAGGATCTGGGAATGTTGCTTGATGCTCACCTGAACATGAGCCAGCAGTGTGCCCATGTGGCCAAGAAGGCCAGCGGCCTCCTGGCTTGTATCATGAATAGTGCAGCCAGCAAGGCTAGAGAAGTGATTGTCCCCCTGTACTCTGCTCTGGTGAGGCTGCACCTCAAGTGCTGTGTTCAGCTTTGGGCCCCTCACTACAAGAAGGACATCGAGGGTCTGCAACGTGTCCAGAGAAGGGCTGTGAAGCTGGTGAAGGGCCTGGAACACAAGTCCTGTGAGGAGCGGCTGAGGGAGCTGGGGGTGTTTAGTCTGGAAGAGGAGGCTCAGGGCAGATCTTATTGTGCTCTACAACTATCTGAAAGGAAGGTGTGGGGAGCTGGGGGTTGGCCTCTTTTCACAGGTAACTAGTGATAGGACTAGAGAGAATGGCCTTAAGTTGCACCAGGGGAGGTTTAGGTTGGAAATTAGGAGACATTTCTTAGAAAGAATGGTCAGGCATTGGGACAGGTTGCCTGGGGAGGTGGTGGAGTCACCATCCCCAGGGATGTTAAAGGAAAGGTTGGGCCTGGTGCTTAGGGACATGGTTTAGAGGGCAATATTGGTAGTAGGGTGATAGTTGGATCAGATGATCCTGGAGGTCTTTTCCAACCTTAATGATTCTATGATTCTTTCTTTTCATCTTCTGTCATCATTTTTCTTTGGCTCATGGCATCATAGAATCACGGAATGGGTTGGGTTGCAAGGGACCTCAACGACCATCCAGTTGCAACTCCCCTGCCATGAGCAGGGACACCTCCCACCAGACCAGACTGCCCAAAGCCCCATCCAGCCTGGCCTTGAACACTTCCATGGATGGGGCATCCCCAGCTACCCTAGGAAACCCGTGCCAGTGCCTCACCACCCTATAAGTGAAGAATTTCATATTCTCATCTCTTCTTCTCATTTCATTTTCTCTTCATTTCCACCTTTCCTTACCTTCTCTTTTCTCATCTTCTCTGGTCTCATCTCTGCTCTCTTTCTTTTCATCATCTCTACTCATTTCTCCTTTCCTTCATCTTCTCTTTTATTCATTTTATCTTGTCTTGTCTCCTCTCGTCTCATCTCCTCTCTGTGCACCTCCGGAATACCCCAGCTGATGTCCCCAGAGCAGGTCACCCCTGAGGGCCATTCCCATGCCCAGGTGATGGCAGTGCCTGGCACATGGGGACCATGACACTGCTGTAGCAGTGGCACCGTTGTCAGTACACCTGTGATGGCCAGCTGCAAGGACTTTCTTGCATAGGCCATTCCTTCAAGTTATTTTTCCTTTAATCTTTAATTACAAACATCAGGCCCTAATTTAATATGCAACCATCTCATCCAGGAGGAACAGAGGCCATCAGGATTTGTCCTTACCATCAGGATTTGTCCCCGAATTGCCACCCTGCTGCTGCAGGACTCCAGCAGCGATGGAGTTGGGCCAGAACCGCTGGGTGGGCCGGTGCTGAGATTTGATTTTCTTGGCTTTGGGGGCTGGGTCCGGGTTGCTGGCATCAAGCATGGGTTGTAGGATACGCCGCCTGGCGTTGATGAACCTTTCCCAGGAAGACAGTGGCCATTAAAGTAAATAACAGTTGTTATAACAATTTTGAGTAGAAACTATAACAACAATGAATTGCACTATAAAACCCTTTCATAAGAGGCTGCTTGGTCCAGAATGTTAGGCCATTGTCCTAATTTTTCCAGCTATTAATTGTAGGAGGGAAAATACCAGCTGCTGTATATTGTGCTTGCCAGGAGAGGGCACTGAGATACTGCAGATGAATATCGCAGCCCATACCCGTGGTGCTGCCCAAAGTCAGCCTTAACCAACCATGTTACCCCCACAGATACATTAAAAAGAGACAATATAACTTGAAATCTCGAAAACCAGTGGGACGACAACGCAGGCCACCACCGTGCTCACCAGTTGTTGACTTGCAAGAGGGTCAGGTTGGTTTGGGCGGCGATTTGCCTCTTCTCGTCCTCCGTGGGGTAGGGGTGCTGGAAAAAAGAGATGGGCAGCAAAATGGCATCCTTGTGTGCAAAGTGGCAGCCCCAAGTAGGGAAAAAAAAGAAAAAAAAAAAAAAAGAAAAAAGAAAAGAAAAGAAAAGAAAAGAAAAGAAAAGAAAAGAAAAGAAAAGAAAAGAAAAGAAAAGAAAAGAAAAGAAAAGAAAAGAAAAGAAAAGAAAAGAAAAGAAAAAAGAAAA
>CM021788.1:202864-253391 GCA_011076525.1 Nettapus auritus | reverse complement strand
GAAAAGAAAAGAAAAGAAAAGAAAAGAAAAGAAAAGAAAAAAAAAGCACTTATTTCCTCCCCCCCCCAAGTTTGGTGGCTTCTTGAACTTGCAAGACTGAAGGCACCACTGTTTCCGCAGTATCCTTAAGGCTTTTTTCCAAGGCTCCTCCTTGAAGGAAAATGAGAACTTTTGCTAGTTTTAGTGATTTCACCACTCTGTTCTAATTACAGTTGTTGGTAAATTTGGGATTTGGGCTTTAAAACCTGTGGTTACCGACAGCACTCCATATCTGGAGCAATTGCTGTGCTGAAAACCACCCTGAAATGTCTGCACTGGGATGCTACTAGCATTCAGAATTTCAACATCATCCTCCATCTCCCAGCTGTGCTAAAATCCTCCTTTCCAAACCCTAACATTGATCAAGCCAGCCCCACATGACATTTTTTGGAGCCCCAAGCCAGCATTGTAAGGAGGGATATTTCCCAACATTGATTGCCATTGTTTTTCCATCTGTTTGCCACCAATATGGTGTGATTTCCTTCAGAAAGACACCCTAAGTTATGTAGGAGACTGCCATCTCACCAGGGCATAACAGATGCTAAAATGAAAACAAGAAATGGCTCTTTATTTGCAAAAGCATCCCTAAAAAGTACCAACTTAGCCAAGTGCTCCCAGAGCTGGTTGCATTTGGGATTTCCCAGGGGTGTTTCACTGTTCCTGGTGCCATTTCCTGTGGTGTTGTCATCCATTGCAGCATTTTCAGCATATTATTTCCAGCATTTCTTCCTCCTGCTGGTTCTACAAAATTCCCAAACCCAATAGAATGATCTTGCTAATAGGTTACAAACCACATCATTTATGATGCTGGTGCCCTTGGGGTAAGAAGATGGGATATACAGAAAGATGCAGTGCCTTGTGCCAACTATCCTCATCATCCCAAGAGGTCAAAATTTGCCTGGTAAAATGGTTTGTGGGAAAATCTGCAAAATGGCTTTTAGTCCTTCTGCACCAGGGAACTTCAGGAAAGGGCTCTGAGAAATGAGTGATCATGAAGAAATTTAGGATGGAGTAATCTCATCAGGAAGCTGAAGCATCTTCTGGCCATGAGGATCAGGCTCAGACCAAAGGTCCAACTGTCCCAGTAGCAGAAGAATTTAACTTTTTGATCCAATGTCCATCCACGGGCATGTCTCCTAAAATTGAATTGCTCTTCAGTTTCTGGTCTTCTAAGTCTTTTTTTGTGCTTGAAAATCTGCAGCTCAGCCTTCCGAAGCACAAGAGATGCAACCAAACACAGCAATGCCCTTGTCCTCAGAGCAATAAATCCAAAATTTCCCATAAAAAAAGGCTGGGAAGTTTCCATGCTGCTCCATATCATGAGTCACCTTCAAGACAGGTTTTTCCCCAAGGTGCTCCTTGGGGCTATCTTCCATCTTGCCATTTCCTTGGGGGACTCACCCACCAACCTGGACACAATCTTGTAACTCTTTGCAACTGACATCCAAATAATTTATTGGCCCAATTATGCAGGAAAAAAGATTTATTTTTAGCTTTTTGCCCCTTTTCCAGCCCATGGGTGTGCAAGCAGTCTCCTTGCATGAAAATATCCTGGTTGCATCCTCTGAGGTCCCTCCGTGTAGGTACATGTCCACCCACCAACAACCCCCAAAATGGGTCGATTTTGTAATTTTGCACTTTGGTCAGTTGCCACAGTGCCACAATGATATCTGCAAGGGCAGCTGTTGTAGCTAGCCCTCCTTGGCTTGCTAGAAAAGTGTATTTTGGAACTGTTAACTGTACAAAATGTTCATTCATCCATCTGCAAAGATGGGTGAAAATAATGTATTTGGGTTTTTTTCCCCCTTTGGTTTTGTTTGCTTTTCCATGCAAAGCGTTAAGGCATAAAAAGCATAATTTTGCTCCTGTGGTGAAAACACTCATGCCCCAAATACTCCCAAAATATAAGCAAAGCCACTTTGTGCCTCCAAATACCTTAAATTGAGACAAATCACCACCACAATTTGTTCATTTTGTTTGTTTGCTTTTCTTTTCTTTCCAGCTTGCAAAGCAGCCTTTCCCCACCTCATGCAGTCACCCTGGTATGCCCTACAGGGCATTCCAGTGGCTTCGGTGCTCACCATGAGGTGCTGGAAGAGCCAGGAGCGCATGATGTTGGTGGCGTGTTTGGGCAAGACGCCCCGCTTGTTCTTGGACTTCTTGTCCTCGCCATCAAGGAGCGAGGTGAGATCCAGGTTCACCTGCCAGGGAGAGGAACAGGGAGAAATACAGATGAAAATGGTGATCAAGAACCCTAACAGGGAGCACAACTAGCCCAAAATGGGAGTGTGGGGAGTACAAAAACCAAACCGTGGTGAGAAGCTCCCCAAACTTATCTGTTACTCAAAATTTCCATTAAATTCCATTTTCCACCAGGATCTCTATTTGCCCCTTTAACACCTCAATTTATTTTTTCACCCAGTGCCATTTGCCAATGTTTTGCAATGGGCAGTTGGCCTTTTCCCAACAATGTGGCACCAGCACAGCTAGGGACCATGGGGCAATGACACAACCACCTGCAATGTGCAATTAAGAAGGAGGAAACTTCAAACAAACAAACAAAAGAATAAAAATGGAGAAAACTTTCTAAACTGTTTTTTGAAGCATGAGATAAAAACCCTGTGATACATTAACCCCTTGATCCTCATGCCTCTTATTCCCATTATGAGGACAAACATGCTCATTGCATGAAAATTTGTTATTTTAAAAAGTAAAAATAAAAATAAATACATTGGTAAGCTGCAAGAAAAGTTTTAATGAGGTCATGGGGAAAGAACTGAAACCTCAGTGCTAAGATAAAAAGTGTTTTTTTTTTTTTTTTTTTTTCCCAGCTCTTAATCAAAACACTTCTCCTGGATGAATTAAACATCAGACAGGCAGGTCCCTGTGATTCCCCTGGGCTCCAGATGAATAAATCAAGCCAGCGGCGCAGGAAGAGCATCCGGAGGTGCTTGTCCGGGCCTCTCTCCCTGCCCCGATATTCCCTGTGCGTGTGTTTTTCATACCTCAGAGGGCTTCTCTGCGAGATCCAAAACAGTGACAGTGAAATATTAAAGAAAGAGGCCTTGAAGGCAATAAAACCTACTGGGGAGGTGGATTTTCTTTCTTTTTCTTTCTTTCTTTCTTTCTTTCTTTCTTTCTTTCTTTCTTTCTTTCTTTCTTTCTTTCTTTCTTTCTTTCTTTTTTTTTCTACATGCATTTATTTCTGATAGCATTTGGGGGCTCCTACAATTATGTTGCAGGAAAAATGTACCTGGGGGGATCTTTTCCAATCTTCCCCCAGGGAACATTGTGGCAGAGACTGATGTGTTTTTGCCTAAATTCCTGAGAAATTACAGGGGTTTTTAAGAGATTGTAGATGACAGTTTTTGTGGTGCAGACAGCAAGTTGTCCTTCTACCCCAGATCATTGCCTTATTGAGAGACAGCAGGGGATCCCTGCATGGCTAATCAAATAAGGAGTAATAATAGAGCAAATGCCTAAAAAATACTCCAAATCCATTAAGTGATGATAATAAAGGGAAAAAAGGAGCCTTTCCGTTGCCGTATGGGACAGATGATGCAGGTGATCTGCCAAGATCATTGCTACATATTTGTGGATCATTTTGGTTCAGATAGTTTACCCTACACAAAAATCCCCTATGAAAAATCACTGCAATTTTCCTCAACCTGGGTTAAGAAAGGGCTTGTACAGGGATGGAAATAAAAGCAGAGAACCCACAAAAAAAGCTTGATGCATGCAGCAGAAGGACTGGATCACCCTTCCTTGCTCATGATATGTTTGGGATATTCCAAGGGTTGAACCCTTTGGAATTTGGGGAGATTTTATTCCCTGGGGGCCCCCCCACCCCCCCCCCCCCCCCCCGGCCAAATTGCTGGGGAAAATGGGTAAATCAATGGAACTGGTATGGGGGTGACCGTACCTGGGCGTTGGGGATCTGCAGGGCTCCGGGGGCGATGGCTTGGGTGAGGACCTGGCCCTGCGATGTCACCATCGTCACGGGCTGGTACAGGGCTCCACCTGCGGAAGAGAGGGCTCGTGGGGGTGCCGCAACCCCCCCAGCCAGCCCCTGCTGTGCTCCCCGCTGGCCCTACCTGGCACGGCGGGTGACCCGCTCCCGGTGCCCATGGCCAGGTTGCCCGGGGGCAGCGCGGCTGCGGGCACCACAATGCCTGGCGGGGGGTTGGACGCGGCGGGCAGTGCCGCGGGTGAGCTCTGCAGCATCTCCTGCGAAAAGAGGGAAGACAGAAGTTGTGCATGCAGTAAGGGTTTTGGTTTTTCCTCCCTGACTTTTAAACAGGCAAAAGTGCAGAAGGAAGGGGGCTTTCCTTTGGTCACAGCTGGAAAGAAAAAAAAAAAAGACAGAAAAATAAGGAATGGCACTTTGCAAAGGTCTTGCTTCATGTCTAACCAACCTCACCCTCTTTGTGCAGCCACTATTTCCACTAAGAAAAAAAGTGCACATTAGATGGTGAGAAGCAATTTCTCCTAGTGTCACCTTCTTTTTACAAACATCTTTATTTTTTTGTCCTTTGGCTGGAACTGGATGAAGCAGCTTTTCCTAAATGCACGGGCAAGCACCACAGAGAACTCAGAAAAGAAGTTAAACTTTCAAAAAAAGCATGTAAACAGCATAGGTCTCCAATAAGAGCACCAGAAAATAACAACCAGCACTTTCTCCTTGCCAGAATAATAATTAAAAAGTGAAAATAATAATAATATGACTCATTTGACATAATTCTTTGTAGCCTTAAGCTAACATTCTGCAAAAATGGGCATTTCTTCCCCTGGTACTGTAATGTCAGTATGAACCACAGCTCCAGCATGGCTTTCACCTGTGAGCTGCAATTGGAATAATCACAAATTGGTTATTTGAGTATTTAATGAAACACTCTGGGGAGGAAAGGGTGCCACAATGGAAGGATATGAGGGAATACAAGGTGAAGTACCGCAGCCTCCTGGAAGTGCAAGATTTTTGTGTGCTATGCCATTAATATTGATAAAATAATCCTTTCAAAATAAGCCTGAGATAGCTATATATCTATAATTTGCCCAGCTGTAGTTGAGATAAAACTGTTTTATTTTTTTTTTTTTCAGAAAAGTAGGATCTTTTCTCCCCCTTTCTGACCCATTTTCCCATTCTGTCTCACTTCTCTGTTGTCCTGCTGTTTCTCAACTGTTGAACAAAATACCAACTGAAGGGATTTTCTATCTTCTTATTTAAACTTCCCCTCATTTTGATGCTTTTATTCAAGAAACCTATTTCTTGGTCTAAGAAAAGGGGATTTCTCTGGACTATTGATGTGCAAGAACACTGGCAACGCAAACATGGTTGGGTCAGAAAAAGCCATAGATCCTCTCTTTCTAGCAATAAAATGATGGAGATGATAATTTGAACACACAGATCAATTAAGTTTTTTGCACAGTCCTTTTTCACTTTTTCCCTACGTTATCACTGATGACATCATGATGACATCACCAACACAGTGTTTTTCTTCCTTCTTTTCCTGTTTCAGCTATCATGCTACTGCAATGCCCCAAAATAACTGTTGCAAAGGAGACCACTTTTTGGCATGTCAGGTCATCATGCAATTAAAAAGGTTTTCCCTGCTTAAATATTTATTTATGCTGAATAATCCCACAAAGTCACCCTCTCTGCCAGTACATAGAGTGCTCTTCATCAGCACGGGGCACATTTCATCTTGTTTCCTTTTTTTTCCCCATGAAAATGTTCTGAATAAACTCTGTTTCTCCTACATACTTTTGCTGTTAAAATCCCCTGCTCCAATTTTCCCTCCAATTTTGCCATCAAACTGACTGTCCTCTGCAAGCCCAAAACAATATAACCACTGTCTCCACAGTGTGTTATTTTTATCCTCTCCGTTGACAATTTGAACATTATTTACCTGGAAACGGTGCTGCAACAGCTGCGGGACAATGAATTTTTGCTTTGAATCCCAGACATTCCTTGTAACAAGTAGTTAACTAATAAAAAGACTGCAAATAGGACCATAAAATACTTGTGATTTTTTATATCTTTTCCCCAGATCCAGAGGAATTTGGAAAAAGAAGAGCTGCTTAACATACAGAAAGCGAAAACCAGTCAGGTTTGATGCACTGTGATGAGGTTTTTGGAAAGTGGCTGTCTAACGAACATGATGAGTAGTCATATAAAACAAAACGGGCTCCTTGGAGAGCCTCAAGAAGCAGTCAGATACAGCAAGGGGTGACTGGAGACTTGGATCAGCCTGGGGACATCCAGAGCTCCTCTCCTGGAATTGCACTGGGAAGAAATAATTCAGGATAGCTGAAAGTGGAAACGAGAAACTACCATCTCCAGACATAATGGTCATAGCCATTTTCAGCAGCATTTTATGATGACAAAAATTGTATTATCCCTCCCTGGGAAGATATTTTGGTGGTGTAAAGGAGAGTTGTCCCAGAATACTAGCTCAGTTGTGTCCAGAAATGAATACTAGGAATTATTAGAAAAAGAATGAGAGAATTTCATGGTGTTTCTACATCAGCACTGTAAAACCAAGGGTGCCCAATGGAAGTGGAGGCTCTGCCTTAAAATAAATATAGATATCTCCAAGAAAATTTTAAATATCAAGTTCACATACCAATTGCATTGGATTGCAATTGTTCAGCCAAATTACATTATGTTCATTATTTTGTTGTACTTGAAAATGTTTTATATTTCAGGACTTAGAGAAGTTGGAATGTCTCTGGCAAGTTTGGCACTTGAGTGTAAAAAAATGCATCACTAGGTGTCTCTGCAGATACATTTTGGCACCAACCTTCTACAACTCTACAGGAAAACATGCTTTCTCCAAATTAAAAGTAATTAAAAGACCTGGTACGTATTGCATTGAACAACAACAAAAAAGCCCTTTCTTACAACAAGGCAAGTGTCAAAGGCCAAGTGCAAAGGAGTAAGTGCACTTGCACTGCTGTCATGCTGCTTGCACTTCATGATACGGAAATTTGTTTTTGGGTGGCACACATGCATAAAAGTTTTTTTCCCCTCTTAAATTTGTGAAATTTATTTGTTCTTGAGTTGAACTGGGGAAAATCTGGATTAGTTGGAGAAAAAAAGACACCTACGTGTCTGCCAACGGAGAATTGGCCAAACTCAAACACAGGAAATGTAGGTCTTTATCAAGGACAAATGAGTGGATGGATGGGGATAAAAATATGTTGGCTTTAAATATCTGAGAAATCAAGGCATGTCCACCTGGCAAAACTTGGATACATTAAGGCCTATACAGAAAAAACTTCACTGAGTCAGGGCAATCCAACCACCAGTCTCCAACCATCAGCAAAGTTGAGGAGGAAGACAAGAAGAAATGCCATCCTGGCTATGCCCATACAAATGCTGCTAATCTGCTGCAATTCTCACTTAAAACAGGGACTGAAAACCAGAAGATGTAATTGAAATTAAACTTCCTTGGTGGTGCTTTGGTTCCCAATGTGATTGGTTTTGCAGTGTATTTTTTCTTGCAAGCAAATGAGAAAGCAATGGAGAAAATGGGGTAGAAAAATATAATTAAGTTACCAAAGGTTTGGGGAAGGCTCACTACATAGGAAAAAAAACTTTTCACCTGAAGTTGGTCAGCGCCAGGAGTCACCTACAAACTTAGTGACATGAGAAGATTTCAGCAACAGACGAAACACCTCTGTTTGCACGATTTGCAAATCATGCACCTGTCCAGGTTCTCTCTCATCTTCTCATCTTCTGGCATTTTTGCATTTCCAGCAATTCTTGAATTTTTCATATTAGAAAGCCCACATAAAGCCAAGCCATGAGCTTTCTTTTTCAGAGACAACGGGAAAATCCAACAACGAGTTTTCCACAGTGGCATTTGGACGGTTCCATCTGCCATTTTCTCATTTTCAGTTGACATCCTTGTCATGGTATATGCATCATTTTTTAAGCAGGTTGTCGTGTGGTCAAAAACTTTGCACAAGCTATCTCAACTGACCTGGTGTATCTCCTCACAAAATGATGTCCCTCCCATGCTCTGAGAAAACCTATTTCTGTGAAACCTCATCAATTAATCACATTTCCATTATTTGGATTAAAAAAAAATAATCCTAAATTAGTAGCTGTTTAGGTGTTTTACCTACCTTTGGTATGAGATTAATAGAACAATAACTAGCAAAATCATCCCACTGGCCATCTTTTAAATACAGATCCCACAGTTCTTCAGTTCTCAGGAGCATCCCCAGCTCTTAAGACCTAGCTGATGGACAAAAGGTCACAGAATCACAGAATCATCTAAGTTGGAAGAGACCTCCATGATCACCTAGTCCAACCTCTGACCTAACACTAACAAGTCAAAGTGTTTCCACTGTTGTTTTTCTAATCTTTATCCATGCTCAATTCAAGTACACTCAATGAGCTGAAGCACTCAGGCACTTGACATTGCCGAGTTGGGTAATTAGAAAAAATTGCCTTTATGTCGACACTGGAATGTCATCCTCATCCAGTGACCAGATGAGATGGTGGCTCCTTCTGGGCTGTCATCATGAATATTTCAGCTGCTGTTGCCCACTGAAAATACTTTCGTCCTTGAGCCAGTGTGACAATCCTGCAGCACTTTCCCTCCAATTGTTTTTTTCCTGGGTGAGTTCCCATTTATTTAGCAACTGCCTCCAAAGCCTCACTTGAGTTTCTCAACTTTCCTGTCCTGCCTGGAAGGGAAATAGGGGCAGCTCCAGCATTGCAGAAATCCGAGGTATGCAGCACCTCTACTTGGGCCTGATTATTTTCCAAAGACTTGTGTTAATTTTCTGATACGATCCCCACCTCTTTGTGAGGCACTAAATCCTCATTACTTTTCCTGACCGATGCATTCTAATTAGATCAACACTTAAAAAAAAAAAAAAAAGGAAGAGAGGAAAAAAAAATCACAATAGCCACAGGACGGCTTTCCATCTCATTAACTCCCTCACTTATTATTTTCATGAAAATTACTGATAAAAAACGTGCATCTCCATTTGCTGGGACTGGGAGCTTCGTCGGCTCATATCTAACATCTCTCTCATCACCCGGGATGCGAGCTGTTGCCATGGCAATGCACAATAATAGAAACTAATAAATTACAAACGAGATGCTCGTTGAGCAATTATTGTTCTCTTTTATGCAAGTGTCTTGCTAATTTTGATCATAAGGAATGCTACCATAAACCAGTGAAGGGATAATAAGTCCATTTCTAGAGATTATTAGAAAATAGAGAGAAGCTGTTTTTTTAGATCAATGATTAAGTGGTTTGGCGCTCTCAGAAAACCCAAATAAGAAATAAAACTTTTCCATGTTTTCCTTCCCTGTGCTGGGGAAACAAAGTGGCCCCGAGTGTCACACCAGGAGTTTTGATCTGTGCAGTACTTGGAGCTAAGCAGCTAAAAATGATTGGTTTTTTTATTATTATTATTATTATTATTTTATTTTATTATTATTTTTTTTTTTCCACCACCTTCAAAGTGCCTTGAAAATCCATAAAAAGCCCCTGGCATCGGCCTCCCTTAGGGGAATAGTGCCAAGAGGTGCCTGGCAACCTTCTGACTAATTTCGAGTTTGCTACCATTATTTCTGGGGGCTTGTGCAACCCCAAGTGTAATTTCCCCACCCCAAAAAAAAAAATCAGGTATCGGAAAGAGACAAATACCCAAGCAATGCCTGATTTTTCTTCCAAATATTAAGGTAAAATCCCTTGTGTTGTCCCTAAAGCCACCAAGGTTGTGGCTTTTTTCAGTTTGGCTATTTCAGTTGATATTTCTGCAGTTCTTGTGCATCTCCTTGTACTTTCCCACTGTGCTTGAGGCACCAGCTGATTCCTCCTCCGGGCTAAAGCTCAAAGTATACAAGAAAATACCAAGGTGGGAACCTTGATCATGCTGAGGGTGGACTGCAGGGAGTGCTGGAGCAGCAAAGCTAAAAAGGGTCACTTGAGACCCAAAATCTGTTGAGCTGCATTAAAATGAAGATGACAATGCGGAGTGAGGAAGTGGCACAGAAAACTGAGGTATTCCTGTCCCTCCCACCAACAATTGTATTTTTAATGAAACACTTGCAAAGCACAAATGCAAATTTCTTGTCTATTTGCCCATGCGTTTGCACGGCTTCTGCATTTCCCTCCCTGTGCATGTTGTTGCTGCAGCAATAGGAATTTAAGCAGAAGTCCTCGCATTGCAACAGGAGCTGCAAGCATTGGGGCTGCAGCCAAAAACAAACACACACACACATACATGCACACAAAAAGGCAATGAGAAAAATCCACCACAAAAGTATGTAAGAAAAAAAAAGTAAAAAAAAGTCTTCACAATTTTTGCATGATATGAGCAAGATACCTTTTTTAAAAATGATTTTCCTCAGGTTGGGATGGATTTTAACAAACTTCCTGGAGCCCACAGGAGCTGCAGAGCAATCCCCAAACCTCATGTGACTCGCATGTTGGCCAACGTGCAACGATGGCGATTGCAGGCGATTTTAAGGCGTTACCTGAGGGTGGAGGCTGATGGAGGAGGGGTTGGGGGAGTAGGGGCCCCCCAGGTCGTTCCTGAGTAGGTTGTCACTGTGCATCTTGGTTTTGAGGCAGGTGATGTAGCGGTTGCAAAAGTCCTTGCACAACTCGTTGACCTTCTCCAGCTCCAGGAGGTGGATGCGAAGCACCTGGATTGCCTTCACCATCTGCGCACGGGCACAATGGCAGAGTTTAAAGCATCTCCTTTCTCAACAAACCAAAAAAAAGCCAGAAAGATCAATATTCTCACCCAAAGTCCATCCCAGAGCCCATCCCTCTGCACTGCTGCATTTCTTTTCCATCCACACCCCTGCTATCTCTGCGATCCCAAGAGGTGAAAATTCACAAAAATTACCATTGCCTTCATGAGAATTTCTCCCGATGCCCAAAAAAAGTCTGATGCAAAGCCCTGGATATAGAAACATGTTTGGTTATTCTCCAGAGGCCACTTTTTCTAACAAGATTATGGGGCTGCAGCACTGCCGTAAGCTGTTGCTGGTGCAAAGCCTGGGCCTCATTAAAACGTACCCCATAAACGTTAAAAAATTTACACATGAAACATTCCTCTTGCCAAGCTGAAACCTTAAGTTTTACAGCCGCTGTTTGAAATCTTGCATAATATATAAAATTTCAGCTATTCACTCCGGGGCAATAAATCCAGTTTTATGTAACAAAGAGTCTTTGCATTTCAAAGGGTGTTTTTAACTTGCAAATTTTAGTGGTCATCTTTACAAACTGTGAGTCACCGAGGTTGGGAAACATCCCGAAAAATCGAGAGCCAAACTCAGGTAGCAGCTCCATGATGGAGAAAGCCAATTTTTGGTTTGCAAACAAATTTCTGGTGTGGCGAGAAATTTCCCCTTTTTATGCTTTTTCTGTTTTTGCCCTCCTCTGTACTTGGCACAGGTTAAGTGCAAGGTGGAGGCGTCGCGCCCCAGCTCTCCACATCCTCCCGGGGCTCATGGCCATGAAAGTCAATATTCAAGGGCACAGGCAAGAAGACCTGACACATATATGTATAAAAAATAAATCTCTCAATTATCTCAGCTCATTTGCTTAGGGTCTCATTTTATGTCCCTGCTCCGCTGCGCCGTATATCTGTCCGGATAAAGAGTTACAGTCCGACGGCGTACGTGCGCGGGGTTGTAAAAAATACAGATGCTGAATTAATTGACTGTGTGGCACTCGGCAGCTGATTGAGTTGATAATGGTGAGATCTGACCTTTTTCTAATTTCTAATTATGTGCATCTCGGCAGCGAGGAATACATGACTCTTATTCTAATGATAGCTAATGCCGCTGGCCTTTTCATCCCCACTTTGCCACCACTGATTTCCAGGGAATCAGTGGCGTTAAAAAAATGAAAAAAAAAAAAAAAAAAAAAAAAAAAAAAAAAAGGACAACGCAAACAGATTTTGGCTGTGAAAAAGCCTGGCAAGAGTGTTGCCTCAGGAACAGGTGGAATTGTTTTGTGAGTTTTGAGCACTGCAAGACATTTTCATCTGAAATCCCCTCCAATCAGTGCTTCCCACCAACAGAAGTGGTCCTTCCTCAGCATCCCCATCCGTCTCTGCCTTGCTGGAGGCCACGTGCACTTAGGGATTTGGATGGCTTTGGAGAAGTTTGGGGGACTGCGTCAGAATATATATATATATCTATACTTTATATACATGTCCTAGAAACAAGGCAAATGTACATATATGCACATGTACATATATGCACATATATGTGCACATGAATATAGATGTATCCAGTGCTGCAAGACATATACATGGGATTGGTGCAAAATTGCCACAGGCAAATTGCACCATGGCAGCAAGAGCTGCTCCCAAATGAAACATTTATGACCCCAAACCCATCTTTTTTTTTTTTTTTTTTTTTTTTTTTAATTAAAAGAAGCCATCTCTGTGGACACGTCTCCCACACTGACCGTTTGCTGGAGATGTTTCAGTCTGATACATGTGGGAACAGGTTTTCCTCCCTCATAAATTTTAATTTCGTTTAGCTCCAGCTGCCTCCAACTCTGTCACTCTCCTTTTGCTAGATCATTGCACCCATTTTTATCTAATTTAATTTGATTTTCTTTTTTTGGTGCACCTCAACATTTGGTGCATGTTCATCCACAGGATCTACATTGGAACAATCCGAAATATTGCTTTTTTTGTCACTTGTCCCAGAGCAGCTTCTTTTCTTGTCTGTTAGACATGACAAAATTAGCTCAACAATCTGCAAACAGAACTTGGCACATCCCATAATTTTTGGAGGGGCTAAGCCAGTCTGGAGTTAGGGATCTCATAAAGCTCTCCTCCGTGAGCTGAAATTTGGCCCAAAAGATGCAGTATTTTAATCCATTTTGAAAATACTTCATTTTAGGAAAGCACTTGTTTTGGATGTGCATTGCTTGTTCTTCTTTCCCTTGTACCAGGTCATCAGACAAACTGCTTGTGAATTGCATGATTTTGCTTCTTTTCTGGTGGAAATCCCTCTGCAATGGGTCCCAGGGGCCATGCCATCCCCCAGAGAAGGAGTTTTTCTCTTTGCATCATCTCAGGTGAGTGAAATTTCTTTTTGACCATAAAATCTGCTTACAGAGCACTAGGTGAGACTGATAGGACAGTGCTGTGGTCATGCCCACCCACACGCCTGCAATGGAGACCACGTATGGAGGTTTCCTGGAGAAAGTAATAGGATCTGGGGATGTTCCCTAAGTCCCTGCAAGAGAAAAGCTCCATCCCAAGCACAGTCTTCTCAGGAAATGTTTCTGGTAGGAAATGTAGATTGCTACTGTGGGGAAAGTACCAAAAACAGCCCAAAGTGGCCCAAACCTTTGATATGCATCTCCTTTTCTGGAAAAAAAAAAAAAAAAAAAAAAAAAAAAAAATCTCTTATTTTGCCCTGCTTGTTGAACAAGAGCTGCTCATGAGTGAGCTGAGGTGGTGACAGACAAGAAGATGGATGGTATCACACGCTACACCAAAAAGAGCGATTCCTGCAAAGACTGCTGGTTTAGGGGCACAAACCAGCCATCAGTCTTGGCTGTTTCCAGATGCATTGATTCTGTGGTATCTGTGCAAGAAAATTAGTCAAAAATTGGGCTGGAGTTTGTTCTTGCAGAGGATTTGATAAAGTCTCAGAGAAGGTCTTGGAGAAAAATCTCTCAGGGTCTATGGTGAACATTGCCAAGGTGGCTACTGCTACAATCAGATCCCCAAGTTGTTAGGTCCCAGTGGCATGCTTCTCACCCCTACCCCCTCCTCAGCCCCCCAGGCCATACACCAAGCCCCAGCCCCCTCTACCAAGTTGTCCAGCTCGGGGTCATCACTGAAGAAGGGCTTGTGCTCCTGCTCCTGCTGGTGGACAAAGTTCTCGATGTCAACGTCAAAGCTGGCCGAGGTGATGCACTCGGAGCCCTGTGTTGCCTGCTCACACTTCTCAAAGAGCAGCGTAAGCAGCGGGAACAATGGATGCCTGTGAAGGACAGAGAAGATCCCCCCATAACGTCAACTGTTTTAGGTCCCCCATCTGCTTTTACCCCACACCACCTATCTGTTCTCTCCCAGCCTGTAAGAGCCCAGTACTGCAAACCTCACTCCCAAGCCAACACTGACTGTGGTCCCTCTAGACCTTTTACAAAAATAAAAATAAAAATTAAAAAATTAAAAATTGCAAAATGCACCATCTTCTCCTCTAGGCATGGCTTCTCCTGACATCTTGGTGCTTCACAGCACTGCACCAGAGTCATCTGTTTCAGAATCATTTTGCAATGGGAAAAAGCTTTGGCTTTGGGGCAGTTGTCTTGGCACTGGCTGCCATCCCGATGTCCTCGTGCTGCGGGAATTGACATCTGCACTGGGATCCAGGCCAAAAGGCACCCGAAAATATGGGTCAGTTGGAGATGATGGGCAGGGAAGGGCTGGCATTTCTACATACCCATGACGTCGGTTTATGCCACAGATACTACTCACTTCTGCTGCATGGGTTGCTACCCCATTGAGAGGGCTCTTTTCTCCTTCTTCGAGCACATTCGTATCCGCACACAAAGGAGGAGTTGGGCCAAGTCCCTCTTCTTTATCAACACAAGACCCCCCTCAAAAACAGGCTTGCCTTCCTGTTTGTGAATCCACAATTAGCTCTAACAATTACACTAAATTGATGCAATATAAAATACAAATATATGTGCTACACCAAAACATGTGGCAAAGCAGGTGATGAAGACCAGGAGTTAGTGCCACCTTCAGGGAGCCTCTCCAGTGGTGCAATTTTAAAAATATGGAAGTATTTGAGGCAACTTTCAGGAGAGGAAGGCAAAAGGCTTCTACAGGGATTGTTCCCCCTGTGCGTAGCTAGGGCACCCCAGTCATCCCAGTGCAGCAGGGTTTGCCTCCTGGTCCCACCTCCTTCAGAAAAGTACTCTGGGGGTGCCTCTAATACATACAGCTCTACAAAGTGCTGGGGAAAAAAGCAATTTTGGCCCAAATGAGAGATGATTACAGCTCAATTCCAGGCTTCCTGCAGGTCTCTTCCAAACCAGAGTCAGGCGAAGGGGTTAAACCCCTCGGCTAAGTCTTCATTTGCAGCTGCTAATACTGCAGCATATTATGGTCTAATCTGGCCTGATCCCAGTTTAATGCAAGATTCGCCAAGGCTGGAGAGGATGGGGAGGGGCTGGGGGGGAATAATTCCATAATTTCAGCCACCCCGCTGGGGCTTAGCTGAGGGATATGAACGGCAAATTCCAAGCCGTGGTATGAATTATTGGCCTTATGAACCCATGGCTCGCAGCAGATGCCATTTCAAAAACCAGTGAGGAAGCAAAGGCACGAACCCACCCTGTGCTAGTGAGTGAAATTATTTTTTTTTTTTTGGTGGGGGAGTTGCATTTTGTATCCCCTTTGCTTTGAGGATCTTCAGGTACCAAGGGGGATTAAAGCCATCGCCAGCATCCCTGTACTCTTCTGTATTAATGATTGACCTTCACAAATTTCTTGCAGTGCTGGCAAGATGGGGCGGCAATGTGGCTGAGGGTATGATGGTTTGATTTTTATCTGGAAAATAATAATAAAATAAAAATAATAAAATAAAAAACAATAAAATATAAAATAAATAAAATAAAATAAAATAAAATAAAATAAAATAAATAAAACAAAGGTGGAAATGCAAAACCCCCAGGGACAGGTTAAGGGAGAACATGAAGGCCCCTTTTTGAACAGTGTTGAGGAGCAGTAAAATTTGGATTTCTGCCATGAGCTGGGTGCTAAATTGTCACAAATTCTGTTTCCTTTTGCATGAAAAAAAAAAACAAAAACAAAAACAACAACAAAAAAAAACAGTTTTCTGCATTTCTAGCCTTCCTGTGTCTGCCAAATGCAGGGGAATGGTACGGGCACTGTGGGGCTTTGGCATTTTATATCTGGATCCCACCCTCGCTGTGAAATATGGGATGGATATCCAGGATGTATGGGGAAACAGGGGTATTCTCCACACCACAGATGTAATGGAGGCAGAGATTTAGCCCTGTGGAACTGGGAAGAGTTTGGGGGCAGAAACACCTGCTTTGGCAGAATCTGCTTTTGCAAAAATCTGTTTTTTTGGGGAGCAGTCCTCTGGATCTGGCCCCAAATGAGGTCTGTACACAGATCAGCTGCCTGCCTTCCCACCCCATTTCTGCCCACCCCAAGCCAAGAGGGAATAAAAGTAGAAGAGCTTGTTCCGCAGTGGCACCGAGCAAATAAAAGGGCTGAACCGGCCTGACATTTTCCTGCAGGAGAGAGGTCGTTCACAGCCACTAATAAAAAGGATTTGACACGGGCTAATAAAGAGAAATGAATTCCTCTAATGGCCTAATTTCGCACATTCAGCAGGGCGCTGCCTGCGAGCTGGCAGCGGGGCTGCGACGCAGGCACAGGGAGGGCAGCACAGCACAACATGCACTCGTATTCTTTCCCCCAGCGCCAAAATTCCTTTTCTTTTTCTCAAAAAAAAAAAAAAAAAAAGAAAGAAAAAAAGAAACAGGCTGCAAAGAAGCATGGACTTGTCCCGCTTGGAAATTCAGGGCACAGAGCTCACAAGGGCACTTTTCAGTGCCCGTTTCTTTGGGGCATCATCTTTTGTTTGTCCAAAACCTGAAGTGATGCTGCTGGGGACCAGTTCCCACAAAGATGCTTGGCTGTCACCTCACAAAGCACGGAGGGGGTGGATTAGTTTTCCTTTTTTTTTTTTTTTTTTTTATCTTTTTATTTTTTAAATGGGTGATAAAACTCCTGCTAGAGCATAAAAACTGGTGGTGACTTAGTGGCCACTCATCCATCGCCTTTTATATTTCCCGTTGAATTTTCCTGGCGATTTCCCTCCAGGTTGATTGACCAATGTGTACAGCCGTTGCCTTCTGCCTTTGTGTAATTACTGAAAATTAACAAAAATCCATTGCTTACGGTAGAGGATGGGAGTATGGCATGTAGCCAGCTGCTAAAACACCTATTTGATATCTAATTACATATACATACTCTACATGAAAACTGTATAGGTTAATATTCATATTTTGCACAGGGCTGAAACCCCACAGGCCATGTATGCAGCAAAACCGGTTCATTCAGCGTGCTTTTATACATAAAAACATACTTTTGGGGCTAATTGTGGCTGGTACCCAAAAATGAGCACCTGGGTTTGGATGGCTGAGTCTACGCATAGGACCAGCCAAGATGCCGCCTGCAATTTTGTCACCACTTTCCAGTGTAGGAAATACACCCAAAATGGCATGTATGGCATTTTTGACCCATCAGATTAAGGCTGTTAAACCTCCAAAATATTTTTCAGTTTTGCAAGAAAACCACACCCATGAATGCCATGGAAATCCTTCCTTTAACCCAGCAGAAACTCATTGCAGAGCTGCAAAAGAAAAAAGATGTTTTTTTCTTCACTGATCCCTTTTCCTTTCAGGGCCCTTTGGACTCGCTATATGTGAATATTTGAAGGTGAAATATTTTAATTTCTTAAATTCCAATCTGCAGGTTTTGGCTCAGGAGCCACCCAGAACCCACCACAGGGCCCTTGTGGCTCCACGCATCCACAAACCATAGCCCTGGCTGTTAACTGGGGGTTACTCCTTAACCTTAAGCCTTTTATAAGCCTATTATATTATAAGATTATACATTACTGTTATATAAGTGGTGTATATGTTATAATATTATAATTAATTACGTATCATATATAATTACATTACTTATATTATATGCATAATTATATTACTTAGTACAATTATCCTACATTGCTGTATACATTATAGTATGATATATTATTATCCCCACAGTGACAAAAAAGCAGGCTGGAGGGGCCCAGGCGTAGTTGCCTGAGCACTGTATGGATGCACAAACTGCATGTTTCAGGTTAATGTCTGTCTTTGCTCCTCCTGAGTGCTTTTTCTGCCTCAAATCACAGTTTTGCAAAAAAACACCTGGTTTAGGTTTTCTGGAGGTGAATATTTCTCGGGGGGGGGGGGACAGGTGCTGCTGAACATACGGGATCCCATGGCACTGCAAAACTCGTTCCACAAAGAAGCTCCACCACTATGCAATATTATTGATAGCTATTATTGCTAAAAAGGAGCTAATTGCTAATGAACCCATTCCTGTGCTTTAATTAATGTGTTTGAATATTAGCAGGTTAGTAATGCATTATAATAATTAATGCATCAGCAAGTTGCTGCATTACCCAATGCGTTAAATCAATGCATTACTGACTCAAGGCATTCACAAGACTAAGGAATGCATTAATGAAATCATGCATTCAGTGACACACTAATTAATTAATGCACACTGATGTTGGCTTGCATCACCTGTAGACGGCTCGCTTGTCGGCCTCCAGCTGTGCCTGGGGGTCACCAGCTGCAGTGGGCACGGGCGCGTTGGCAGCCGCTGGCGTGGTGGTGAGGTGCACAGGCTGCGCCTTGGTGGGCTGCTGGGCTGTGGCCGTCATCTGGGAAGGGAAGATAGGAAGGAAGGAAGAAAGGAGGAAAGGAAGAAGGAAAGAAAGAAAGAAAGAAAGAAAGAAAGAAAGAAAGAAAGAAAGAAAGAAAGAAAGAAAGAAAGAAAGAAAGAAAGAAGAAAGAAAGAAAAAGAAAGAAAGAAAGAGAAAGAAAGAAAGAAAGAAAGAAAGAAAGAAAGAAAGAAAGAAAAAGAAAGACAAAAATGGTGTTTATTGCACTTCTGCTCACATTGCCCAGCTTGAGTATCGCTGATTTTGGCGGCAGGATTAGCACTTACTCCACTTCATGGGGGAGATACAGTCTGACCTGCAACGGAGAAAGCTTGATGTCTTCCTCAGTGCACCATGAGCACAGCAGACACAGGGGTAATTTGTTAGGGGGAAATGCAGGTGCTCTGACCTCCTCTCCGCAGAAGCACTCAGAAGTCCCTGAATAAATCAGCTGCAACATTTGTCTCGTGACTAAACAGAGGATGCTCAAAGCAAGAAGGCATGATTCTCTAGACACACAGGCAGTCTGCTTTCTTCAAAAATTATGGGAGCCTCTTCCAACTCTCTGGTGTGCTGAGCCCAGGGATGAGTCATTTTAGTAAAGCAAGCATCCAGACAGAAAAGCAACTTTTTTTTTTTGGTTCAAATCACCTGTCTTTATTGCCGATGCAGCCCCAGAAGGCTGCTGGGACAGGACGCACAATGCACCAGGGTTGAAAATCTACCATTAAAATTATGTCTGCTATGTAATAAATGGCTCTGCTAACTAATGACTTGCTTTTAAAAAATGTGCAATTATTTTAGTTAAATAAATGTGAGTTTAATATGCACCAGCACACATGCAAATCACTTCATATCCTCCCAGCATCACCCCCAAAGCACTCCCAAAACATCCATGCTCATGTGCACTGGATGTGTTTCCTCATTTGCACATGCTTGTGCACACATTTAAGGGTGATTTCCACTTAAGCTTAACATTGCATTAGAGAAATCTGCATTGTTTCCTGCCAGACTGCAGATGGGTCTGGCATACACCATGCAACATGTTGCTTTACAAGATTTGGTTTAAAAAAAAAAAAATGGGGGAGAAGTTCAATCTCTTTGGGTTCAAATACATCACCACCCCCCCCAACTCTCCAAACTTGTGCAGTTCTCAACTCAAAATCCCAGTATAAAATTAATGCACAAAGTGGATGTTTTACCTGCTCTCCTGCTGAAATTCTGTAAAAATTAGCATTTGCCTGTTTTCCTCCATAAATCATCTATCCTCCCCCAAGCTGGGTAGCAAAAAGAAGCCTCTGTGTCTTGCTAAATATTTTATATATGTATGTAAAGACTTGTGTGTATATGTGCAGATGCCCACAGTTGTCTTCAGCGAAACACACCGTTATAGTCAGGGTCTTGGCACGGAAAAGCAGATTTCTCACCTCGATTAAAAGCTGCGTAAATCCACATTGGGCCCAACCTGCGGCACCCGTTGGTTCTAAAATGTTTGACTTTAATATCTCCTGCCTGACCTTTCACTGCTGCTATGGCTCTTTTTAATCACTGTTATTGTTCATAACTCCAAAGTTTGGCTCCTGTAAAGTCGCCTAGCACCATTTAATTTCAAATGCTCCTAACACAGAAGTAAGCTGCTGGATTGCCCTGATTTCCCTCCATCTTCTCTCCCAGGAGAATACATGGTTTGGGGTAAAAAAGTGGGGTTCACCCTATCAGTTTGGGTTTCTGTCTTCTTTTTTCCAAATTTCTAACTAAAAGCAAAATGCAAGAATTGCATTTGTATGGCGCTCTGGCTGTGCCATTAAATACCTCCCCCTTCCTCTTTTTTCATTTTTCCTTTTTTTCTTCCCTGCTAGCTCCACTGAGAATTACTTTACATTTTTTTGGGGGGGAAATGGCTTTTTTTTTTTTCTTTTCCCCTTTTTTACTTTAACATTCATTTACCGGGACGTAGAAGCCCATTTCGTGTCCTCGCCAGCAGTCGGAGCCCCAAAATCCTGCCAAGTTGGCTGTTTGCAGCTGAGTCTGCAACTAATTGGGCTATTACTCACAAAAAAGCCTCCTCTGCGGCTGTTTCGAAGCCATTACCTCACCTTGGACTAAAGAAAATAATCCCCGCGCCTAATGCAACCTCTGATGAACAGCCTGGCCGTGCCAAGTCGACGGAAAAAAATAGGAGAGGTTGCTCCAATGCAAGTGTTTGCAGACGGATAGGGGTGCCGGGCAGGGAGGAAGCCAAAAATATGGCTGAAAGGGGCTTTACAGGGATGAGAAGAGAAGAAAAATGCAGCCGGTTTCCATCCCAGGAGCATGAGCGTCTCCATGGTGGGAAAATGGGGAGAAAATTTAGGAAAACCTGGGAAAAAGGGTCTGGATTTAGGTAGAAGTGCAGGAAACAGAAAAAATGCAGATAGGGATGTCATGCCTGCTTTCTCTCCTCTGAGATGTCCTATCCAATAAATGCTCAAGTTTCCCACACAAGCTGCATCAGTGAAATTTTTTTTTCTTCCAGAAAACAGCCGAAAATATGCACGAGAGAAAAAAAAAAAGTAAAATATCCCCATGCTTTCATAAGACTCCTGGTTAAAGCCAGGGGTGAATTCTGAGCTGAGGGAGCATCAGGGATTTCTGCAGCAGCACTTGCTGCATCACCTCCCAGTTATATTCGTGTTTATATTATATTCCTCTTTTTTTGGTTCTTTAGGAAGAAAATGCTTTGACAGAACCAGTGGCTGCTCGCCTGGCTCCCTGTCAGTGATCCAGGGTGTCTCGCAGGTAACTGCAGCAATCCCTTTTGATTCACAGTTTTGAAAAGTATGGTCAAAGTAGTCCTATAGCATGTCAAGTCCTGACAGCAACCACAGTGAAAGTCCTCAGGTCAAGGCAACCTGCTAAATTAGCATTATTTACCTTATTCATCAGCATTTCACAGTGAAATTTCTCAGTGTAATTGTATGAAATCCATATGCCATTAATGCTGGTTCCAAGCCCAAAATGTGCCAAGGACACCGGTGTGTGTGTGTGTGTGTGTTTGTGAGGCTGATCCTAGTGAAAAATCATCTCCACCCAATTGATGTGTGTGTGTGTGTCACTGATCCTAGTGAAAAATTGACATCTCTACCCAATTTTTAAGTTGCAACAACAGCAGAGCTTCTGTTTTTGTCTGTGATATATCAGACAACATCCACAAAACACTTTTTCAGGGCAAGCCTTGTTTCATCAGTTTCTGTGATGAAAATGAGAATATATTTTTAAAACAACCTCTTTTTGCTAGCTATATTTGTCCAATTTTGACAATGAAATGGCTGATGACTTTCCATTGTTTTTTTTTTTTTGTTTGTTTGTTTTGTTTTGTTTTCTTTCTTTCTTTTTAATTTATTATGGAAAACACTGATTTTTATGTAGACTCCTTATTTCCAACAGGTAGAGTCACTTGGTGAGCGTGATCACACTTGGTATAAATTACGCTCTGTGTTATATGCTGGTAGCAGAACCAGGTGATTATTACAGCATATTTTTCCTCTGAAAGGCAGCTTTTTCCATCACTTCTTCATTTTTGCACATTTCCGACAGTGAGGTTGATTGTTTGCATGGCCTCTGCAGTAACAATATTAATGCAAAGCTCCCCCAAACCCCTTTTTTAGTATTTTTCTCCCCAGGATGGTCCCCTTGGGGAGAGGAGCTTTGCAATGTCTGTTATAGCTCTTGTAATTGATGGTTCAACTTGTTTTCTTATTTACCACTGACCTCCCCATCTCTGCCCCTTCTTTGGGAAGAGGAATAAACATGCAATTTGCTTTTCCAAAACCAAGAAATACCAAATCCTTCCATTTTCAGGTGAAGAGCTCACAGCAGCCACAGCATACAGGAAAAACAAAACAAAACAAAAACAAACAAACAAAACCAACACAAAGTGCTCTTCACAGCAGCATTTCCTCTAAATCCCCTAAAATGAAGAAAAAATGCTTGAGCAACCCCTTCAATAGGATAAAAAAAGGTGTGCAGGTGTCAACGGTCCCAAGGGCCCCCAAATGCAACATTTTAAATGAAAATGGGGGCGCAGAAGGGATATGGAAAGGTATAGGGGATGTCTCTGTAGGATGCCATGGAAAAGCTCGGCTATTTTAAAAGTCCCTTAAATTGCCCATTAGGACTAAATCGGTGTCCCTGCTCCCTGCTGCGTAAGCGAGAAAGGCACTGCGTTTCGACAGAGAGGCACTAAAAAAATAGGAGAAAGTGGGAAAGAAAAAAAAAAAGAAGCTCAGAGCGGAGCAGTGGAGCGAGCAAATGATGACACAGAAGTTGGAGGAGCCATAAAAGCCCCACCGAGGCATCATTTGCAAAAGTGACCTTTTCCCACCGAAGGAGACGAGCAGAAAGGAGGCCTGGGTGGCTTCAGGGGAGCATAAAAGTCGCGGCAAGGCAGCAATTTATTTATTTTACTTGCAGGGAACAGTCTCTATTTTTTTTCCTGGGGGGATTTTCTGTTTTCACAGTGACACTGGGATACAAATGGTGAAGAAACGCAGCAGGGCCAAGCTTTGCAGCAAATGCCCCTTTCAAAATGGGGAAAAAAATGATTTCCCATGAAGCCCTAAAAAGGTGCCTTAAACATGGTGCCAGTTCAGTGCTTCATCCAGATCATTCATGTTCAGTCTCCGCAGATGGTCACTGCACCCCAAATCAGAAATATGGATTTACCCTCCAGAAGTCTGCAGTAGGCTGTGTGGAGTGGGACCGTCCCCAAAATCGGACCTCAGTAAAGCCCAAATCCCCACATCCAGCACATTGGGGTGCTCCGTCTGAGTTTCTCTTGGAAAAAATTCCTGTTCTTATAATAACTAACTCTGTAATGACGCTTGGAAAGGAGGTTATTTGACCCCTTGGAGCAACATTGTAGATGAAGTCTTTTTTTCCCTGAGATGGATTGCCAAAAGTGCCGTAAAATCAATCAAAATGCCATTCAAATTGCCTCAAAAGACACTTTACTGCAAAATATCGACACTGCACTGGGAGGCTGGACTGGACAGGAGCACTCATTGCATCAACAGAGGTAAGACGCACACCTCAAGTACGCCACCAAGAAAACCCTGCAACCCCAAAAAGAGCCAGAAACAGGGGAAACAACAACAAAAAACACAAGGGGGTTGTCCCCAGATTCTTTAATACTGCAACCTTGGATGCAGTGAGAGGGTTTTCATTTTTGCCAGTCTCCAAAATTAAGAATTTGGGGTGAAATATTTTATACTGATCATATTTAGCAAGGCAGGGTAAATAATGCATGGGAAGATGCACTGGGCTGGGGGTCACAGGGAGTTTTTGGGGGGGCACAGGTGCTGGGGGGACACTCACCTGTGGGGTGTCTTGGTAGGGAGGAGGGGGCACTGTCTGGGTGGCCATCATCGTCAGAGCCGGTGCCGGGGAGACATGGTGCATCCTGGGTGGGAGTCACATCGAGAACCTGAGGGCAAGAGAAATGCTGCTGGATTAAGGGAAAAACTGTTCCCCAAACCCTCCCAAAAGGGGAAAAAAAGAACAACAAGATAGAAAGGAGAGGTAATATCCCTCACATGAGCACACTGTGCTCCCCCATCTAGTCCCTGGAAGAAACACAAGATGACTTGATGACCCTTAACTTGATGATTCATTGAGATTTGTGATTTTGGATGAAAAATGACTCCAGGGCAAAGTGAAGAGGGCTACTGGTGAGGAGACCTTCCTTGGGGAGTGGCTAGGTGAGAGCAGAGCTCTTGGAAATGATGGCTGCAATTGGTGGAGCTCATTATGATTTCCCCATGTGAACCCCGGTGCATCCAGGGCTTTGCTTTCCACCCCTTACTCCTATAGCTATGTACCTATACGGAGATTTCCATTCTTTGCTAGTTATTCCTCCTTTTGGGAAGCAGGAAGGGAAGTCAAAAATGCAAAATCTTCTCTTTCCTGAAACTACATACCAAAAAAAAAAGAACAACCTAAAAAATGATGTCTTTTTGCCTTTTGCCACCATGGAGTAATGCTGAATGCTCAATCCACTGCACACTCAACTTATGTTGAGCATCCGATGTTAGGTTGACCAACCCAGTTGGCTTCTGTGTTGAGTTGACTGACCCCATGGCAGTTGAACACACAGAAATGAGGAAAGTAGATTTAAACCCTTGCTTGATTTGAGCTAGGCAGAGAACACTGAGCTATGGAGAGAGCCCTGATGTTGCACACCCCATATGGACATTCCTGAAGCCAGGGGCAGGCTGAGATATGCTCCCCTCAACCTCTCCTGAAGTTGCTGTTCTTTCTGCAAATGCATACCTATTTGAGGGGGGGAGGGAGGGGGGTGGAACAGAATTTTTTTTGAAAGTATCTTCAGGCCCCATGGCAACGGGCAAAGAAGAGAGACACTGGGAGAGGACAAATTTGCTTTCAGCTGGACATTTTCTCCAAGGTAGACCTGATGGCCAAGAGCAACCAAAGAAGCAGGTCTTTGCTCAAAAATGCCTCTTATTCTTTGGTTGCAGATGGAGGGTGGCTTCAAAAAGCAAGCCAATTACCTTGCTAAAATAAATAAATAAATAAATAAGCAAGCAAACAACAAGCCAACCAACCTAAAAAAAAAAAAAAAAAAAAAAAAAAAAGCAACCCACCACCATCCTGGGTCCTCTCTGAGGCTCTGAGCTCTGTATTGAGCAAATTCACAAAGCCACCTGGTGAAATCTCCCCAGAGCTTCCAAAGGTGCATTTCTCCCTGCAAAACAAGGCACAGCTCATTTTTGTCAGAGATGATATCTCTCAAAGGCTTTGCCTGGTCGTTCTGCCTGTCATTGAGCTGTGCTGGGATCTCATCTGGAGAGGTGCCCCATGCAAAGTCCTCTGATATTGCCAAGGGATCTACCAGTAAGTAGTGATAGAGTTGCTTCTGCAGTGCAATGCTGACCCGTGGGAAGAAATGTTCTCACCCAGGGCACAAGAGCAGAGGTGGGTTTGGAGTCTTCAGATCAGTCCCCATAGTCATTCAGTGGTAGATCTGCAATATTCTAGTCTTCTCCATGAGGCTTTGGGCTTTATAGGAACCACAGGGCACCAAGAGCACAAGTGGCCATGCCCATGTGGAAAGCTGAGTGCTGTCTACATGGCACGAGTGTCAACCACCCTTATTGTTCTGAATGAATAATTAAAAAAAAAAAAAAAAAAAAAAAAGCAACATGTTACTTATCACACACTTTGCTCTAGTATGGTGCCCCACGAATAGCTTATTAGGAGAGCAAACACCCAAAATGCTGTGCATTGGGAAGGCAAAGTGGGGTCCTTGCATGACACAAACATCTTGAAGAAGGCTATTGTATTTATGGGATTAAAACCCTAGAATCATAGAATCTCCTGAGTTGCAGAGGACACCTGAAGATCATTGAGTGCTTTTTATCTTTCCTTCCTCTAGCAAAATTATCTGCTCATTACAGCTTAGAATCTGTGGGGTCAAATGTTAAAATTTGGTTTGCGGCTCAAGCATCCCCATCCTCAAGAGGCAGTGCAAAAGCCCCTGGGGGAAATGGCCTCACCAGAAATAGATGCAGCCTGGAGAAAAGCAAAGATTTTAGCATTCTGCCAGTCCAGGCATCTTGGGAGGCTGAAAAATAGAACACACACCCAGAGATGGATATTTTGGGGTAAAAACCCTGCTTGGCATCTATTGTTCATGCTGGGAGCAAGCCTACCATTAGCAGGCGGCAATTTATTACAGGGTGCGGGCTTTTTGGCTGAATATATTCCCAGAAGGTGGCAGTCCGGAGCCCAATTTAATTGCTGAATATCATCTAACCTGCTCACTAAATCAAGCCGTTCTTTGAGGCTTTACGGGCGTTGATTTGTTTGGAGAACAGGACTTATAGCCAAATATAAAAAGGGATAAAAATGAGAGACAGCTGTTGCTGATAGCGGTATATTTATCTCAGAGAAACAAATGCACTTGGGCGCCGTAAATATCCAGGGAAGTGGCTGGCGCCCACGGGAAGTGCCGGACGGGTGCCTTGTGTGGGAGCCCCCAGCCATGAATCTCGGTATAACGGTGCAAAGCTGTCAGCACTTTCCTGCAGCCCCAAAGATTTATTGGCAGCGAGGCGCTTCTTCTAAGCACAGGGAAGTTAAAAAAGGGTCTTATTTTCCCATAAAATTTTTTTTTTTTAACCTTTTCCCCCCCCCCCCCCCAAAAAATGATTTTAAGTGAGTGAGCTCTTTGCTATACTCTTCCAGATGACAAAAGGAGAAATGGGAGGATGCACAGAGCAACACACAACCGTACCAACACCTTGCAGACCAGCTCAAGCAAATGGTCACATCTTGGGTGATCATTGAATTTTCAGGGAGCCGACGAGGGCAGGAAGAGTAATTGCAGCCCCCTCACAGGGCATCATGTGGAGCAGAGAATTTCTGAGCAATAATGTCAATAAATGCTCTTTTCATTCCAGAAGGGGCAGTACTTTAGGTTTTGGCAGCAACCTGAGATCAAAGTATCCTAAATTTTCTTATGAAATAAAAAATATTTCTGCTACCACTGAAACACTTCCATTGAATTGGAAATGTATTTCCTGAAGAGCTTGTGTCTACTGAAAAGAGTCACAGCTCAGAAAGATTTATAGGCTGCTTTTTGCCAGCCATATATTATCTCCTCTTTCAAATTAAAATAATTACAATGAGTTGAGAAGTCATCTTTTCACAGTGCCCTGCTTCAAAATGTTTCAAAAAATCTGAGTATCACCAACAGTCATCTGCCATCCTGGAGGTGAAGAGGAAATAATCCCTGACCTGCGTGATTAGCAGAACTGCTACAAAACTGTATTAGAAATAGCACCGAATGTGAAAAAAAACGTGTTGTTGGCCTCCACGTTACCATTTTCTGTGGATAACATTAATATTAGCTTTGCAAGATACAACTGTTGTTTCCAAACCAATGGAAAGTAGGGATCATTTTTTTCCAGTTAATTCAACGGCTTCTCCCCTGCAGCATGGGATTCATAAGTGAGGATTCAAAGTGGAAAACCATAAAGCCAGGTTTTCATGCATTTCCCTTTCTCTTCCTAAAGTTGCAAAATTATTCGAGGCACTTGAGTGTGTTGTTCCAGCCACAGGAAGGTATTTCAGCATATTAGTGGAAGATTACCTTTCTAAAAGGTGTTTTTTTAAACTGGGGGGTTTGCAATGATGGTGTGTTAGTCATGCTCCGCAAGGGGCTGCAAGTTTTTTATGCCACTGTCTTCAGAGAGGGGTTACGCATGCTGATGTTTATGATATATGCACTCATTATACGTGTATATATATGTTAAAATGAAGAAATACGGTTGACAGGAAGGGAAAGGAACCTCCAGAGAACTATACATCTTGCTCTGAAGCACGAGTGAGGACAGGTTCACCCTCTGCGGGTGACAGCATCCCTCTGCTTGCCTGTAAAGTGAATTGGGAGCGACTCTCCTCCCCCCGAATATCAAATTTCTATCTGCTGTCTGAACCTCTCCCTGCTGCCAACCTTCAGTGTCAAAATCCACCTATCTCCCTGAAAGCAAAAGTTTCCAGCTGCAGATGAACACCATCTTTTCCCAAGCTGTTAAAGTAACCTCCTACTGCCACCCTGAGCTCACTAAAAACACACCTGATGCTATTAAATGGTCAAAAATGGGAACAAACACATTTTTCAAGATATTACCGATTCTCAGTTGATTCTCATGATTCCTCTCTACCAAGTGGGCTTGCATGATGCCTGGGCCAGCAAATATATATATATTTAAAATACTTGGTAGCCAAATTTCCTTTACTCAATTGCAGGACAGTTTTAGTACCAGGAACAGACAAGACACTAGTTCCCTAAATGCTGACCTTTGAAATATTCCTGACATCCCATTATTGAGTTATTTCCCAATGCAAAAAAAAATGACAAACCAAGCCTGGGCTTCTGCTATTGCCATGGTCTAAAGAAGGCTGGGATTTGGTATTCCTTCATGATAAACCCCTTTTCTTCTAGAAAAGTTACTGACTGGTATGTAAGCACCAGTAAAAGGGAGAGGGACACGCTGCACTGCTGGGGATGCCAAAAAACACTTGCCGAAAACCAACTCACTTCCCCACAGGATGGGAAATCTCTCCCCTGGTGGGGGAAAAAGCGTTTTGCATTTGCAAATCGCCCCCAGCTCCAGCTGCATGGAAAGGAGTAGGTGTGGGAGGGGGGAGCTGCTGTGGTGCATTTCTGATGAGAACAACAATTACCGCTAAATATTTCTCTTCTCTCCGAAGATACCCATCCCCGCTGCCGACTAAAATGCTCCAGGGATATCTCTGCAACATAAACACAAGAATAAAACCTGCAAGAGCCAGTCAGAGCTTTAGTAGACAAGGTTAATGTACCTTGAACAGCAGCATTAAACAACTTTGTTCTTTTTTTAAGTGGAGAGCTGAGATACCTACACACGTTTTAAAGTGTTACTTTTATAGAGGGAGACCATTAAAGCACCTTCCAAAAAAAGCTGGCACAAGGAAACATCAAAGAGGCTTCTTCAAAGTAACATGAAAATACTTGAATTTTGGGCAATACAGCCCCTAGCCCAACAAAAGTTCCCAAAAGAGCAGATTGTGAGTGTTTTTTTTGAGGGCAAATTGAAAACCTTTGAAGTGAAACATAGCTGATGATCCTAAAAATGTGCAAACTTCCTCTTGCCGGACATGAATTGTCCGGTAAAAGGTTCTGATTACTTGGAGAGTATTAACAAAATTAGGGAGCGGATTAATTTTCTAACAGTTCTTCTCTGAAAGCAATTAATTGTGAATAATTTATGATCAAAATCTTGGCTGATGCTTTCAAAACTTGCCTTGCACACTTCATTTTTGTCTGCAACCTGCTAATCCCATGACAGAGGAACTGCTGCGCAGCCACGTTTCCAGCACCCAAACACCAAATTTTGATCCCACACCAGTCCCAAAATGGGAAGGTTTCACCCCAAAGTCCCAGCCAGGTTCAGACCTTGTCACAGAGCTTTTTGGAGGACAAAGGTAATCCTGTTCAGCAGAAGTTTAACTGTCAGCTACATTTTTCCATCCTGCAGTCCATCACCAATTTCTCAGCCTGTGCAAACATTGCAAAGCGTGGATGTTACCAGCACTGGTGCAAAAGCCAACCGTGATGCTCCAAAGATCCTGGCAAAGATCTGACCACAAACTACGCAGTCGGGAGCAGGTAACAGGCAATGGCTTTTTGCAACCATTGCTGCAGCCCAAAAACATCCAGTGAGTGACAGTGCAGTTTGTAATAACACCTTTTTGGAGTGTTCATGCTTGTAGTTTTCACACAAATCTCACAACACCTCTGTAAATGATGACAATGCATAAATGCCAGTGGAAACCCGCTTTTTGGAAAGATTGCAGGAACTGGACTAAAACAGCCCACCTACCCTGACTTCAGAAATGTGGGTGGCGAGAACCAAAGCAAAGATTTCCCTGCTTGTGGAAAGCACCAAAAGCAGAGTAATGCTATGGCACACCTATAAAACCCTTTCCTCACTTAAATCTGCCTTGTTTCTTACTAAATTCTGCTAACACACTTGTAAATTTTCCCTTTGGGAGAGGGAAAGAAATCCCTTTGGAGCCGGCTGTTTTCTTCTTTCCCATATGGCAGATAAATCAGAGCTCCCAACTCGCTGAGTTTCTGCTTCACATCCCTCTCCTGCAGCTCTCCATCTTCTCCCCATCTTGCCTTCCCCATGGAAATGGGTGTGGATTTTTTCTTTTTTTCTTTTTTTCTTTTTTTTTTTTTTTATTTTTGTAACTGTATAATTCCTGATGAGAAATGGCTCTCCAGACCACAAGTCACAATGAGGTTTTTCTTGACAAAAAGAAATTCGAGGGTTTCTGGCATCAGCAGAGTGCTGTCCATGTCCCAGAGCCAACACATTGCAGCTTCTGCTACTGAAACTCAACCCAGACATCAATGATTGTGATGTGAGCCACTAGATTAATCGCCTCGATTTAAATATCTTTCATTTGTCCATTTGAAAGCTTTTTTTCCCCATATTTCCAGCCTTCATGACAAAAGAGCACTTTGAGACGTGACATGGTGATTTATACAGTCTCCAGCTAACTAGGGAGTTACAAATAGCTTTGAGCTCCTTTAAGCATGTTTTATATTTAATAGTCTCTTCTCCATTTACTCTAAATGGTAGACCCCAAAATATGTGAGATGGAAGTAAAAGCCTGGTTTGAACTCAACCCAATAAATGAAATGTGTACAAAACAAGATTGCGAAGTGTTTAAGGTGTGAAATGTTCCAGTTTTTTTGTACAGTGAAAAAAGGCACAACCTGGCCTCAGAGCTGCATCTCCACGGATGTGCAGGCTTCAGGAGGAAAGCGGAAAAGAGGTTGTGCCTGGAAAACATGGGGGCCAAGGGGAAACACCATCTCAGAAGGTGGCTTTGGGGTAGATAATTTCTATCATTAACTGCTGAGAGCAACATCAGCCTTCTGCTCCAGAAGGTATTGAAGCATGCACCCAGCATCATGTCTTTCCATACCCTCAGTGGGCTACGTCTGCATGCTCTCGCCACAATCTGCTGCATGTATTGGGTCTGGCCTCCTTGCTGGAGGCCAGGCTGTGTCCTCCATGGGCATGTGCTCATGTTTTCCATAGCCTTGGCTTCCTCCAGAGGAGCAACCTGATGTCCCCAAAGCACACTGTAGGGCACTGAGCCCTATAAGCACCAGGCAGCTCACATCACATACTCATTGCAAAGACAGCATCAAGGCATGGAGGATTGCCTCCAAAAGAAGTCCATGTGGTGACACCCAGCCCTCATGAATGAACCAGAGAAGCATTTTCAAGGTCAACCCAATCTGCACCTTTAATAGAAATGGGGCAAACTCACATCTGATCTGGAATTATGAGAAATTCAGCCTCTTCATCACACACTTAATGCCTTTTTTTGGCTGAGAGAAGGTCACTGGTGAAAACTAGTGCTAAAAGGGCAGTCCAGGGAAAATAAGCCTACCATTATTGGCTGCCATTTATTAAAAGTGCTGTCAGAGTAGGCAAAACTCAAAGAAAAGAAGACAAAGGTCTTGCACTGTGCTCTGCCATGCAGCAGACCAACTAAAGCTTCACTTTGAGCTGGAAGAACAGAAATAGCTTTGGGGTTTTCCCCTGAGATGCTCCCACTCTAATCTTTACAGATTTAGGAAGAGATAAAGCATCTTTCCAGGATATTTACACAAATCAAAAGTAGCACCTCCGTTTTCAGTCTGTTTTGTTAATGACCAAAGATTTCTCTTTGCTCCATTAGGAGGAAAGTTGCAGCCAACAGAGATTTATTTTCTTTGTCACCCTCTGGGTGCCTACAGTTTTGGCACAGAGCAAACACATTTGTCACTCCGTCAAGCCCTAATTTTAGTGACTGGGGCTGACTAAAGAACTGCGAGACCCTTGGTTTCATGTACATCTTATTTTAAGCTCTGTGTTTAAGTTATTTTTAACTGGTGACCATTTCTCCATATCCTACTGATCTGCCAATATTTTGCAGTGATAACAGCCCATATTTTGGGTATTTTTACATAGAAATCTGTGTTTTGCTCTAGGCTAGACATGGCTTTATGGCTTTTAACAATGTGTTCTCAATACTTGAGCTTTAAAGCAAGATTCCCTGCACTGACTGATTTCTAAAATAAATAAATAAATAACAGAAAACTCAGCAAAAATATGTAATTCCCCTCTAAATGCTCACTGAAGAAGGGAAGAGGCAACATAATTACAGGGGTACCAGAAAAGAGCAGAAATCCCCCAAATAAAGCCCCACTGAGGTCACAACTCATAATGTCCCTGTCAATTAATATATATCATTGCCCAATTAATACAAAATGAAGCCACTTTACCGTTTGGGGGGTGCTCAGAGAGCTGCTGTCCTTCAGGTGTTCTCCCCCAGCCCCAAAAGCACGACCTGGGAAAGTAAATGGTGCAATATTGAATACTGAAAGAAAACAATCAAATGAAAATATTAAATATTAAGCAGAAGATGAAGCTTTCTGTGCTAGGTCCTTTGGCATCATCAGTGAAGCCACTGTGGTTATTGCCAATAGGCAAGTCTGCTCTTATAGCATGTTTTTTGCAGGATGGGGCAGAAAGTAGAACCAAGGAAAATACAGGTGGGAATAGCCCCTTGGAAAAGCTTTCACCCCTGGGAAAGCTGGGCCAATGGCTGAGCTAGATCAGACCCCAGGGACATGCCCAGGCAGCTCTGGACATCTCCAAGGAAGGCAAAAATATATCAGAGTTTTAAAAGGCGAACCAAGATGTGTCTAGAAAATGACGATGTGCTCGTTGCCAGTATATCCACAAAGGAATATCCACCAGTATGTGCCGTCCTGTCCCTTGCTGCTCCTCAATGGTGGCAAATCCCCGGCATGGGATCTCACAGTGGGTTAGCAGTACGATCTGGGTCTGAAATGGAGAAAATAGGGGAAAAGCTGTGAAGTTGCTGCTGCTGTTGGCCATGCTCCTGTTTTGCACTGGCTGTCACCATCCCTGGGGTTAATTATAATAATTGCTTGAGTGTAAATATGCCTTTTACACTCCAGCTCAGACAGCATGAATTAGGAAAAAAAAATAATTCAAAAACAAGGAGAGCTGGATCAAGAGGTTATTTAATAAGCAAAAGTCCATAGAAATGTTAGAGATGATGCTGCATCTCCCAAGGATCTGGTCTTTAAGAAGGCTGAGATTGGGATTTCTAGGCCCATCCAACCAGATCAAGTGGCAAAATTTCCCTGCCTAAATGGGATTTAGCTGCCTAACCCACTTAAGCATGTCTGCAAATTACTGTATTTCTCAGTTCAGCTTTAATTATCTCACTAAATGCCTTCACAGATCTCCCTCTCTGCAGTGCTTCCCATGTCAAAAAAAAAAAAAGGAAAAAAAAAAAAAAGAAAAGGGACAGGGACAGGGACAGAGAAAGGGAAAGGGAACCAGGAGACCAAAGAGACCAGGACAAGGTCTGTAAGGGCAACTTAAAATTTGGCAAATCGGTGCTAGTCCTTGGCAAGACAGTAACCAGAGACTCATCAAAATTAAAAAAAAAAAAAGCTTCCCATGTCAAAAAAAAAAAGGAAAAAAGGTATGTGTTGCCTAAAACCTTCTGCATATCAGACAAAAGTAAAAAGTGAAGTTGGACTGAGTAATGACTGGCATGGCCATGAATGCCTTTTGTGTGTTTTCTGAAAAAAAAAAAAAAAAAAAAAAAAGTGAGAAAAGAAAGTGCCATTCCTGGAAACCTGGACAACATAAAGGCCTCCAACAGATACTGGAAGCAAGTGTTATTTCAAGGTAAAACCAGGCAGTAGGAGACAAAACCCCTCAGATCTCTGAGATATATACACAAATATACATCACCTCTAGATATTACCTCTATCTTAGGTGATAAATATCTTGGGTGATAAATATCACCTAAGATCTCCAATATATGTCTGATATATCTACCTTGATATAAATCACCTCTAGAGAGCTCCTCAGATGTCCAATATATGTCTGATATATACATCTACGATATATGCCACAGGTCTGGAGCTCCTAAAATGTCCAGTATATATCTGATACATCTCCCAGTATGTATCATATACATCACCACTAGAGAGCTCCTCAAATCTCCAATGTATGTCAAATACATCTACTATGCTATATATAACACCTCTACAAAGCTCCTCAAATCTCCATTAAATATCTACATCCCTTGATACACACCACCTCTGGAAAGCTCCTCAGATCTTCAATATGTCTGTCTACCTTGATATATTTTACCTGGTACAGAGATCCTCAGATCACCAACGTATGTCTAGTATCCCTTGATCTACCACTGCTCAGATCTCGAATGTACATCAGATATATGTGCCTTGATACACATCACCTCTAGAGAGCTCCTCAGACCTCCAGTATACATCTGATAATGCACTGGATGTGTATCACCTGGTGGAGCGCTCCTCAGATCCCCAGGATCCACCCACTACATCTACCATGCCACACACCACGACTGGAGAGCTCCTCCAGTCTGCAACACATGCCTGCGGTACGCATCTTCAACACGTCACCGGCAGGAAGCTGCACCTCACCTGGTGGAAGAATCATGACAGCCATGCCCTCTGGTTGTAATTCTACCCCGAGTCCCCTGTAATAACAGCACTCACATTTTCATGCCTTCACACACTATATCCACGATTGCAGCCAAGGGTGCAGAAGAGGAAGGGCCATGGGGAAGGTCCCACAGAAAGTGCCGTTCCTGGAAAACTCGGTGACATTGAGGCCTCCAGATGTTGGAAGCAAGCAGGTGATTTCAAGGCAAAACCAGGCAGAAACAGCCCAACAGTGATAATGCAAAATAGCTGTTTGTACAGTGTGTTTCAGTATTACCCATGCGATTTCTCCACCCAACATTCCAAAATACCATCTGACTTCCCATCACTATTGTTTGAGCACACATTTCTGCTTCTGCTCTTGCTGCAAAACCTTCTTCTTCCATCCGGAAATTGGACCCAAAACCTCCAAACATGGAAACCTTGGTGAAGGAGCAAAAAGGACAAGAAGCCTCTTGACTCCTAAGGCATGTGTAAGTCCTGCCAAAATGTTTAGAGACTTAATCTGGGCTATGCTAAACACTCAGATGGGTCTTGATTTCCCAAACCCTCCAACTGCAACAGCAGCTTAAATATCATTAAGGATATTTATGATCAGGAATAAAAAAACAATGGGCTCGTGCCTTCGAAGAGCATGCAAGGGCTGACGCCAAATACCTGTCAAGGACCCAGGATTTGACCTGCTTTGGATTTGTCCTGACAATGCTACAAAAACTTTGTATTTTGCAGCAATCTGTCATCCCTGTAAAGTCTTTTTTCCTCCCATGGGAGAGACTTTTGTCATCTGGGCTTGCTGCAGGAACAAAACATAAGAACTGGAAGAAAAGGAGTAGATAAATAGGACTTTGCTAGTGCTAAAATAGCTTTGGCAGACTCTGCAGTCCCAAGCGATGCAGATTTTCTTCTTTGGAAGTGATCAGGGCTGAGATCTCGGATGCTGCATGCACCTGCACTGACAGGACATAAACACAGCGTTTGTGTGGTTTCTGCACAAAAGATGCAATTTTCGTCCCTGAGCGCGAATAGTCAACCCCACCCGCAACATTTCCCCAAACACCCTTGCAAGGGGAGATGTCTTTTTCAGCCAGCACACACTTTTAGCAACTTCAAAAGGCATCCTTTGAAGTTTAGCAGAGGCCTTTGAAGTCCTCCTGATGCAGGAGGAATGGAAGGGATGCCTCTCCAAGATGTTCCACTGCAGGCAACACAAGCTGGTGAGACGCATGGCGTCGTGGGTACCCACTGTCACGTGGAGCATCTGCAGGAGGGTTACAAATGAGACACCTGTAGATGACAATAACATGACTGCATCATGCCATTGCATGGATTGCAGCAACGGCAATCCCCAAAACACCCTAAATCCCTATCTTCCCAACCTGAATGATATACAACAGCGGAGATGGGATCCCAGGTCAGGTACCAGCATCCCAGGACCTCAGCCTGTACCCAGGCTGCAAATAAATGGTCCGCTAGAGCATCTCTGTTAATAAACATCTAAATAAGGGTAAGGAAATGCTAATTAAGATGATATTTAGTTAGAAAAAAAATATTCCAGGATTTTTGCAAAAAAAAATCTAGGGTTTTTAAGCTCTGACTGAAGATGTTTTCTGGCAAGTTGCCTTGCTTCCAGTGTGAGCAGATCACAATGCTTCCAATGTCAGCAGGTTGGTGCTGTTTAATTGTGGCTATTGGTTTTTAACAAATATAATACCAGCTCCATTGACCTGAGTGAAAATAACAAACGGTGAAGTCCCCCTAATATTGCTTTGCTGAATTATTTTTATTACCCACTCTACACTTAGGAGTCTGTTGCAAGCTGTGCCGGCCCCAAACTATACATCCGTGGTGAAAACCAGAGAAATCCTGTATATGTGCAAAACAGTATAAAAGCTCAAATTTCAGGTTTACTCTTTCAGGAGCTCCAGCCTTACCCAAGGAGTGATCATGGCTCCCCAGGCACAGTCATGCAGCTCCAACAGCCAGTGCAATCTGGAATGAGGAGCATTGCAAAAAAACCCCTTTGATTTGTGTGTTGTTGTTTTTTTTTTTTTTTTTTTTTTTTTTTTTTTTTTTTTCCAAGCTGTGCAATTTCTATTCTAACTTCAGCAGCCTCCAAACATGGTTCAGAGCTGCAAGGTGCGGATGCTCGAAGGTGCAAAGAGCAATATGGCATTTTCATCTTTCCACCTCCCCAGATCCACAGGCTAAACCTGATGATGCCTAACCTGTTTCACTGCTCAGATGGTAAAGAGAGCAAAAAGATTTAAAGCATGCTAACATGCATGCGATATTTCTGCACTTCCACACCAGTGAAGCCATGGCACCCAGCATCACGGTGAGACGCATCCAGGATATGAGCCAGTTGAATCCACCAGCAGAGCCCAGCCCCTCTATAGGCGATTTGCATTATCCAAGGGGGGGCACGTATGGAAGTACTGGAGACCACTCCCGGTGCACATGTGTGCACATCTGGGCATGGAGAACAAAAGCATCACACCGATAAATAATGGAAAGTCAAAGTGCCCCGCAGAAGTGGCACCATACTGTTTAGCCTCAGGCGAGATGGAGGAAAATTCGGTGCCCATGAGGTCTGGAACAGTGGGATTAATAACACATCAATTTTAATGCAGGGTGTTGGTTTTTTTTTGTTGTTTTTTGTTCTCCCCCCCACCCCCCACCCCCTTTTTTTTCTGCTTCACAAACAGCAAAGTGAATGTTTGAGCATCTCTGCGGGGGGTTAATGAGGACTCTGATTAGTTATTCAGATTTGCCGATGCTGCCTCCATCCATCCTCAGACAGGGAATAGCAGGAAAGGGTTTGCAGAAAAGCTCTTAAAGACGACCTGAGTGGCTTTCACAGCCTGTCTGCAGGTCTGGGGGAATTTGTGCTGCAGGACTTCTCAAAAACCATAGTGCCAGCTTTAGGGCAAAAAAGCACATTGGGAAGATGTACAGATCATTTGTGAAGGAATGAGATAAACTCCTGTGACACAACACACGTTAAGCAATGCTGATTCCTACAAAGACTTGAGGGAAAATATTTGGATTTTTTTTTTTCTTTTTCACATATAAAACAAATTCTTGAGTGCTTTTAATCAAATTTTGTACAATTACAGTTTGAGCCACATGAGCAAAAACGATGGAGGCATGGAAAGAAGGAAGGAAGGCAGGCAAGCAGACAGGCACTGTCCCAAGAGCTGCCACCAGACTGCAAAAATGCAGCATCTTCCAGTGTAGCAATATTTTACAGTCTCACATAGTAAAGTGCTAATAAAGTGCTTTATGTCCTTCCACAAAAGCAAGTAGCTCACCTCTTCGTTTCTTGGCACAGAGATTCATTAAAAAGGTTGAGCTCACTCACCACTGAAGAGTTTGGGGGATTTATTTCCAGATTTACACTTTTGTCATTCACCTGCATCAAAGAAAGCAACCTGAGCAAGTAGATAGCAGGTACCTGTAATGACGCTGCAGAAAGGTTTGAAGGAGGGAGCTGGAGTGGCATTTTGTAGTACCGCAAAGGGGTTTTGTCAAGCTAGCTGGGCACTATTCTAGTATTCACAGGTGTGGTCAATATGCAGTATTTTAGGGCTAGACATAGTGGTGACAATACTCTCTCAATGGTGAATTTGTCCCAGCAATGAACACTTTATTTCTACTCCAGTGGGAGAGACCAAGTTGGTTCTTGCTTTGATAGAAAGCATCACTCAACTTAGTGCTCAATGTTTTTTGGGGGGTAAGCTTCTAGGTATCCATATCACTCCCCACGATGCCCACCAGTTCAGTCGGGATGTCAAAAGAAAGACAAACTGGAGTCAAGCAGTTGGTTCTGCAAGCGCCAGGCAATGTGCTGGGGTTCTCTAAACCAAACAGGATCTTTTCCCTGGGATCACCTCCATATGCTTTGTTTCTGTTTTAAATGGCATGCTAATTGTTCTGAATTAAGAGCTCCAGCTGGAGGAGCAAACAAGCAATTTGCAACCTTGAAGATAACACCCAACTCGTCTCAAGTGATTTAAGTTTTTGGGGGAAATCACACCCTTCTGGCTGTGGAGTGTGAATGCTGACCAAAGAAATAGTCTGAATGCATGCACTTGGGCTAAAATTACATTGCTGACATAATTAATGCACCCATTTAACAGAAGTGGATATTAGCATCCAGCCACAGGAGGAGGTGGGATGGTAAGAAAGGGAAGACATCATTGCATTTGGCTTTACTTTAGTGAAAACAGAGATACAAGCTGTCCTTTTCACTGCTGGGCAATTCTAGTAACTACAGAGAGGGCTCATGAGTGTTTTCTCCCCATTTTTTTTTTAATTTATTTCATTTACATTTTGTTCCACAATATGTATGCTCTCAAAACAAGATATCTTTGAAGCTTTATCTCTTTGCCATTTTTTTTTTTCATTTACTGCTAGATACAGGAGGTGAGAGAGAAAGACTGCAATCATTATTTGTTTATAACTCCAGATATTCAACACTGAAGGACGTGTGTTTTGTTTTTAATTTAAATTATCTTTTTCAGCAAAAACAATGACCGTTTAAATTTTTTTCTAGTATCCGCCATGGTGTGGGATTTAAGAAGCAAATTCTGTCCCAACCTCCCTGTCCTGCCATGTCTTGTTTCAAGAGGAACAAATGCTGCAAGTCATGAAAAAGACTACAGAAATGCTATTTTCTCTGAAGTGAACACATAATTGCTGAGGAAATGCAAGAAAAGAAATCTGTGATTGTGACTGGGTGTCTGCCACCAGACTGAGGGGAAACTCCTCTTGCTATCGCAGCCAAGGCTGAGTTGGGAGTCAATGTCCATCCACTTCCAACAGCTTTCCGATGGCTGTGACCCATCAGAGGACCAGCATAGTGGCCAGAGTCATGGTCCAATGAAGTCTTCTGAAGATGGGGGCAATTCTCCTTGTTTCTCTGTTTCGCAGGTAGCTAAGGGTTTAATTGCACCACGAAGAAGGGAAGCGAAGGCAATTTTCAGTATGGATATTAAAACAATGGTGCAACTCTTGAGAACTCCCTCTGCAAAGATGGGAGGCACCTCCAAAATGCAGCCCCAACACCAAGGCTATGGGCAACACTACTGGGACTTGGGTAGGCTTGAAATCCCAGGGCCAAGCCATGATATCTCTTGGCCTCCCATCTCACATATAGTGTACCAGGAGAAGTGATAAATCATTTTGGCACACTTACTGGGTATGGCAGCCCTCGATAAAAGACCAAAACTCAAGTGAGGCAGCCTGACACTGCGCTATTCCCAGTGCACTCTGTTACACAGATTAATCCTTCTTGATGGAGAATTACAATTAGGGTTCCATCTTAAGGAGATATCAGCAATCAGATATCTTATCAAATGCCAGCTCAATTATTCAAATAATCCCTGGCTCTAGATTTGGGGGCTGTTTAGGGAAAGTGGTCCGATTAATGTGCTGATGCTTCCCCATCACGTCCGACATTCTCAACTTCATGTCTGATTACAGAATTTGCATTCAATTTAATTTTTCCATCTGGAGTAAATGAATAATCCGAGTACCTACCCCATCCTTAATTACATTTGTTAAATTAAAAACTGGGATGTGAGAAATTTAAATGCATGTAGCTTTGCGGCCAGACAAACTGCACGTTCAACCTGCCATCTCTTGCTTCAATTTCTTTCCCTTCCCCTCAGCCATGCATCAAAGAAATTACAACTAGAAAACAAAAATTCTTTATAAATGATGAAACAATAGATGATCTTTTGACATTTCCAGCGCTGTTTGCAGGGGAATGAGATAAAATGTAATAAATTCATATACTTCTGTGTGTTTCTTGGCTCCAGCAGCTAAAATTTCCATCTCTTTATGCAGGAGTCCTGGGGAGCAGAAATCCTTGATAATGCCAAACAATTCGACACTTTATTTTCTCTTTACTCCACACCACGCAAAACACAGGCTTCAAGCTGCCAGCTGCTGGGAGTGAAGCCAGATGCCACATCCCTTTTCCATATGGAAACAGAAATCACCCCGTCTGGGGGTGTTTGTGATTGCAGCACTCTATGACCCTGGGGCTGCTACCAGCACCCAACAAAACCTCCCCTTGACAACAAAAAAATAATAATAATGCAATGTTGCAGTTATAATTCCTTGCCCCCAGTCCAGTTCAGACCAGACCCTGGTATCACCTGCTCTGGACATTAGCAGGGAAGGTTTGGCCTGAGCCACCAAATTTCCTAATTTTTAAATGAAAAGGTAAACACGGGGGTGGAAATAGAACCATCAAATTTGATTTTTGTTTTGTTTTGTTTTGTTTTTGTTTTTAAACAGTTTTGCAGAAGCTTGATAAATTCTCATTCTTTTGGAGAAATGCACCCTGATGAAAACTTGAAGTGTTGGAATTAATAGGTAGACTCAAGGGGATGGTGAGAAAAGTGTCCAGCCTGACAAAAAGAATAGTTAAACACAAAGATAAAGCATTTACAACTTTGGCTGTGTTAGGAGCAATTGTCCACACATCACATGTTGGGAGATGTCAGATAAATATATTTGGATGTTGATTTCTGCTAGATGCCAGTGACAAGTATGTTCAGGGAAGTCTGTTCTTAGCACTCCCAGAGTATTTGAATAAAATAACTTGTCTATGGGCAAGTAACCGTGCAATGATATGATCCCCTAGTTTGGGGCTTGCAAGACTGGTAATAAAACATGGCTAAAAATATTCAGGAAAGACATGCTTGGGTAAAGCGAGACAGGTGAGAACAGAGCCAAAAATAGCTCTTCCCTTTGCTCCCAGCACGCTCTCAGCTAAGGTGATATTTCTGCACTTCAGGGAAGCTGGATTTGACGCACCCCCCAAAAAAATCCCCTTGGAGGGGTGTAGCTGGTTGACCTTGGCCCAACCCCGGTGGCAGGATTTGGCCATTGGAGAAATCCCCTTCACAAGTGGGCGGCTCTGATGCTGTATCGTGGGCACTGAGGTTTGTCTTCCTTTCTTCTGCTTTGTTTTGAGTTAACAGTTATGGTGCCGGAGGAGAAAACATCATGTTTTAGCAATGAGGTCCCCAGTGAGTCTGTTTAAAAATTAATTAGTGCCATGCAACCTATTAGCTATGAATAATAATTCTAGCTTTGTACCTATTTCACTGCCTTCCACACCACCAGTATTCCAGCTTTTATACGGACCTTCCAGCCAACTGGGCCCTAATACTGAGGGTACCAAGGAAATTGTTGTCCTATCTTCTGAAAATACCCCCATCCAACACCAAACATTTGCCCTGTGTGTTTTCTGTGGTGCTTTTAAATAAAAGCTTTTAAAGGTTGTGGTTGCTAAGCTGGCTGCAAAGTAGGCACCACTCACAGGTACAGGTTCACGTCATACTAAAACTGCAGATGCCCAAGGACAGGAGCCTGACCAGACACCCACGGCTCTCATGCAAAGTGGGTGTTGTATGGAGGAAGCAATGGGTCCTGGTTTTGTCCAGGATCTAGGATGGAGGTCCTCTGAGCATGGAGATGTCTCCATGGCTGGAGACCCCCAAACCCTGAGCAGGGAGAACCTTCAAGGATAGAGATCCCACCACTGCCACCATCCCCATGTATGGAGATCGTCCAAGGATGGACATCTTCTGTCTCTGAGGATGGCGATCTGCCAACTCCAAGGACAAAGGAACTCTAGCAACCTCAAGGAAGAAGATCCCCATAACCCAAAAATGAAGGTCCTCCAACTCTGAAGGTAAAGATCCCTCAGCTCCAAGGATGCAGCACGACAAAAACCAAAGATAAAGATCCTCCTCACCCCAAGGACAGAAGTACACCCAGCTCCTAGAATGACAACTCCCTCCCCCCAGCTACAAAAGTGGAGATCCTCAAAACCCAAGGATGTGGGCCCTCCCAGCCCTGAGGATGGAGATCCCCCAGACTCCAAAGATGGAGACCCTCCCTAACATGTGAATGCAGACCTTCCAAGGACAGGTTCCCTGTGTCCACGAGGATGAAGATCTCACCATAACCTAAGGATGGAGACCCCTCTCCCTGATCCAAAGAAGGGAGATCACCCCATCAACCTGCAGGCCAGCTGGCCCCCTCCACTGCCCTGCTAGTCACAGGGATGCCGAACAAGCCACCAGCCCATACATTTGGGCAGTGAAGCCCCTTTGCAAACAAGGTGACGGATGCTGAGAAGCCTCACCACATCAGCCGCCTTCAGGTGGATGGAGAAGCTGAGGGAAATTTGTAGGGACATCTGGAATATATTCATTTTATGGCATGTTTCATATCACAGACAGGTACTTTGAAGCTGTAAATAGTAGCAGGGCAGCACATCCCCCTGGGTGGGCTGTGGTTAGTGCTTTCAGCCCGAGCTGCCCTGGTGTGACAAGGGGGCTGGGGACACAGAGCTGACGTTTTCCAAACACAGCTTTGTGTCTCTGGGGCAAATCCAGAAGCAACTTAAAAACCAAAAGTAAAAAAGGGAAAACAACAACAACAACAAAAAAAGGGGGGGGGGGGGGGGAGGGGAAATGAAGAAACCAACCTCCATGTCTTTAAGTGATGTTGATCCCCATATCAGGCCATTAACAGTCCCATCACAAATTGTAAACGACTCAGATAAATTTAATGGCTTAGCAGCTGCAACAAAAGGCCCTTCTGAAGATTCATTTGTTTTGTGGAAAAGAAATTAGTTAGGAATTTAAAATCCTTCCAGCTTCTTGATGCAGACGCCTGCCAAAGCCCACATGTTGGTGCTTACATGGCCCCAGGGCTGCAGCCAGCCCCTGAAGGAAAAGTCCTCTGCTAGCATCCCAAAGCAGGGGACATGAACGTGTCCCATTAGCATGCTGATAATGAGGCTACACCTCTCCTGTTCGCCTCCAGCAACTGTATTAAAAGCCTCGAACAATGAAGAGTCCTTAAAACAGTAAGATTTGGCTCAAGCACCCCATGGAGAAGGAAACCCAACACCAGAAAACAGCAGCGACCGAACTGCAAAACCAAGGGGGTGGTAACACGGGGTGGCCTGGAGCAGAGCAGGAAGGTGGCTTTGTCCCCTGGAGCGGTGAGCTGCCTTGACTTCCCTGCTGGCTCCCCACGGAAATGACAAACCCTAAACCTCCCCACTTCCCTTTGACAGTCCCAGTCAGGGAAACACTGGGGGCAAACTATGCTTTCCAGCCTGCAAGCAAATGCTCTTTCACCCATGTCAACACATGAAAATAATGTGTTAAACCACTTCTAAGAGCTCTCAGCATTCAGAAGCTTCCCCAGCACCCGCTACTGTCACCCGCCCCCCCCCATCCACATCCCTTTTCACTCATGCAAGATTGAGGTTTTTCGCCTTCAGCCACATTCATACTTTATTGCACAGGCAGCACCATCTCGAAACTCCTTTTAGTCGAAGTTCAGAGCTATAAAAGATGCAAAATGTCCCTGAATTATTCACACAGTGTTTCAGTAGAAGCTGGTAACGGCACCAGTGTGGCATAAAGCGAAGGATCTGGGGACAGAGCCATGGACCTGTGTTGTCTCCTTGTCTCCTTTTGGGTGGAAAAAAACCCTTCATGAATATGCTGGGGGGAAGGAAGTGGAGGAGACGGTAAAATAAAAGGGTGTCCGCAGTCTAGAAAAGGATGGAGAGTGAGGAAACGCAAGGAGCACCTGATTTTCAGATCCAACATAACCCAGAATGTTTTTCCCCCCCCCCCCCCCCACCCAATAATTAGTTGTTTATTACTTTTTCCCCATTGCATTTTTTTTTTAAAGCATGAGATGGTTGCTGTTCTGGGAGGCTGGGAGATCTGCAACATTTCTGGCCCTCAGCGCTGAGCAGCAGTGCTGCATTTGCCCTTTGGCGACGCTCAAGCCTTCTCAAACTTTAGAAGACTGCAGGACCAAAATTAAAACATGGCACAGGAGGAGAAAATGCAAACCAAGAAACCCCATTCTGGGAAGAAGGGATAGAAGCAAACAAAAAATGGGAAAATTTGAATAAGAAACTCGGAAACGACTTTGCACTTCAAATACACAAGGTTTTCAAAAATGAAAAACCCTGAAAGGTTTTTTCCTTCCATGTTTACCTCTGTTTTGCTTCTTTCCATTTCACTGAACAACCAGGTGCTCCCAAGCTGGGATTTCCACCCAGCCTTCAGCTCCTACTGGGGGCAAAACCCCAACAACCCCATGCAGAAAAACCCCACAAAAGTAGGACACTAAGCCCTGCTAGATCCATACTCAGCTTGATGCTCACTAATTACCCTGTAATAGTATTTATATGCTGCTGGCACGCTCAGAAATGCGGCTCCTAATAACTGAGGTCTGCATCAATATTAATGTCCTGGCTTGACTCTCAATACCCGGGGACTGGCGGAAGACAAAGAAACATCACAGCAAAGTGAAGTGGGGAGATGAAAAAAGAATGTATTTTTTCCATGTTTGGCAGGAAGGGAGTGCTTGAGATCAAATGATGGGATCCCCATGGGTGAGGATTAGCAATGACAGCAAATATAAATTATAGGTTCCCACCAATCTTCCAGTGGCAGATTTTTTTTTGTCATCTGTAATCCCTTCCCCAAACTTTTATTTCCCAATAGGCAGGAGTGGGCTGGAAAAACTCCTCTTCTTATGGGAATGAATTTGTGAAGTTTGGGGCTGATCAATCTCCTGTTACCTGAGTCACTCCAATATAAGCAGCAGTAAATGCAAAACTCAGCCTGCTTTTTGTTGCACATGCAAAACCCCAGGTTTTGGGTTGGCTCAGCAAGAAACAGCTCTTGAAATGAGCGTTCAGGAAGCATTTCTTTTTGGTGGCACTTCAATTCTTACAAAAAGGACAACATCCCCAGTTCTTCACAAATACTTTATGCACACCATTATTTTCAGAAATGTGGCTATGCAGGGCAGGGTACAAGTTGCAAACGTGCCCTGACACAATCTGTAATTCTATTAAAAAGCTCTTTTCTTCATAATTTCTATGCAGAGACACTTGGCACACCAGGAACATTTAAGGCAGAGTTTAAACAGAGTTAATAAACTATTAATAGCCTGCAGTAAGCCTGTGATAGATTTGAGCTGCATGTGCTATATGCGCCTCAGTGCAAGGTGTTATTACCAACGTCTGCAGTCAGTGCACACCAAAAAAAAAATCACAGAAATCTTCCACTAAAAATCCAGTTCCAGGAAATCTGGCATTTCTTATGGTAAAATGCATATTTTCAGGATTTTTTTCAACAGAATGAAATCTGGCAATTTGAGCATAAGCGCTGATTGAGGCGTTTACCCTGCAGAGTGTTTGGTGTGGTGTTAACCCACACTGTTGACCTGTTAATCGTTGTTGATCTGCGTTTGTTAGTTATTAGTATTCAAAGAAAATGAGTGGAAGCTATAAAGTACACATTTAGCAGTGTAACACTCCAGAAACTTCATGTTAGGATGTTCCCAGATCATCATCATTCTGTACTTTATTTCCATAGAAGTTGAGAATTGCTCTATTTTTAGTCAAATTCCAAACAAGAAAAAGGCAAATTCTTGAAAATTCTTGAAAATTGATTATCTGCTTCCCACATGCCTAGAGTAACAAAGCATGGTTGTGAGCAACTTCTGGATGTAGATTTCTTTGTGCATTTATTAAACAGCAGCAATTAGTAATGCACTGACCCTTCTGAGGAGAGCTGATCACGTGTCAGTAGCTATACTACACAGAAGTGTGACTCAAACCAACTGCCCAAAGACTGCCATAAAAATCAAATACTGCTATAAAGTGACTTCAGATATTAAAAGAAATCCCCCCAAAGAGACTATTTATCACCTCGTTTGGCAATTTAGGCTGGAAACAGCACTCTGTGGTTGTAGCCTTGGCCATCAATTCTGGTCAAACTTGAGAGGATCTTTTCAAAAAAGCCACTGAGGGACCCAGTGGAGATGGAAATTTTCCCAAAGCTGTAATCTCCTCTCTGTTCAATATTTCCTTGTCCTAACTTGTGGAAAGAAGAGGAGCTGTCTGCTTCCAAACTTTTGTTGTTGTTGTTGTTGTATTGGAAAAGGAGTTGTCTAGGAGAAGGAGTTGGTGGCCAAATTGAGACTGTCAGAGAAAAGCATGGATTTCCCATTCACTTAAGAGACACCAAGCGGCAACACTAGAAATTCCAAAAACAGTGCCCCAAAAGCATTTTTCTGTGTTTCTTTGTTGGGGTGATGGAAGAACCATGAGAAGAAGTAAAACCTTCTTCCAACATCTCTGGCTGCAGAAACATGGTGCTCATCACCTTTTTGCATTCAGAAATGCCCTTTCTCTAACCAACACCACATCAACCCACAACATGACTGCTTGTCACTGCCACACTGAAGGGAGCACTCTGCCCCAACCCCTCCATTGGCACCAGGGAAAACACCCAAGTCACCATGATCTGGCAGCCAAAAGCACCAACCACACCCTGGGGTGCCTCGGGCATGGCGCTGCTAGCTGGCACCAAGGGAAGGGACCGTCTGGCTGTGCTCTGCCTGGTGAGGCCTCATCTCAGGCACTGTGTGCTGGTTTGGGCACCACAGTAAGAAAAGGGCATAAAACTACCAGAGAGTGCCCAAAGGAGGGCTAAAAAGATGGTGAAGGGTCTGGAGGGGAAGACGTGAGGAGCGGCTGAGGTTCCTTGGTTTGTTCAGCCCAGAGCAGAGCAGGCCGAGGGGAGGCCTCATGGCGGCCTGCAGCTCCCTCACGAGGGGAGCGGAGGGGCAGGCGCTGAGCTCTGCTCTCTGGGGACAGCGACAGGACCCGAGGGAACGGCACGGAGCTGGGACAGGGGAGGGTCAGGCTGGGTGCTAGGGAAAGGTTCTGCACCCAGAGGTGGTCAGGCACTGGGACAGGCTCCCCAGGGTCACAGAATCGAGCCTGTCAGAGTTCAAGAGGCATTTGAACAACGCTCTCAGACACAGGGTCTGTGTTTTGGGTGGTCCTATATGGAGCCAGAAGATGGACTTGAAGACCCTTGCGAGTCCCCTCTGACTTGGGATATTCCATGATTCTGTGATTCTGTGATCTACAAATCCCTCCCAGCCATGCAGGACTCCTGATGTCTGCTTTCCCTCAAACCTCCAGATGCACCTGCCCCAAAATAGGACCTAACCAAAAAACAAACAAACAAACAAACAAAGAAACAAAAAACACCAACAACCACAACCGAATTGGAAATGGCGCCAACTAATTAATTGCATACCCGTGGAAGCCAACCCACTGCCTGATGCACTTTCCGTATGGCCACCCGCGCTGGACACAGCTTGTTTTTTGACTCTGGTGTTTGTCCTCGTTTTATTTACCTTGAAATGGGAGCTGCAGGCACTTGGATAAATAAGAGCAAAAGCGATTTGAGGTTCACTGTAGCTTTTCTACTCTCCGTTGAGATATTATTGGCTAATCTCCTACACAGCTGCTCCCAGCTGAATAGATGCAGCCCACCTCCAATGCCGGCGGGTGATGGTATTTGGCCACCAACCAACATGGGAATAAATACAAGCGTTATTTCGTGTGATTTTTTTTTTCACTTGACTTATTTTGGCCTTTTTTTTTTTTTTTTTCACTCAGAGGAATATGCGGTGATATATCCAATATTGCACCTAGGTAGAAAAAAATACTCCTTGCTTTTTTTTCCCTGTCAAAGGGGTCAAGTCGAAAGATGTCCCATGGAAGAGCCCCCACTGCCACCCCAGGACATCAAAAGCTGTCCCCATCCATCTGCAGAGCAAGTTCCTCCAGGGGGAAAAAGGCAAAATCTCAAGGCAAGATTGCAAATCCCGAAGGCAAAATTTCAATGAATAAATCCCTATGATGCCATTTGATTCATTCCAATGTCTCGCTAGCTTAGCATGAGTAAAGCTCTTTTTTTTTTTTTTTTTTTTTTTTTTTTTTTGTCCAAAATGGCAAATAGTGGGGCTGGGATTATTTAAGAGCAAAACTAGGGTGAAACATTGTATTTTCCCCCATCTGGCATCCTCTGAAGGCAGAAAGAGCATCAACAGCAATAAATGTTCCTTTCTCCAAAGAATGAGTTCAGAATGGAGAAAAATGTTAAGTTCTAAAATGCCTCGATGAAATTTAATTTTTGTTTGAATCAACAGCTTCACTCCGTGCCATTTTAATGCTATTTTAAGTTGAAATGTCAATTTGAAACTAACATTTTAAAATGTCAAAACATTTCATGTCTGCAGACAGATCTGATAGTTTTTGCTTCCATGTGTCCAAACAGAAATCGTTTTTGGAATTTTACCCTGAAAAAATGAAAAATCAATATTTTGACTTCTTGGAATGAAAACAAAGTTAAAACATAATATTTCCTGCAGGATGCAAACAATATTTTCTGACAAGCTGTAATCACCAAAAACTAATCTGAACCAAATGTTTGCTAACACGTTCTGTTACAGATATGTGGGAAGAGACGAGAAATGGGGGTTTTGTTATTATAGTATTTCTGAACACTTTTTTTCCCAGCTATTTCCACATTTCCAGTGCCTTTCTCTCCTATTCCAACCCAACAGGGACCCAGCAGAAGGTGGGTGCAGGAAGCCACCAGGCACGGCTAGTTTCAGTGCACTGCATTTTGTTAAAGGGACTTAATACTGGGGAAAACCCTGGAAAAATAATATTACTTCTCCTTTGCATTTTCTTTTTGTGAGATTTATGCTACATTTTGCAACACTGGACTGCCCTCCCATTGGCACCAGTTTAGGGGATTTGGGGGAAGACAGCAGCAGCAGGAGCTGCAGGGGACATGTACACAGGGGGGCTATCCTATATAAAAGCCATGTTCCAGTGATCTCACCTTTTAAATTCCTTGCCAAAAAAAAAAAAAAAAGAGCAAAGAAAAGCAATCCAGGCTGATCATCTCAATAAATAAATAAATAAATAAATAAATAAATAATAAAATCAGTTTTACTGATTTTTCCCATTCACTGGAAAAATGCAGCATTGCAAAATGGGATGAAAGGTGGCAGTTTTAGAGTTTTTGGGCTACCAAGCAAGTTGTTTGGCCCAAAGCTCACAGCTCTGCTATCCTCGACCACCTCCCTGGCTTGACAGCATTGTCCCCAAATTTCTCCTCCTTGATTTTTCCCTCCATGGCACCAAGCCCCGCACGGGGAATAGCACAATTATCTCGTCTCGCCACATTTTTCCAGCCCTGCCTGAGGTTTAATTAAAGCCAAGCGCAAAAACACAGAGGAGAAGCGCTTCGTGTAGATATCGCCCTGCCACATGTGAGGGAAGAAAAAAAAAAGGAAATAAAACCTTTATCACAGACTTTTTAATTTACCAAACCTTCCAGCTCAGTTGGATATTGCTCCTTTATCATATTTCCTTAAAGAAATGCATATATATATATATATATAGAGAGAGAGAGAGAGAGAGAGGCATGCATGTGCACATGAGGACAAATGCATATATACATATATATACATGCTATGATACCTATGCTCCCTCTCTCTATAAAAATATATATATGAGTATACCCTAATCCCCTGTAATCTCCTTGAATTACACCTAAAACACCCTCCTTGCAGGTGACCTTTTCACAAAAGGCTGTTTCTATGCCAACAGCATTGTTTGATTCAGTTGAGAGAAAAATACAGCATGAAACTGCCTTTAATTTGCTTAATTCAACGTCGTGGATTGCATGATAGAAACCTCCCATCTCAGGAAAAAAAAAATGTTAATATTAAAAATTAATATGGATACGGTTCAAAAATTAGCAGAAGAACATGGAATACTCAGCCACAGACCACAAGGTCTGCTGCAGAATTTTGCCCAAATTCCTGGCACTGCTTCTGGGTTAAATTCCCATCGCTGTGGGTTTTTTTTGCTTTTTTTTTTTTTTTTTTTTTTTTTTTTTTTTTTT